>JAYRBT010000156.1:13914946-13947481 GCA_036023395.1 Myiotriccus ornatus
ACACTTCTGTTTCCTTTCTTTTATTCTCATGTTCTCATCCCTAGTAAAAGGCATATATTTGAGTTTTCTTAAGGGGAAAAAAAGGAAACAACAACTGGAACCCAAAACAGCCCAACCCTTGAAAATGGTTTTGCAGAGCTTTAGAATTGCATTGGTAGTCTTTATGTAAATCACATTACAATACTGGATTTACATAAAAATACAGAAAGTCCTCCAGGGTGCGAGTGTATTATGAACACATCTGCCATCTGAGACAGTCAGCAGATACAGAAATGGGTTTGGCTTATGGAGTTACTGAAGATTAGCAGAGTCCTACCAGCTGAACTCATTGTGATACATTTCACTCCGTTTACCTTGATAAATCTTCTGGTGACAAGAGGAGACCAGCCTGCTCTGTACTGGGATGCCAGTTTAGGAAAGTTGCAGCTGGAATACCTAAGCAGCCAAATTTCAGCTCAGGCGGGGGCTCAGTCTATTCCCAGCTTAGAGGAAGACTTTTATTTTCTTAGGATATTGGGCAAAAAGCTGCTAAAATGATTAAGGGATGGGAGCACCTCAAGTGCAGAAAGGCTGAGAGAGCTGGGCTGTTTATCCTGGAGAAGGGAGGACCCAGGGGATTTCTTGAATATGTGGAAATACCTGAAGGGAGGGTGTAGAGGAAACAGAGCAGATGCCTCTTGGTGATGTCCAGTGACAGGACAAGAGGGGACGGGCACAGAGTGAAACACAGGAATATAAAGCATTCTTTTTGCTGGAGAAGACTGGGTGCTGAAGACTACTTGGAACAATATGTGGAAAATGCCACTGTGAGATCAAGTACCTTACTGTTAAGGCAGTGGTCCACTAGCAACCTTTTTGCTACTCCTGAGTTCCCATTGCTCAGGGAGCTCTTCTTCCATGCCATGAAACAGTACAGTCATTGTCCATGAGATAATGAGATTATCCAACCTGGCTGAGGAACCATGGAGTCAGTTTATCTCAGGAGGTGTGTAGCTTCATCTGGCTGCTGATAAATAGCTCTCTTGGCAGGGATGAGTAGGCTGAAGGGAGCTTAGTTCATCTATCTAAAGATTTATTCATGATTCCCCTAATTTAAATAATGGGGAGCAACATTTAAATAATGTTCCAGCTTGTGATAACATTCTCTGGATTCAGTGGTGTATCTTTCATTTAGATGTGGATTTGAACACTCCACTGTTGTTCACAGTAGATCTGGTCCAAGCCACTGAAAATGGATTAAAAAATTAACTTCTTGAGAGTTTGATCTGATAATAACTGTTCTCTGTACAAGATTCTGAGAAGTGAGTCAGCAATTTGAGACCTGACCATTGCATATTTATAAAAGGAATTGTTTAAACTATGAAAGGATACATTTAGCCAAGTAAAAACTTTCTAAAGAAAGACCACTTTATCTGTTTCACTGTAAAGTTTATTTTCAGTTTGGAAAAACTTCTACTATTTTTCCATAAGTATGTATTGTTTCAGAAACAGATTAAAGGGAATCAGCTCATTGACTGTAAACACCTCATTTATTTGAAGTAATTATGTGAAAAATTTATTCCAGGAAGAATATTTGGTATAAAATGAGTCAGTACTATGTCCTAATGTTTCTGTATAAATGAGGCTTTGTCTCAATAAATTAAAGCCTGTAAAACCATAATCTTAATAAACTTTACAAATTACTTTGCTCATGACTGTTAAACTGGAATTGTTATCCACTCCAGAGGGAAATAACTGTTTTCATACTTGTTTATTTCTGACTATCACAGTAATTGTGAGGCATTCTCATTGATCCATTATACAGTTGTATACAGAAAAAAATACAAGCCATTTTGTGTTATAATTGAATAACTTTGGAAACCAGATATTCAATCTTCAAACATTACTAAATGAATTCACACATAAACATTCAAATAATTCTAGAAAAAAAGGAGAAGAATACGGTGGGTTTATTCTTGTTTCTTGTAAGTTAGTCCCTGCTCAACAAGGTTTTCAACTATTCCTGCATAGGAACTTTGTGCATGGCCTGATGAAATAAATGAGCTTTCGTGGCCATTCAAGTCACTTATGCATTACTGTAATACTGAGTTTGTTAACAGGTCCTTTAAAATAACCATGATAAAATGCAACTTTCTTTCTAGTTATGGGAGGCAGAGTATTGAAAAGCAGATGTGCATCATGATTTTGTGGCTTTTGACTTTTATTCCTACCCAGAGCTTTCTAATTCTCTATTACCCAAACTTATTCCCTGGATCTGGATTGCAAAACCAACTAGAAACTCTGCTTCCTGGTACATCCCTCTGCAAGTTTTAATTTTCTCAGCTTGTTTTCAAATTGACTGACTCTGGGAAGTTTTATGAGCATAAATTATGATAAAAATGGACTTAATTAAAAAAAGGTTAATGTATAAGTTTTTAAATGTAATTATGCAATTAATTGTTTTCATAACTGTGATTAGAATTCTATAACACATTTAAGAGTCAATGAAGCATTTCCTAAGAGGATTTCAAAGGTGCAAATTAAGTCTTTTTATGTAAAGAGTAGTTTAAGGAAAATTAATAATTGAATGTGTTTCTGGTGAGTTTCTGAAGGCATTCATATGAAGCCTTGTGTTTTTACTTTTATCAATGATTTTTGGAGGAAGTGTAGAAGGCCTGCTTATTAAATTTGCCATTTAGAGGTGGTAAGAATTAAAATTATGTTGGTTACAGCATGGTGATACAGTATTCTGAATCCTGTGCAGAGGAGAGCCCACTCAGAACGCTTTGGATCTGTGCCTGTGGTCTAATAATTCAGAAAATCTCTGTGGTGTGGAATTGATTATTCTAAAAACTGATAAATCTGCAAAGTATTTCGTGTTCATGGTGTGCAAGGAATTAACGGTGAGTTAAACTGTGGGATGATGTGCCAGAATGAAGTTGATGAAATTCTTGTTCAGGAAAAGGAAGTAAACGCTAAGCTTTCTGGAGAGAAAAGTTTAGCTAGCATTTTTTTCCTCTGTGTTCCTACTTGTGAAGTATTTGATAGTAAGTAAACAAAAGGGCCACAAAAATACTTGAAAAAGCAGAATTTACGTCAGAGAGATTTTAAGATCTCCCTTTCTTAAGCTTACCAGAAAGCAGACTGAAATGAAGCGTTATTTTAATGCATGAGAAATTTGATGAAAAAAAGTGCTTAGCTCTGAAGGGCTCTTTAATTCTGCAAGGAAAGATGCGTTCAAATGGAATATTTTACTTTTTACGTAGCTTTGAAGGTGGTAAACACTTGGAACAAACTAACAAAGGACAAAATGGAGTCTTCATTCCTTGTGGTATATAAGAAAAAAGTGAATGCATCTCTGGAATGTATCCTGAACTGAAGTTAAGCATTTAGGGTGAATACAGACGTAGTCAAGCTTGTGATATCCTGGAATTCATTCCAAGTGCTCCAGTGGTTCCTGTGCATTCGAATTTGACAAGTCTATAAATTTCCACTGTAGTTCATGAAATCTCAACTCCTCACAAGCACCTTGATTAGCAGAAACAAAGGGAAGAGGTATCAGAAGGACCAGCAGGGATGGGACAGTGGAACAAAGGAGGATCTTAAGAATGATGTGTCAGCACATGGAGACACTAAGGAAGCAGTTTTGGAATGACGTAGTACTGTTTAGAGTTTAACTGAAGTAGCTTCATGAAGAGAAAAATGATGGCCATTTAATCCAGACTTTTGCCAGTGCAGTCTTGTTCTCTAAATTACTGTATGTTTTCTAGTCCTTTTTCTTGTTTTGTAATGGATCTTAAAAATGAAGGAAGCTGAGATAATCAATGGTACCTCACCTATGACAGTGTCATTGGGCTGAGCACTACCCTTCAGTGGTGGGTCATTGTACTCTTAAATGGAGAGGCTTTGTATTATAATGGAATTTAATTGTTAATAAGGCTGTGAGACAATTGCCAGAGTAAATTTCTAAAATATCCTGGGCTGCAATTGCACATTTTCAGATATCTCAATATTTCTGTGTGAAAGGGATCATTAATTCTCCATTTATAGAATAAGTGGACTGCTCAGGGCCGTGGAAAATCCAGAAGCTACCTGTGATTAAATGTAATTTCAGGTTTTACCTCGAAGTTTGCTTTTTAGGGCCAAGGATTTCATGTGTAGGGACACTGAGGATTCTTTAAGCCACTGGTCTATGTCCAGAAAGTGATATGGAAGACCTGGAGTAGGTGAGTTTGCTTTAAATCCCTTGGATAAATGAAATAAAATAATGTATTTGATCAGCATGACTAGTGGGAGGGGGTGCAGTCACAGTCTGTAAAGGGAGATTAGTCTTTTGCCTTTTGAGTTTTTCATGTGATTCAGGCATATGACATGATCATCATTTAGAATATTAAATAGCTAGATAGTATTTAAAGTCCAAATTAGAACATTTTGCAAAGCTGTTATGGCCAGCTGACTTAAGTGTTGTGCTGCTTTAAATCTGCAGTAACGGGGCAAATACACCAAGAGCTGTTAGAAATTGATGTTCTCTTATTGTTGCAAAAAATATGGCGTATAAACTCATAAATTAAGAAACATGATAAATAAGATCCTAATTTAAAAGCTTTTTTTTTTTTTTCCCCAAAATGTCTCTCTTATTGTATCTCTAAAACCCAGCCCAGAAGTAGATCAAATACATAATCCTAGATTTTAGAAGCATTACCTAATCAAGACTGCAAGTAATGAATTGTGAGGTCTTTTCAGGGGAGTTTAAATTGTGAATATAGACTGGAATTAAACTTGACAGAAGTGTAAAGCAGGTATGATAAAAAGTTGCATGAGCTTATTATTCAGCTTCCAGCTGTCATAAAGAAGTTGTAGTCCTGCTGGTTAAAAACACTCTGTGTGACTATGGATTTGATGTAAAAATGATTTAGCATCTGTGGGTTTATTCAGCCTTTCTTTTTGCTGAGCTCTTTTACTGCATCAGACCAACTTTATCTATTGACATTTTCTTTACTCCAGCTATCTTTTAAAGGAAATAGATTAATTTTTTGTAACACCTTAATCTATTAGCTTCTTTACATTGTGAATTTTAATGGATTGTGGTCATGCCTCATTTACAAAATTGTCTTAAAGGCAAAATATTTTACATAAAGGTGTTGTGAATAAGAAACTATTTGGGTGGGGTTTTTTACACTGTGAAATTCTAGTCTGTAGTCCTCTAAGATCTATGGCAAACTTCTAACAGGGGACAGACTGGTTTTCAGTGTTGAAGAGTGTGGTTAGGTACCCACCTTGCATTTACAGCCAATGAAAAAAGACCATCAGTTCTTTCCTAAATCATGATTTTTAAATATTTGTTAGAAGAAATGAGACAGAGGATTCCATATTCTGTCAAAATTTGAAACTAGGACTTAAACTGCCCATTTAATTAGGTGGCACTTTGCCCCCTGACACTCTTTAAGTCTTGTCCTTTACACTTATGACAGGTACAGATATATTTATGGCATTTAATTATAGGTGGAGAGACCATTTTGTGCCATCGCCATAATGTCACAGCATAGTTGACGTGGAAATTAATGATAATGAGAGATACTTTGTTTCTTGTTATTTATTAGTAGAGGAATGTCTTACTTCAAAGATTGTTCTACACTTGAGAAATATTCAGTACAAAATGCTGAAGCAGTCATGACATCCAAGTGAGAATGTGAAGATTTATCTTGGCGTATGGTGATAGAAAGAAGGCGACATGTTGTGACAAATATCGTAATTTGACAGTTAAAATAAATACACTGTCAGACAAAAATGGTATGGTTGATGAAAATTATGTACTGTGTTCTTTCCCTCTAGTTTTTCTCTTTGAGTAACACACAAACATTTCTGACACTGGTAATCTGGAACGGCTGTAGACTGTTTGAGTGAGAACTGATAGCACGGCACCTCACATTACAGCATTGCATTTTCTGGATTTTTATTTCCAAAAAGAATACTGCAGCATTTCACAGTAGGCATTTCACATTTCACAGTACCAGTGTGACTATTACTCACAAGTGAATCATGAAGGTTATCACCAACGACTAAAAAGACAGAACCACGGGAAGATCTTCCAGGTCCAAGAGCCAACAAAGTTGTTTGTCCTTTCTTTTTCTGTCCCTTTGGTAGAAAGAAGGGGCCCACAGGAGACCTGAAAGCACTCAAACCTTCAAAAAAAGTTAATTTTATGTGCAATTGAAAAGTCCTGAAAAGTGTCTGATCACGGACAAAACACCCCGATGCTCCAGAACTTTTGTTAAGGGTGGTGCCGGAGATCCCGGGTGTGCCTGCAGGGCTGGGCTGCTGGAAGAGCAGCCCTTCCAAGGAGAGCCAGAGGTCTGGGATCAGCCCCGTGGGGAGGGCTAATGAGCCCAGGCTGCTGCTGAGCTGGACCAGGCAGAGGAGGAGCTGCCCTGGAAGTCTCTGGTCGAGACTTGCTCGGATGTCCCTTTGCTGAGCTCTCCGAGCTTGCTTTGGCATTCAGGAGCTTCGTGGAGAATTACCTTTGATATGGAGACGTGATTATTAAGCGGTACAAATGATTTCTTGGCTAATGTGTTGATTTATTCAGACTGAAGATCTGACTCATAACATCTGTTCTGTTCACCTCTGTTATTCCCTTGCATTTCTGCTCCTATTGACTGGGTAAAAAAAATTGGAATAGTTTGTAAGGAAATGCAGAAAGACACATTTTTTGTTAGATACAACATTTTTTTTCCTTAGAGAAATTAGATATTGGAGTGTGCAGTGGCCAGCTGCTACTGTACTTTGATGGATATTTTGCTTTTCTGCCAGGAAAAAGATCTGAATACATTAAACAATACATTAAATGCAGCATAATACGACTTCCCTCTTATTTAGTTTATTGTTGTTGTACAGTTCTTATCAATATAAAGGTATTTGCTTCTCAAATCTGTGGAATTATAGAAATGAGATAAATAAATGAGAAATAAATCCACTAGTCTCAAATTTAGATTTGACCCAAGGCTTGTCTCATTTTCTGTTACCAGAATGTAACTAAACTGCAAGATATTTTGAAAGTTTCAGGAGACTTTTCAGTCAGTAACTGCACCTCACTGCCCAGTATATGTCAGTGTAGTTTTTCATTATATTAGATAATTATCCAGAAGTTTAAAGAATCATGGCTGTACTATTTTTCAGAACTGAGTCTGATTGATTTAGTTTCTTTTTGTGTGGGAGCTGTTCCATAACTTTGATCATCCTTTCCTGTTCTCTGTAGGTTTTTTTCTGTTCTGATGCTTCCCTTCACTAAAGGAAGGAAGAGGGATGGAACCACCCACACTATTTAGGTTGTGAGCTTATTATGGATTTATTGAGTTGCCTGATAAGGGTTTCATTAGTGACTTCAGGGGCTTCACCGTGGCTGAGAACCTTTTAAAATGAAGTTTCTAGCAGGTTTTTAAATTAATCTTGAGGGTTTTCCGCTCCCTAAATGTCATGTTTGAGCTGTCCCTCTAAAAAAATTGGAAAAGTTGTAATTTTCCATGGAATGAAAGGTGTTAAAAGTCTCTGAGCAAGGTTGCCAGAGCTTAGTAGTACTTCCTGCAAATGAGTATCATCACTGGAAGATCTCAGGTTGCCTATTTCTTCCTCTTCTAATTACTTGTCAATGAAGGCCATGTTCTTGAACTGAAATGTAGAGGGGAAAAAATCAAATATTACTCAGAAAGTCTCTGACTTTTCCAACCTCTTCAGTTTCCCTAGCTGGAATAGAAGAAATTAGTGTAACAATCAAGATTTCTCCTTTGCGTAATGTTTAATATTGTGTTTTTGTCAGAGCCTTCAAGAAACTTGGACAGATCAGCACCAAAACAGCACAGGTTTAGGTTTGTGCATAATATTTCATTTTGGTTGTATAAAATTCATGTGAATTTTAGTTTTAAGAAGTGATGATATTAATATATGTACATGATGTTATTGCACTGTGTTATAGAAAAACAAATTCTCTGTACGGCTGTTGTATCTGCAGAATGGGAATACAGAAGGCTTATTTCAATAAGAGACTGGCCAATGCAATATTTGGTTAGGTTCATTGCAGTTATTTCTATTCCTTTAATGTATTTGTAACCATTTAAACAACCCAACAACAACAAAGCAACAACTGAGCCAGAATCAACCAGCCTAAATTCCATAACTCTGAGCCTACCATTTTTGGTTGGGTTGTGCCATGGATTTCACTCATAATCATGCTGTAATCTGAGTTTAACAAAAAAATAAGCACAAGGTCAGCATTCATCTGGCAGAGATTCCTGCATCTGAAGGCTACTGCCTAGAACAGCCACCTCCTGTGGCTGGAAAGCACTGCTGATGCCAATGGTGTTACCTCTGCTAACAGTGTGCCTGTAACATCTGGCCTAAAGAAAGCCAGAGAGCTTGTTTGCTTGTTCTGTCCAGCTGCTGGAGGCTTTTGAACCTGGGAGCTGCTTTTTTCTTGAATTTGTCTGCCTTTTCTGCCTCCCTGTGCCGTGCCATGTGCCGTGGCTAAGCTTGCAAACAGCCCTGGGGTTTGTTTGACTGCATTTCCTTTGTTGTATCTGGTTGCTTGTGAAACAGCCAAACATCTGCAAACAGCTTGTTTGCTTGCTTATGGAAAGCAACCAGTCAACTGAGGTTCATCACACTGTATGCAGAGCAGACAGTTTTCTGAGTGCATTCTTTTTGTAATTATGTGTATGTATATCTACATACCTTTATGGGCACTGTTTTCAGTGAGGTGTATTTAGGCCCATGTGCTTTAATTGAAAGCAGATGGCTTTTCTGAGCAAGCAGGATAGACAAAATCTCTTGGGGTGTAGAAGCAGAATGGTGCCTCAAGATATATACGAGGTAAATATCTCCTTGTCTGTCTCCAGGTGTACGGAACAGTGAGAGAAAGCAAGGAGCTGCTCACCAGCCGTGTCACAGCAATAACTGTGTGATCTCAAGAAAATGAATCGTCTCCTGGCGGGAACTAACCTGCTAGTTCTATGTTTGGGTCTGTTTCTCATAAACTTTTGAGATGTCTAAAACAAAAGGGGACAGGGACCTTCTGAGAACACACATTACCTTAGGCTGTGCCTTCCCAGCACTGTCACCTCTCGGGGCAATCTGCTGTTCGTGAGCACTCGTGTCTTCCCAGCGGAGATGGTGCTGCCTTTCCATGACCCGGAACAAGGCTGTGTTTTACAGATAATCTTGAGAACAAAGTAGGTAGTCTCTTGGGGCTCCTTTCTGCCATTTATCACCCTGTGATAAAAGGAGCAAAGAGTTAGCCCCGCTTTTGGCTTTTATCCTTATGCAGTCTGACAGGGACACTGTTATTCCGAGGGGATAACGTGGTCTTGCCAGCACAAAATCGTCTGTGCTGTGCTGCATCCTTGTAGTGGGCTGGACATGCAAGAACTATCATGCTTTGGCCACATTTGGAAGGAGGAATCAAGACAATTAGTGAGGCTCCTGATGTTGCTTTGTAGGTTGTATGAGGACCACAGGTAGCTCATTGAAGGTCTCTTTTAGTTTATGAGATCTTAAACTGTAGTGTCTGAACTATTAAGCAAAAGGATGATACATTTCATAATAATAGTGGCTTTAGAAGACGGGGTGTGTTATCTCACTTCTCTAGGAAAGCAACAGAATATCTTGCAGACAAGACCGAAAACTGCTTTGGCTTGAGGGAGAGGATAAAACATCTTTATCAGGGTGAGGCTGCAGGGCAGAGTGAGAGCCTATATATTGGAGCAGAGGTCTTGGTAACTCTCCATTTCTGGAGATTTTTGTAGTGGAGAGCCTGTTAATCCTGTGGTCTCCTCGAGTGAGCACTGCTTCCTAACCTCACTGTCCTTAACAGCCTGTGCTTTGCTGAATTAAGTCAGTGCTTTCTCTTTGACATACAGCTGCTGCTTCTCAGGGCACAGCAGGTGAGTCTTGATGGTAATATTTAACTGACTGCTTTATTCCTACGTTCAGCATGTTGCTTAGAAACAGGATCTGCATGTGGGAGGAAGTGCATTCTGGTAGGAACTCAAAAGTTGGTCTCTTTTCAGAATAGAATTACAGAAAAATATGCCTTGCCCATTTAGGGAACTTTACTTCCTCCTAAACTCTTTGCTGAATGTCTGATGCAGAGTTGTGGTCTTGCTCACAGGCTGATTTGTGTTCTTAAAGAAATACAGCTCCATCAAACACTTTGTAGTTCATATATTCTAAATAATTCTGAAAATTGTTTTCTGATTGAATGATACCCAGGCCATATCTCTTCTGGTGCTTTTAATGTCTTTTGTCTGTGTCCCTTTGGCTAGATCAGCAAACTGTGAACCCTGAATGTTGGAGCTCTAGTGCATTGCTTGGACAGAGTAGAGGCCAAGCATGTTTTTGTTGTCCTTAATCTACTGCACAGACAATGTCTTTATTTTATAGGAAGCTGAAAATGAACTTTGTGGGACTTTGACTTTGCAATCACTTCACCCAGCTGTACAGATGTAAGCAGATTCCTAAATAGATGGGTTTATAAAACTAAGCTTTTTGAGAGACATCTGAACAAGTAGTACCTGCTCAGAGTAAGGCTTGAAACCTGTTAACAGATTGTTTCAGTTTTTTTATATAGATCATTATTATTCTTAATATCTTAAACCACCTAAATCTAGGTCTCTAATAGAGGAGCTAAAGTCATGTGATAAAAGCTGTGGCTCTCTCCAAAACTCTGCAATTGCCATTGAGCTCAGCTGTTGCAGATCCAGCTTAGAAAAATAATTGCTGAAATCTGCCAGTTTGATTTATGCAGGGAGCTGGCTTTGAGTGAAGCACCAGAGTAGTTCTTGGTTTATTGGGGTAGAAGGTATTTAAAGGGCAATTTGCCAAAGGAAGTCTGTATGTGTCTGGTGACACTGTTTTTGGCGCTGGGCCATTTGCCCTGATGGATTTGCAGTAAGCTGTCCAGTCTGTCACCTGCAGATCCAGGAAGTTGCCCTGAGGTCCCATCTCTCATTCCTGTCCTTCTGATGAGTGGAGGAACTGCTGCTTTTTCTGCTACCAAATCCAGCTGGGCTGAACAGTTTATGAGTGAAGGTCATGAAGAAGTAACCCTGGTGCCAGAGTAGGAGAGGCCGTGTTCTAGAGCAGAATACTGGGCTTGCTTCAGAGCCTCTGTCATCTGCTTTGGCATTTGCCCTGCACTGGTACAGCTGATGTGTTTAATGACCAATTAAAAGTGCTGATTGTGCCTGAAGATCATTCCATGTGCTGTCTGCATCCACTTTTTTCCAAAGAACTATGGTTTTCAGATGATCCAAACGTAACACAGACTCTGATATAGAGTGGAACGGCGAGGAGAGGAGTTCTGTGTCACGTACAGGGAACAAGGATGAGGGAGAGTGTTTAGTGGGTACAGCTTCAGATTTTAGAACAGTGCAGAGTGATCATATTGTGACTGCAGTAGGGCTGGAGTTTAATATGGAATCAGCCAAGTCAGCTGGACTGGAGGTGGACTCTGGAGGGTTTGGGGTGACTGTGGAGCTGCAGGCACACTCCAATACCTGTATGGTCAGTATGTGCAGAGGAGTTTTCTGTCTTCTGGTTATGCTGATGCAATGGGAAGATACAGAGTTATGTGAGCTGGTACAGATCCATTGGGTGAATGGGGCAAAAAATATTAAGTAATGAGACCAATTGTAGTGCAGATCCTGCCGGCAGCCATGGAGTTCTTCATGCACCACAGCACACTTTGTTGCTGTGGTAACCACTGTGAGATTTTTTTGAATATTTATTCTGTGTTAAAGGAGTTTGGGTAACCTAAAGACAACATGGATTACTCTGTTGTGTAAGAGTCCCTTTGGTGGGAGCTGAGACTTTGATTCCTCTGGAAAAACTTACCTCATGGTGTCTTATTTTTCCTAAGGTCGGTGAAAAAATGCTGAGAAATTGGCACTTGTGTAGCCTGGGGAGTGGGATGAGGTAGTGGTGGTGTTTGGGGTTTGTCAGAAAAATTCAGTTCACAGTTCCACTTTTTTCTCTTCCCAATGCCTTTTTTGTTGGTGCATTAATTTAAGCTTTCGATATCAACGTTCAGTCCTCATGGGATGATTCTTTCTAAGGCAGGGGATGCTTCTGTGAAATCAAATTAAGTAGGAGATGTGTGGATCACCATGACTGTGCTGCTGTGGGTGGAACCTGGCTGGAGAAAACTCCACAGGAGCTGTGAAGGCCTAAGGGCATCCATCTGTGTTCTGGTAATGCTGATTTGTTCTTTTGGCATTTCTTACTTGGCCACATTGCAGGAACTTTGACAACACACACCTTGTAAAGGCTTCTGTTTTCCCAAGTGCAGTGTCAGCAAATACCTTGTTACAGCTTCTCATTCCCAGAAGCTCGAGGAATGGGAAGGCACTTGGGCATTGGCTGTTCTGTCCTTATCTCTGAGAACTGTTTGTCCTCCCTGCAGATTCCAGCAAGGAGCAGTAAAGAGCAGCCCCTTTCCTCAGAGAGTTATTGAGAAAATGGGAAGTTCTATTGAATGTTTTTGAAGTTATTTTCAAAATGAGACAAACCAAACAAAAAAACCCCAACAAATAAAACCCCAAACCAAACCCCTATCAGCTCAAGATCAGAAATATAAAATTAGCATGAGTTTAAATATGGGGAAAAGAATTTTTCTTTTCTTAGAGAAATCCTCTCAAAAATACTTATTTATGACATGCAGTCATTTACCTGAACACTTGGCTTACACTGCATGGACTCAGGACTCAGAAGTTTCTCCCTTCACCATGAGATAGGAATCACAGAATTGTTTAGGCTGGAAAAAAACTTCTAAGAGCGTCAGGTTCAACCAAGGACACAGAAGCATTCATTTCAGTTGTGCTTTTCTCTTTAATGTACTCTTGGCCATGACACAGATGCAGACAGTTGGGGATTATGAGTTTCAGCCTTTTGTTTTGTTGACAGGTGTTAACTCTGGGGCTTTGCCAGTCCTCACTGAGTGAGACTTCCTTCTCCTGTGCTAAAAAGCTGGCAAGTGGCAGGAACTACTCTTACATTTTTTCAGGATGTTCAGGATCCCTCCTGAGCTGTGACTTACCCACTGCTGGGAGACTAGTCTGGTTAGCTGACATATTGTTGGTATTCCTTTCAATAACTGCAGTCTGTGCTGGGGAGGATTCTGGGCAGGGAGGGAGTGATGTCCACATAGGGAGATGAATATATACATGTATTTCCTCAGCATAGCTGGGGACAGTTTTGACACATCGTACTTAGTAGGCCCCAAACTACAGCTGCTTGAACTCCTCTAAGTTCAAATTCAGCGGGTCTCCAGTTCCAGGAGCTATTGGAACAAAATGCTCTTCTCTTTTAATCTTCTTTAAATGCTTTCTGAAATATACACGAAGGAATTATCTGTGCTGCAAAGTCTAGTGCTTATAACTCAGCCAAAAGACTGGAAAAATGGTCTTCTTAGGCCCCAGGGAAACCTTTGCTTCTGCCCCAGCTCTGTCTCCGAGTCACACTGGTACCAAGCCATCAACACAGAATATTTTTGCAAGCACCAACTGATGGTAACCTCACATTTGAATGCTGAGGTCAGATGTCTGACTTTCTAAAGGGTCAAGATATATGCAGCTCCCAGAATTTTGCCATTCAGATGTGGTTTAAATGGTATCTGCAGAACAAATTTCTTTCTGAGGGTGTTTAATCATCAGTTTCCCAATCTTTATGACTGTTTCTGTAGCTTTTAATTAAAATGTTTTCATTTTTTTCAAACACTCTCATGTAACTACAGATTAAGATTTTTATTTGCTTGCTGTATTCACACTGGTTCTGCTTCAAAACAATCCCTTTTCCACTGGAAAAATTTATTACTTGGTAATAATAATTAAATAGAAGGAAGACTATGGCATTGACAAAAGCTGTAAGATATGTAAATAAAACTAAGATTTCTTCTCCCATCATCTGTCTGGGGATGCCAAATAACAAAAGGGTCATGAGGAATAATATTTTACTTTAGATTGAACAGTAAACCAGAGATAACTTAGATACTCTGAAAGAATTGAATGAAGTTTATCTTCAACTATAGCAGGAAATCTCTGTCCCATGCTAATATTTTAATTTAGGTAATTCCATTCTGCCTTTTCTATCGAAGGTGCCCTTGGTGTTCAGTTATTATTTCAAGGTATTCTTAATGTGATTACCTCTTCTGTAGGAGCTTTATTTTCCTGGTAGGTGAAATGACTCAGGTTTATCAACAGAAAATGTGAATAATAGATAAATGCACAGAAGGACATGTTCAATTTGGAAACAGTATCTCCCTAGGAAGTCAAAAGTTGTTTGATTGGACTTAGAATAATGCCACAAATGCTGCATGGTGGGTTAGTTTTCTTTTTCCCTGGGGGTACATTAATTGAGTGAATTTCTCTCTTGAGTGAATAATTTCCTTTGAAATGTACTGCTTTTAAGTGTAGAGAAAACTGCACCCACAGTTTTAGAAGAGTAACTAGGTTGTGTTCTGTTTATGGTACTCTGTGATACAGAGATGTGTTACAATTATATTTCTGGAAGACTTGGGAGATAGACCTAATTTCTTACTTCTTTTTGCTTAACAGCAAAACAGCTAAAATGTTAAGCAGTAGCAATATATAATGAAACCTAAAGGAATTACAACCCTCACATCACTTATTACTGCAGTATTTATAAAATAATTGACCAGAGTTAAGTTTTCAATTCCAGCTTCATGGAGAAAACAAGGTTTATCGTAGGCAAACAGATGGTTTCCTGAAATTATTATCTTTTTCTCTGTTCAAAAGACCAGGGTAATAGGATATCAGCAGTCCCTAGTGAGGTGAGTCTGTGACCATGAAGTTTATGCACAGGAAATTCACAGGCTTTGCTCATCTCTACTAAAGAAGAGATTTCATCTCTACACTAGAAAAATAAATAAAGAATTAGAGGGGCGTGTGGAAATTCTTTCAGGCCTCTGGGTTTTTGGTTTGAAGAACCAGTTTAAAAAACAAGATCCTGTTTCGAATTAATAATTCCCAGAGAATGTTCATCTGCAGTCGAGCTTCTTGAATGAAACAAACTATACAATTTTAATTAATTTCCCACCTGTAAATTAAATCATTGATCTTTTATGGTAATTTTTCTTATGGGAAATTTTGTATTGCTGATATACCTCCACTGATGATTTATATATGTCACAGAAGTGAAATTGCACGTTAGAAGTGCAGGGTATGATTGTAGCAATGAGTCTTATTTAGTCTTCTGGGATTAGGGAGATGCTAATGGAGTTTTAACGTAAAATCTAGTGCATAATCTGATTTAAATCCCAATTCAGCTGCTTTCGAAGTAGTTAGTACATTTCTTCATTGAGCATCCTTTTGTAACTAAACTTTCTCTCTAAAAAAGGTGGGCTAATGACTGGGGAATGAAAATAGTCATCCAAATTAATAAAGTAGTTATGCATATTTGAGCTATCATTTAGCTGTGATTCTTTCTCCCAGGTGAATGCATGACAGGGACAATGGATTCACCATGCCTGACTTCAGATAAATGTAGCTGTAATTACAGCTATATCTCAGATAGTTTTCTGGACTTTATTTTCAGTGGAGGCACATTTTGACTTGAAATTCCTCTGGCCTGTTGCACTTCATAGTACTCTGAATCACACTTAGAAGTTTCTGTCATTTTATTAATCATAAAGATGTTTATGCTGCTGGCTTAGAAGGTTTTTTTGCAAACAGTGAGCAGAGTAAATGGTTTGCAGTTTTTTAATCTGAGTTTTTGGAGAGGGATGGAATTTAATAGAAGACAAAAAAGAAGAAAACTCTCTCGTTTTTGTTTTTTTTTTTCCCCAGTTTTTCCTGGATCTTCTGCCCCGGTTGTTTTCTGTTATTCTAAAACACTGCATTTCTGTAAGTACCACAGGAAAATTATGAGAAGTACCCGTAATATGTATACGAGGTATTTTTCTTCCTAACACTTCCACTTTTCATACCATTTATTTTCAACATTTCGTTAGAAGTCCTAATGCCAGGAGATCATCAGTGCCGCTGAACTGTGGCAGCAATTTTGTTTCTCCTGTGAGCTGGAGACAGCTTGTGTGTGAAAACACTATGAGTAAATGGTGTATGGGAACGCTGGAAAGGTATCACGTGAGTGGGTAGGTGTTAATAAGGAATCTTCTGGCTCACTGGAGTATTTCACAGTCAATAAAGATCGAATAATTATGAATTAAGGTGAGAACAGTTGGAAAATCAGAGGTTTGGTAAATGCTTGCAGCTTTTTTGCATTTCATTTTTGCTGTTAGTCTGATGGATTGGCTGTCAAGTCGGATGAGTTATTAGACCAGGAATAACAAAGCAGTGAAGTAGTATCTGGAAAGGGATAGAAATATCTTATTATTACAGTGTGCACAGCGTGGCCACTTTTCAAAGGCCTGGGAGAAGCCTGGCCCTTATCTTCCTTGCATTGGGGACTGCCATTCCCTGAGCCATGCTGTTACCAATCCCTCTTGTCTGGTTGTGTATCTTGTTATTTCTGATATTGCTGGATTTGTCTTTTGTCCAGGGAATGATGATTAATGAGCTGATGAATTAGGTGCACCTGTGTAAAACTGGGTCTTTCCCAGTCTTTCTGTTATCTGCCTGCCTCTGTGACCCAGATCTTTAGATTTTTCTGCCTTTGGCACTCTTCTGGCTTGGGGTCTGACCCAGGAGGGAAGTGCTGCAAAGTGAATCCTTCAGCCTTGTAAACTCAAAATGTAAAGCTCCAGAAGTCTGTGCTTAGCTACCATCTGTGAACTCAAACCACCATGAGGCCAGTATTGGGCATACAGAGAAGTACCAACCTTTTGATGGTGTTTGTCAGCTGAATACCCAGCTCTTCTCCTAAATTCCAGATGGATTTGCTAGCTAAGATAGCCTTTTTGTCAGCACAGGTGCAGTCTGTGCACCCACAGATCCTTCAGTGCAGAACCACTGACCATCTCTCATACCCAACAAAATATGAGAGATTTACCATTCCATTTTATTTATATTAAAGCATTCTTTGGTTATAGAACCATGGGTAGAGGTAGAGATGAATGTAGAGGACAATGCCCATACCACTTAGCTGGAGTCTGCAGTGGGAGTCTTTAAATCCTTCTTTCTGAAGCCTTTATCTTTCTGGGGATAATTAAGTCATTGTTGATATTGAGTGAGAAAATGCCTTTAGTTTATTGGTTAGAGGTTCTTCCTAAGAGATGGAACACATCAGTCTCTTTCAAAATATTTATGCATTTTTACAAATATGTGACTAGAGCCTGGAACTGATGTCTCTCTGGTAAGGACTCTAACCACTAGGGTATTCAGTAATTCTGTTATAATAACTAGGATGTGTCCCAAAGAGAATCAGTTACAGGAAGAGGGATTGACAGATTCCTACCTGAGTATTCCCAGCTGGCTGATGCAGATGATTCTTTGATCAATAAGTTCACCTTTGTGAATATCAATGCGTACACAAATTGAATATTTGCATCCTGTTGTGGCAGGGTGCCTAAAATCGTTTTGCTCAGTAAAAAAAATTCATTCCCTAGGCTTGAATTTAATTCTCTTTTGGTTGTTCTACACTGGGCATTTAAGGTGATCAGACTTGTAGCTGATTATCTGCTGATGCTGTTTCCATGAGACACAACTGGAGTGAAAATGCTCTCAATAGAAAGTACCTGACTGGAGAGTGAAAGGCCTTAATATCTTACAAACACCTTGAGATGCTGCTAATATTCCAGGAAAACTCTGCAGGAGAAAATTCCTGGAATTTTTGCCTCCAGTTCTCCCATTGTCAAAAGTAGCCCTTTCCTGAAGTATTTTCCAATATTTTCAAGAGGGTTTGATGAAGATTTTTGCTATCAAAAACCAGGAGTATTACTCTTTGTCTTCTAATAGAAAGTTATTGATAATAGACCTGTTATACAACCTGAATTTTTATGTTCAATACTCCACACATTAGAGTAGTGAACAACATAGGAAAAGAATATATAAATGTTTAGAAAACTGGAAAAGGCACTCAGAATTAATGATTTGAATATTTGTTTTAATTTGAAACTCATAATCTTGTTGGGGGCAAAAAAATTGTTTGATATTTCCGCAGCTTTCATTAATTACAACCTTCCGCACTTTTTCTGGGAATGTCTCAACTGTGAACATCCATTTCCTTACCCAGCTTGATGCTGCTGAAAGCTCTTGTAATTCATTCTCTTGATTATGTTTGGCAACTGATAATTTGCCAGTAGCTGGCATATCAGAATGAGAGTTTCTGATGAGCATTCACACCGTTAAACTCTCATAACGTGACTTAATTAGAGGGAATTATCTGAGTGTTACCCCTACTTGTTTTCCCTATAAGGGGAGTATAAAATAAACTGAGTGTCCATCCTATTAAAACAAGAAAAGAAGCAAACAGCCTAAGGGCTTGATGGTTATGGAATTTGGAAAGGGAAGCAAGTTAGTCCTTTGGCTCTCATGCTGATCTGTCTCTTAATGAGACAGGATATAAATGAGGCTTATTGAGATATGACAGAATATTTTCTCACAATCTTACCTCTAACCTGATGAATACTTCACTTCTATTTATAATTACAGGTTATCTGCTGGCATTTGTTCACATGTGCATTTTTGTCCCCTCATAAAAGCCTTTGCTGTTCCTTCAGTTCACATACAATGCTTTGACATGTGCACGACAAAAACCTGTAACACAAATAAGCATGTGGTGAATTACAAGAGCTGACAACTTGAACTGTGCAATCTCAACCAGTGACTGAATGGTGCTGCCTCTTCTGCCAGTTGGCAATCTCATGGAAGAAGCTCTTCACATTATAAACAAAACAACACCAATCCAATGGAAACCCCAAAGCCAACCAAATAATAATAATAAAAAAAAAGCTGGCCCCTGCCAAAACCCAAACCCAACACTGTCTGCACAGTGTGGAGAACTGGAAAGGTGAACCTGGGGAGGATTTCTGACAGAACAGCACACAAACGTGTTCATTTGTGCTGCACAGTAGGTGGCATGTGTGGTAGAAAAGAAGAATGAGCTAAGTAGTGAACTAAATAAAGCTGTCACCAGCTTTCATTTGTATGAAGATATTTTTTACCAGACAATTTTTATCACACGGAATCTGCCTATTGTCAGCTTGCAAAGCGTTATGGGATTCTGTCCAAGACATGTCAATGTTAATTGACTTTCTGTATTTGCTGCACTAATTGATAATAACCAAGAGAATTTTGGGAACAGGAAATACAATTATGAGAACTGTACTGAGAACATATTAAGAAATGTCATAGTTGTTAAAATTCTGGGTAACTTTGGGGAAATACTTTTCTAAAAGGGTAGATACCTCTGTGTTTTACTTAGGATTTCATGTTTGTGTTCAGCTGATTATGAACTGCTTTATAATCTTCTCAGCACAGAAATGTTTCAAGTCAGTAACATAGCTCCAGTACAGTGAGAGAATTCTAGCAGAGAATTGCCCTATGAGATGTTTGTGTACTAGACAAAAGGCAGCCTGTGTCTTTGTTTCCTCGTTTAGTGTATCTTTAGCTCTATAACCGACATCTTTTTGGGTTAATAGAAGCAAAAGTTTATACAATGTGGTATAATGTTGTTGACATCATTCTGTTATAACCCCTGTGACTGACAGCAGTGAAGCTGTTAATCATTTAACCCTTGCTCTTTTTTTCCTCTTGATGATTTTACATGAATTTTCATTTATAGCTCACCAGGGACTAATGATTGAATGGAACCTATTGTTTATCGAAATCTGACCCTCCTTTTCAGATCCACAGAAACGTAGAAATAATTAAATATTAACACCAGAATCAAAAATATCCTCATGAATAAACATGATTTTCTGAAAACATTGAAATTTCCCCTGACCTTGTTGTATCATATTCCTTTTAAAATTTTTATTGTTTTGTTTTCAGAAACAGTGCTCAGATGCTCCTGGGTTGGTAATGGTAGAATTGCTAATGGCCCATGACATGTGTTACCATGACATCAGGATGTTTTAAAGGCTTTTTATAATTACACCGCTTTCAAGTCCCATATATTTTTCTGAGATTACCTGGCAGTGATGGAGCCTAAACAGATTGTTTGCAAGTCTTGTAAATGTTGAGAAAAGGGTGCACTTTTATTTAAGCCATAGATCTTTGTAACAGGAAAATGATTGTAGCACATGTTGTGGGAAAGGTAATTCGCTCTTGACTAGAAATTCGAATGAGCAAAGGCTGTAGTTGTCAGCTTAAAGTACAGTAGGTGGGAGAATCTGTAGTTACTTGTTTGAGTGATTAAAATGCAAAACCAGAAAGGACAAGAAATTCCCTGAGTAGGAGCAGAGCTGTACTTCCCATGTGGATTCCTTGTAGCCACTGAAATTAGAGATTTTTTTTTTTTTTTTAAACATCACCAAAATGTGCTTCTGGTATCTTTTTTTTTTTTTTTTTTTTTTTTTTTTTTTTTTTTAACTTTAAGCAATGTACCATACATTTGGTGAGGTATTTAGACATAAAGCAGAGAATTTTGATGTTTCTCATTTCAATCAGTTCTTATTTTGGATTAAAATCATAATTTTCAATGGCAGAATTATTTGCAGGACTAAATATGATTTTTCTGGTTGACCATTTTAAATGAGCTGAAGCAGAACTTTCAGGATGAGATGGTAATGCCTTTCTTTATAGTATGTAAAACTGATTTCACTTTGATTTGCTGAAGTGACTATTTTCAGACTTTGATTGAACCACCCTGATCCAATTATACATAACTCCTCCTCCTTTGGATCACTCCCATTTGTGTATAACTCCTAATCAGAGTCCTTCCTTTTTTCTTTTTGATCTGAATAGCTTCTGTTGCTGACTCTGACTTTACTAGACAGGGAATTACACGTCTGCAATACTCGATGAGCAAGTTTCAAACTCTGTAGCTTGTCACTGTGTTGTCTGGTTGAAGGAGACAGCTCTGGAAATTCTGTTAACCGGTTTACTGATCTTTTTTTTTTTACTGTTTTTAACTAAAAGCATAATTTTTGCACTTCATATAGGTGTTATGTTAGTGTTAACGAGAAACTATGTTCTGCCTAGAAGGTAGGGCAATCCTCAGACTTTTATGTGAGAAATATTACCCACCTTGTTCTGAACTTTGTTATGTTTTCAAAATCAGAGGGGATCATTGAACACTGGGAGAGGAAAACTTTGGCTGATATTCTGACAGAGCTCTAGGACAAAGGGTGCTGTGTCTGTCACCTAGCCAGAAATTACTTTCCTGGCATCAAGAGCAGAATTTGTCAAGAACTTGTTGACAAATAGGAGTCGTTTTGTTGCACATCAGAGATGTCATTTTAGCGAGACCAGGAAGTTTTAATTTTTAACAGCACTTCTGATGAGAAGAGTATTTCTAGGCAGGGATAAAATCTTGACAACTTCAAACCATGTAACTCAGTGCCTGTCAGTAATCCTGGTATTGAGGGTGTTTGCAGAGAGATTCCTTAAGCCTGTCAAGAAACAGTCTGGGAAGGATCAATAGTTAACTACTGGGCTTCCTTTCAGAAAAGTCTGAAAAACAGTGTGACAGTTTAAAACAAAGGAAAACAACCAACAAGATACAAGCAAATATTTGCAGTGCTACTTTGCTGCTTTTTTCGAACATGTAATGATCACAATGATCTTCTTGACTTTTACAGTGCTTAGAAACCACGGTGTTGGAAGGGAAAACAAGACTCCCACAAAACTTCTCTGTCAGGGGGTAGGGTTGGGGAATTATCTCTCTGAGATTTATTTCTTTTCTGCAAGTATGTGGTTTTGCATAGCATAAAGCTCCACAAATAAGGTCTATGTATGCATAAAAAAATAAATCCACTAAATGACTGTAAGATTTGTGACAAACCAAATCATTTAAATACGATATAATTAGAGAATAACTGACCCCAAGAACCCTGGGTATGTGGTTTGTCTCACCTCTTGCTTGAAGCAGAGCCAACATTGAAGTTAACTCGAACTTTTAGGTTGCTTAAGGTCATGAAGAGCTGTGGTTTTGGTGTCTCTAGACATGGAGATTGCATGACTTCTCTGGGGGACCTGTTTCACCATGGAAAGTTGTTTTTTTTTCTAATATAGGCAAGTCATGCTGTCATAAGAGGAGATCAGGCTGGTCAGGCAGGACCCACCTTTCACAAACCCACGCTGGCTGGGCCTGATCCCCTGGCTGTCCTGCATGTGCTGTGTGATGGCACTCAAGATGATCTGCTCCATGACCCTCCCTGGCACCAAGGTCAGGTTGACACTCCTGTAGTTCCCTGGATCCTCCTTCTGACCTTTCCTGTAGATCAGTGTCACATTTGCTGACTTCCAGTGACTTGGGACCTTCCCCTTAGCCAGGACTGCTGGTAAATCATGGAAAGTGCCTCTGTGAGCTCTTGCACTGGCTCCCTCAGTACCCTTTTCTGTCTGTCTGGGTTTTCTGCAGATAAAAATAATAATAATAATAATAACAACAACAGAAACTATTATGGAATAGCCAGATATGACACATACTTTTGCATTGTGCATGTTTCCTCTGCAAATAAAGCTACTACACCTTGTGTTTGTGTATACGTGTATGTAAAAAATAAAAAAAATTGTTTTGTGATCCAGGAGTTTATTTAAGCTTTGAAGAGAATCTATGTATTGCCACTTAGCCTTGCATTTTGTTTTATTCATGAGTTAGAAGGTGCTACCTGTAGTGATGCCATCATGTACTGTATTTTATTACCATATTGTCACAGTTAAAAATAAGCATATAGTTTACTGGGTCAACTGCATTCCCACTGTGATTTCCTTATACTTTTTTGTTTTTCTGACCACCTATTATTTCTATTGTGTGTTACTATTAGTGGCAGCCTTGTTATTCTTGTTTTGTTGAAATACAGAATTCATATCTGGGAGTTTATGGTCAATGTAAACAGGACATGCAAAATATAGCAGTTCTATTCCCTTTTAACATACATTGAGGTGCATTCTTATAGCAAGTAATTTTGTGTTCGTGCCTGAATAATAACCTGTACATTCTGTCATTTTCTTTGCTTTTTCCTATTCCATATGTCACTTTTGTCACTGCTGAGATGAGTTGTTTTATTTTTGACGTCTCTAGTAAACAGGCACTCCATAGCTACAAACAGATTGGGTGTAAATGCACAGGGTAGTGCTCCACTGACTAATTCCTCTTACTGGGATTGAAGTGAAATGCCTTTATAAAGTTCACAAGGCACTTAAAGCTATATAATCTTTTTCATTGCAGTTTGTCACATTTTACAGTTAAGCTAAAAAATATTTAGGTAACAAATTATTAAATACATAGCAAAAATGGTATTTTTTTAGGATTAAAAGGGATTTTTATTACTTTAGTTACATGATCTCTAAACAGGTATAAAGGGACTGTGCAGCTGCGTTACTGATATTCAGCTCCATAACTTGATTCTTATTTCTGCTTCATTGCTCCAAGCAAAAAAAAGGTGCAAGCTCTTCTCAACACAAAACACTGTGAATCACAACAGTTCCAAAGAGAAGCCCCTATCAAGTTTAATGGTTGAATGAGATGGGGAAATACAAGAAGGGAAGGAGTCTTTGGAGTGTTCTTGTAGATGGAGAATATAATAATCCTTTCTTTTTTCTCTGCTGTGTTTGAGCAGTCTACTCTGACCACTGCAACTGTTTAAACTGCTAAAATATTTGAACAAGTTAATGCTCATCTGAACTGTAATTAGCAGTTAATTGACAGTGATAATGTGAGTTTATCTTTTGCATCAGCCCTGTTTGGATGAAGGGGCGTGTGCTGGAACACTGCAAGCATCCCGCTTTTTATTTTGTGGAGTAGAGCTGGCGTTCTCCCGAGGTTTGTTTTGAGATCAGGTGTGACACATCTCATCCACAGACTGCAAAACTTTTCTCACTGCTCATAATCTTTAATATACCGCTTTCTGATAGAATCTGTGTTCTGCAACTGTCCTGTTGTGTTGGGTACCATGAAGAAGCGCTTCCAGTTGCTGACAACGGCAGAGGTACAAGCTCAAGAACCTTGCAGAATCAAACCTTCGTTTCTGCTGGTGGTTGTGCAGGAGTTGGATTCTGTCAGGCATCAGATCAGTAGCTGATATTTGGAATAATGCAGGCAGTGTTCCAGAAGGCAGAGTGACTCATGGTAGTACAATTGTCCTTAATTCCTCCCAACAGGTAGAAAGCGTGATTCTGTATTTGCATTATATCCTACGACATTAACTGCTGGTCTCCAAGTTGCTGATGTTAAAAGAACCTTTCTACCTGGCCTTGAGCTTCAAGTTTAGCTTCATTAAGTGACATCTTTTTAATAAAATATTTTAAATAAAGTATTCATGGGGAAATCTTTGACAGTTTAGCAGGGAAAATGTAGGTGTAAAAGCTTTTTTGTAGTGCAGACAGTCATGACTGACAGAAGAACGCGGGTGTCTTGACATTCTGTTCTTGTCACTGTTCCCTGGTGGGTTTAGGGAGGTTTTATGGCCTCTGGATACAAGGCATGTAGTAACATCACTAAATGTTAGAGATGAGATAACTTGGATTACTTTTCAGTGGATCTGATTATTGAAACAAATCCTTTTGGATCCATGCATAGGATCATATATCTCGTTCTGTCTCGGGACTGTTGAAAGTGGTTGGTTCTCTGAGGCCTGAAATAGCCTTTATTTGAAGACACTAAGTTAATTTCTGTAATGATTTAGAATAGAACAGAAATTTAGAAGACTGTATAGTAATTTATCCCAAACACAGATTTTATAGTAGTTTACTATTTTCTGTAATACATTGACCAAATAGTCTTAGTTATTTTTATGCAGTACCCCGCTCTGGTGAGGTCACAAATCTTTTGTGTGGAGTAAGAATTGAGTCTGATACTCTTTTTTGCTTGTTCCTCCTATGTAACTACTACCCAGCTACATATTTAAATTTACCTTTTAACAAAAAATCATAGCAAGTTTAAGAATTTCCAGATCTCTTATTCTAGAGAGATGACGTGTGTGTTACTCTGATCACTCTCAAACATTAATACCTCCATGTATTATGAAGCAGTTATAGCTGTCCCCATGACATTTTTAATTTTGAAAGTTAGGCATAATACAATAATATTTGGAGTATCTGTGATATCTGGGGCTATGCATAGCAATTTGTTATATGTATTATTGAGCATATCCTCATAATTTTATTTAAGGATGATATTTTGTGACTTTTTATTTTTCCTTGGTTGGAAACTTACCTTTTCCAGAGTCCATAAAAGTCTGCATTCTCAGATATTGGTCTGTACAGCAAAAAGTTTCTGATTCTGCTGCTGTTTCACTAAAAACTCCCTTCTGGATCCTGTGTTGATCTGCAGAGAACTGTGCCACTATAAATCACAGAATGATAGAATGATTTGGGTTGGAAGGGACTTTAAAGATCTTCTAGTGGAAGGTGTCCCTGTCCATGGTTCTAGTTGGAACTAGAAAATAAAATTGCTTTCTGAACATCGTGCACAGGTATGGAAAGAACAGGATCTCATGTTCTGATTTGCGATGATCTAACACATCAATCAGGAATCAGAGTTATACCAGAATGTTCCATCACAGCAGAAAAACACCTCCCTCCCCCCCCAAACCAGTCACCAAATCTGGCACAGCTCAGATTGTAGGTGACCAGGCTAAGTGTAACTTCTGCTGCAGTGTATCCCAGTTTGGATATTGCTCTTGGATAGTTACCTCATGGGATGTATTCTGGCCTCAAAGCTACAAAAGGTGGCCAAAAAGACCATTTGATGTGTTAATGATCACTTTGTCTTGTAAAGAGTCATGAACTTCTGTGGGACTTACGAGTTTTCAGGTTGTTTTACCTTTTGTTTTTGTTTGTTTGGTTTTTTTTTAATATATTAAAAAAAACCCAACACTTTACTCAGGCATAAAAAATAGACTCTGGTGAAGAATAGATCTTTTTGAGATTTAAATGAATGTCAACAGGGTGAGAAGGGGACCAAATTGAATCATGACACTTACTAGTGTGTTTTCAGGTTTGCTCAACCATAATTAAAAGATTCTAATTGGTTTGCATTAGTTTTGGATGTGAGGCAGAAACTGCACATCTTTTCCACACTATTTGTAGCGTAGTGATGCCCATAATGTATGTATTTAATTCAGCTTTCAATTGGCTATAATCCAAGGCCATGCTGGAGAACAATTAGAAGAAGGACTTCTATGAATAAACTAGATTGCTGTTCAGCCTTATATTATTACTTTCTGAAAGGTTTGCAATTACTTAATCTCCTTCATTCAAGCTACTTTTGTAAAGGTCAAAAAAAAGTGTTTTTTTGGGGGAGGAAGTGCGTCTTTTGGGCTTTTTTGGACAGGAATTTCATCTTAATGACAAGCGGCTCTTTTCTGATAGGAAGGAAAAAAAGAATTAATGGTTCTCTGTAAAAGACACCATTCTGAGGCTTTTTTACATCTATGTGTGATTAGGAAACTAGTAATATGGTTTTATTAAGAATGCAGAGATCCTAGTTTAGGATCCTCTTTTGCGTTTTCACCAAGCTTAATCTTTCTTGTCGGTCATCTGTAGACAGATGTGGGGATTAACCACTTTATCTAATAAGGCTCCTTGATTAGTTGTTAAGCTTTTCAGTTGTACCTGTCTCTTTTTGCTCAAGTCTGTGCTCTTGCCAGGCTGTCAGTGACATTGGAGTAACCCAGATTCAATCTAGTCGGGATGTCTGCACACACTGCAAACAGATCCCTTTGCAAAGTGTTGCCCCGAGTTATGTCAGTCTCCTACAGCTCTTTGTGGGCTGTTCTGCTGCTCCACACAACGTGAATTTTTCAAGCCTCTCACTCATTCAGTCCCTCTCTCTCTGTCTCTCTGGCTCATTAGTGTGAGCTCAATTCAAAGCTGGAGGCCAACTTTAGATGTTCCAGATTATCCTTGGGGGAGCCTACAGAGTTAGATTTCCCTTGGCTGGACTTGACCTTTATGAACTTGCTCTCAGTGCATAACACTTGGCAAAATATATTCAGTATCAACTTAAACTGCACTTCTACAGGAGTAGCTGACTTATTTATTTAACATTCATACATGAGGCTGTACCTGCAAGGAGTTTATTTCAGCTTAAGAGATTCAGTCTTTCCAGGAATTCAGATATCCTTCATTTGAAGTAGAAGATAGTTTTATTCCCATCTAATAATTTTTTAACAGTTGAATCATCCACATTTTTCGTGGCAGAAAAATCTGCCTATTATTTTTCTGTCCTTTTTTTTTTTTTTTTCAAATTAGGACTGTTCACCTTTATCCTTGAGCAGGAAAAGGAATTTATTAACATAAACCATTGTCATGTATCATTGAAGAGTTGAGGTGAAGTTAGGTGACTCAGTTACATGAAGAAGACACCACAACTCTTCAGTACTGAGCCTTTCTCTCAGATTTGCTGTGTTAAATTTCTTATAGCCTCTCCCAAACAAGGTTCTCATATAGTGATTCAGGTTACTTATATACTTGTAGTTCTATCCCCCAAATTAAATCACTTTTTGAACCATACTGGAGAGCAATTACCTGTATGTGGTGGTAGAGTTGGTGGGCAGTAACCTCCACTGATGGCAGCACGATATCAAGATGATATCCCTTGTTTTTTTGCAGGTAGGACAGCCAACAGGTTCAATTTACACTTATATTTGAATGACTGTATAATAGATATATCTAAACATATTTATTGTACTTATATATTTGGGATCAGTGTTGGTTCTTTCATACTGTCCTATTTTATTCATGCTGGTATGTATCAGGCTGGTTAGAAAACATTGAATTATTCCCTTTTAATTTTCAAAGTATGTTTTTTTTTTAGTAAGAAAGTGGTGTAAAAGTGTGCTTTGGCAATTGCTGGGGAGGGAAAGAGTTGAATTTACAAATACTGGAAATCATTGTGCAGTCAAAGAAAAACTATTGTTATTCTTTAACTGAGAGATTGTGTGCTTGGCAAAGGAGCAGGTATCGAGGGCAAAAACATCAGAAGATCAATATATGTGCACTGACCTCAGCTGGCTGCTATAATCTATTAGTCTGATGTCTTTTTCTGTTGTCTTGGGTTGACTCTGGTTTTTCACACCAACATCAAGGAGGATGTATAGAAAAAACCATCCAGACCTGAGGTTTGTGGTGCCCAGATTCCAAAGGTGGTCAAAGAGACACTGCTTTGACTGTGAAATGATTTCCAGTATTCATATTGCCAGCTTAGGTTTTTCTAGTTGCAGACCAAATTTAAAGTAGTCTGTGTTCAGACTCAGGATAGGGAAATAAACTTTCCCAGAACGTTTTTCCTTAATATGTAGGGTTTTGATCAACAAAGCTCCAGGGTAATGTGCTGCATATTAAACTATATCTTAACAAGGCCAAATACTTGAAGGAATAAAATCAGACTTAGATAAAGAAAACCTGCTATTGAAAAGGAGGGGAGGATAGCTGAAAAAAAGGTCTGTAAATATTTGGATCCTTTCACCTGCTCTACTTTAAAATTATGACTAGTCTTCCGTTCTCCTGTTATTTTTCTTTTTATTTACTCTCATATTGATTTATTTAGTCTCTTCTACCACTACAAAGATTTTTTTTTTTAGCCCTTTGTAGTTGGTGTAGTGGGAATTGAATATGATGAATGAAACAGGTAAGAAATAAGTATTGATTTAGCATTGTGTTTTGTGTCTGTTTGGCATTCTCTGGAAACATATTACATTATTCTGAGTTAATAATCAATTAGTAATGAGATTTCCATAATCCAGTAATAGCTGCAATAAAGGACAATTTACAGAGCTGGATATTGTTGGCTATAATAGCACATGCAGCGTTGCTTTTGGCCACCGTCAAATATTCCCTGGAATTCATCTTGTTGGTAGAGTAATGAAAATGGTATTGACTATTTTGTGAATATTACTGCATAAAAATCAACAACCATACTGCTTTAAAATAGACTAGAAATACATTGAATGCAATTAGTTTTCTTCTTTCCTCTTCTTATTAGAAGCTTCAGTAAAATCTAGTTGTAGGTAGGCTGAAAAACAGACTTTGGAAAGCTTTCTGAGAATGGGACAACTTATGTTTGCATGAGTAGAGTAGAAAATTCTGAACTGTGCTGAGGTGGAGTTTTGTGATACCAAGACGTGGAAGGCAAAGGAAAATAAAGTTCTATTCACTTTCAAGACTTTACTAGTAAATTCCTCTCTCAGTCAAGGTGATTTAGACATTCATCTCTCAGGCAAACATCCTAACCCACAGGCTTTCTCCTCCCCCTTCCTTTTGAAATGTTCAGAATACAGAAGAGGATTCAAAATGTATTGAATATAAAAGTAGTTCCTTTGAGGCAGTTTCCACGTTTCACAAACTCCAGCAGCTGCAATCAAGGTGCAACTAGATTGTATTTATTTTCTTTCTTTGTAAGACTGATTTATTTTTATTCAGGAATAACCAATCTCTATCATTCTGGAAGTTAAATATAATTTTATTACTTGTTAAACATCTACAGACTGTGATTTAATTATTAGAAATAACATACACTTGAACAGTCTCAGATTTTCAGCGAATTTATGATTCCTAACTGACATGCAGGGGTTTTTTAACTTTAAATTATCATAATTTTTATGCCTCTTCATTTTTTTATGTGCCTGTTGGAGGAACTCTGGACTTCCTGATGCCCATACATGTGGTTGGCATTCATTCAACTGTAGGCTAACAATTTGAATTTTGAGAAGAGATCCTTTACACTTCTCTGTGCTATTCTGTTAAATTGTGACTTGAGATGCTGTAACTAGAAAGCTTTTTCCCCTGTTCTTTTCCTGTGTAAGAGAATTACCAGACCTGTATCTTGAACCTTTGCTGTTCAGCCTCAGTGAGTTCTGTTATTATTCCAGCACTGAATGAGGTCTTGAAACTAAAGCTTTCTGACACTTTGTCCTGCTTTCTTGTATAGCTATTTCATGTCTTCACAGAACATGTTTCAAACTACTGCACTGCAGCATGTTTAATGTTTTTTTCTCCCCAGAAGAACTTGCATTTTATTGTCGAGGTGACAATTTCCTATATGGTCGATTAAATGTTTGAGAGCTGTTTATAACTTTACAAGGATTTATTAGGAGATTGGAATACCAGCGAGAGATGCTTGATTTTCCTTACATAGAGTAAGATCTTTGTCAAACACTTTTTACAAATATTTAGTGCTTCAATTTAGCTGGAAACCAACCAGAAACGCATTCTGCGTAGTTAAGGACTGCATTTCCTTCCATCCATTACCTATTCCTGGGGAAATCTGAACAGATTGATAGCTAAGTAGCATTCTTGTGTTCAAGGTGATAGTTACTGAGCTCACCAACAGAAACTTCTTTCCTCCCTGGAGCATATACAGATTATAAAGCCACCAACCCTCTGGTTTTCTTTCCTGAGCTGAAGTGCTGCAATTACACTACACTTGACCTTAGCCAGAATCCCAAGAAGTGTTCTGACTAAGTCAGTTCTCCCCCACTCCGTTAGTGAAAAGTAAAACATATGGGCATCTTCGCTGGGCATTCAACCTGCTGTGGATGCTGCCTGTGCTGTTCTAGATGGTTTAGGAAAGGACACACCTTCTGTGTTCTGGGAACGGTGTTTTTCCTTCTCATCTTCTAGAAGTGTTTGGTTGCACAGAAATTAATGGTGTTCCCCAAAATTTTAGGTGCAGGCATTATTTGTAATGGATTATTTTGGCGACTAGTTTACCCCATGAATTCACAACGTGAAAAGAGGAGAGGACTGCAGCATGGTGGTGGGAAATGGTGACTAGGGGTTGGATGTCAAGTTGGAATCGAGTTTGTCAAAGCAAATGTGTAGAGAATAGTGATCCTATAATCCGAATAATCCTAAAATTATTAACACTGTCATATTTTTAAATGGCTGCAAAGCTAACCTATTTGTTGTACCGTTTCTGTATTGGTAAATTTAAGTCAGGAGCATGAGAATTTTACTGAAATCACATCAAACCTGTTCTCTTTAGGAAGGAAAATTGTTCCAGGTAAATTGATTTAAAGCGCTCTCCAGACAATTGGTACCATTTTGGTTTTCACTACTTATCTATTTTTAAAAAAAGACATTCAACACAATGGCCTTTAGTTATGTTGGCCTGTTTTTCAGAAAATTAATTTGCCTTAACAACCTTTGAATTTGCTTGAGATAAAGATCTAATTAATCTTAACATGGCAGGAAAGTATAATGCTAAGGCAAATGGTAAATCTGTGTTTAGGAGTATTGGCTCTTTTGTCTATTGTTGTAATGCATTTCTAATTTACATTTAAAACTTGTGAATTGATGCTTTGGCCTATTTGTATGCAAATCTATTTCATTTGTTTCCTGATGATTTACACTTGGAATTTGTATGGGATATGCTGTAGGTGAAACGCAGTAGAACTAATTGATATTTTTTCTTTATAAAATTAACTCCATTATTAAATGCTGTGACTGCTGTCCTTTTCATATCAGGCTTGATAGTAAATAGAAGCCACATAATGTATTTAAAAGTACAAAGGGTATGGCTTCTAAGGAAAGTTGCTGTACTAAAATAGTAGATCCTTTGTCTATCCAGGCACCTACCTGCTAGATTTCTGAAGAATTGTTAAGAATATTCAAAAGACTGTGTCATCAGTTTACAGAGCTGAAATGTCAGAAATTAATTTTTATAGCAGTTTTTAGTCCAGATATGTTCCTTTAAGTAAAATCTGTCGGATAAGACTCTGGAAGCTTTCGAAGTGTTTCCTATTTATCAGACCCTTGTAGTCTACACTCAGCAGAACTTATCAATCTGTGAACAAAAATAAGCCCGTGTATAAGTCCTTTTCTAGATGCAAAACCACTTCAACATATGGACAAATAATTTAATAATATTACAGCTTTTATCAGTAATTTAAAGTGCTGGCAAACTGAAACACATTCTAAAGCATCTGGCTTGCAAGGGCCTGAATGCAAACTCTGTCTTTACCACGGCAGAACTTGGAGGATTTAGGAGTCTGTACCCTTCTGAATTTCTTATCTGATTTTTAGGTTTATAAGTGGAACATGCAAACATTTTCTGCCCACTGGGATGTTTGTAATCCCATTTCTAATAATCAGGCAAAAAAAAAAAAATATGTAAGCTGCCTACTTTGAATGCCCTGTTGATAAGCATTTCACCAGGATGGTTCAACACTTGCACTGGGCTGGATTATCTGCAATAGATACATTTTGCTTATGAGAAGTCTTTCTGTGCTGCTACACCACTGAAAATTTTTTTAAAATGTTTTTGTGGCTGACAGTGTCCTCCTGAACATGCCCTAACATCCATCATATAAGAAATTATTGCTTTTTTCAATTTTCCCTGCCTAACTTCCAGTGTGTTCAAAGCTGCATACAACTATAGTATAATAGAAGAATTACTTTAGTACAAATGATCTTTTCAACAGTTTACTGTTGCCCTACATTCTTTGGTTCATCGAATGGCTGATAAAAATTATATGCTGCCTCT
>JAYRBT010000156.1:13947581-13981163 GCA_036023395.1 Myiotriccus ornatus
TGATCTTTTCAACAGTTTACTGTTGCCCTACATTCTTTGGTTCATCGAATGGCTGATAAAAATTATATGCTGCCTCTGAGAGAAGCAGGAAAAAGGACATACTCGATCCTTGTCAATACTTCTCCCTCTTACAACAACTCTTCAGAGACTCAAGATGGTTGAAATTGCCTTTTCTTTATGGCTCGTTCCATAACATATTTCCATACTTATAGAAAATACATGGAATTCAAAAGTGTGATGGATGCAGCCTTAGAGCTGAGTCCAATAACCAGCATTTAGAGCTCTATCTTGTGTGTTAGTCAAACTGATTCAAGTTTTGATACAGAGCTCAAAACATTGAAAATGAAATCCTTGAGGGACAAAAAAGATTGCGTTCTTCAGTTTGTAATCATTACAACTGCTCATTTCTTGAAATGGGAAGGCCTGGTTTGATTTTTTTTCTAAATAACTGCAAGCGCAAAGTTGATCCGTAACACCCAAATTTTATCAGGAACGAAATTAAAGGATGAAGCGTCTTCTAAATCGGCACACTGAAATTTTGGGTTGACTTCTCTGCTCTCTGGAACGAGGAGGATCCTTGGCTACGCTAGAGGTGGCTGAGCAGGTGGCTCCTGATCCAGAATTACCGTTCCAGCTGAGGAGCTGTGCCGTACACTTGGCTGCAAGGCCGTCTGGAAGGAGCTGGCAGTTGGAATAACAGCAGAGACAGATAACCTTTCCAGGGGCTTATCAAGGAGACTTTGATGTAGGACATGGGGGAAGCACATAAAAGATCTGAAGAGAGGTGGCAGTAGAAGAATGTCATTAATCTAGGGTGACAGAGAAGGAGAGGAGACCCGTATGGGGCAAGCTGAGAAAATAACCTGAATGGCTGATGGTTTTTCTGGCTGCTTGAAGAGGAGGCAGGTTGTTCCATAAAGTGCATAAATTTCTGGAAGGGACCTGGAACATCTGAAATTACTGACCTGTCCATGTTTCTCAATTAATACAAAATAAATCATGTCTTGTTTATCTCCTTCTCTTCTCATATAACTAAGTAAGAATTCTTTGTCAACAGCTTGGAAATCGCTTTTTCTCAGGAGGTAGAAAACCCCACTGGATCCTGTGTTACCTCAACATTTTTTTAATGAAGTCTTATCTTTATAAAGCACAATTTAAAAAAAAAAATCTTATATATATATAATACTATAGTAATGTTATTTATTATTTAAAACACATAATTTGAAAAGATATCCCAACACATTTGTATGAGTTGTTTTAAATATGTTCCGTGACTTACTATATAAAAGCCAATACAAATTAAAAGTAAAAAACCCTGTGATTGTTGCTTTGAAAATTCAATTTATATCCTTATTTGAAAGGCACAACAGCAACAACACAGGATTCTTAAGCCTGAAAGTGCCAATATAGACATTTCTATTAAATGTAAATCTAGTTTAAAAGTATTTCTAAGTAATTTAAGACTTCACAATTGAATGAGTTAGCATACACACAACAGCACATTCAAGAAGCGAATCTGAAGACATCAATCATTATTACTAGTTAGTGTCCCAGTTGTAGTGCATAAATAAATGGTTCTATGACTAATAAAGAGAATTTACAAGAAGGAGATACTGTATTTCCTTTAGCAATTATTTATTCATTAACAAGTCAAACTTTTTAAGCTTCACTGAATAAGAGTAAGAAAGTTGCCACGGAAAATATGATGAATTGTCTGGAATTGCAGCTGCCAGTAAAATGATAGTAAAAAGTAGTACACTAAGGTCAGTGAAATATCTCTTATGAGGTAGGTCTCATTTTTTCTGTGTTTTTCAGGTTTTCTACAGTCATAGATTTATCTTCCTTTTGGCTTTTTCATTTTTAATGGAAATCCCACAAAGATGAAATGAAACCTTCTCTTTTCCTCCTGATACTGAGGACAAAGGCCCTCTAAATACTACACAATACAGTTTTTGGTAGAAAAAGAGTGCTGCACTCTATAGAAGCAAGTACCCACGGGAGACTACAATCAAAAGACAGTATGAACTTGATCAGAAACAAAGAAAAAGGGACGGTGATTTTTTTTTTTTTTAGTTGGAAGAATTCAGGAGCAAGTCACACTGTTAGCATCAAGAGCAGCAGTGCCCTTCCTGAATAAGTGTCTTGGATAAAAAAGTATTCAGTACTCCATTTCCAGCAAAGAATGGAGATGGATAGCAGAAGAGACAGAGAACCTACCTGGCATTTAACCATGCTGATAAATGCAGCTCAAAAAGTTCAGTGCTTCTATTTCCTTTGATGCCCAAAGAACTAAGAATTTGGTCTCTGACTGAACTGCTGCCATCAGCAGCTTGTGTGGTTTTGGTACCATTGAGAGGCCCCATCTAGGACAGGAAAGTCTGGGAGACTTGGAGCAATCAACACCCAGGGCAGCAGCCTGCAGGGGGATGCAGCCTTTGGCACCCGGGTAGACCAAAAGACTAATGTTAACATCCTAAAAACCAGACTCTGTTTATGTTTTTTGCTTCTATTTTGCTGTCATATGTGTTTTAAATTGTGAAGTTCAGAAGCTGGACAAGACATGGCAAGAGTACAGGGCAGTGCAAGACTGGGGTTGTGTACTTGCACGTGTGGCAGGTCAAAAAGCCTGTGTCACAGTGGATGCTATAGATGCTTTTCATAAATGGGAAAGATTCATTTTGGTAGGCATCCTAAGTCAAAGTAATGAAAATTAATTTCATGTTTATTACAGGTTTTTTATGTTGAAATGCACCTTTGACACTTGCAGCAAAATTGTGACAGGTGGTTAAAACGGTTGAGTAATTTCATACAAATGTCTCTGACTATTGCCATTTAATTTCACCGCAAAGAGCATGGAAGTATGCCAAAAAGTATAATCCTTCAAAAGAAGCCTGTTGCAGTCACAAGAAAAGATAGCCTTGTAATTGAGGTGTCACCTGGGATCACAAAAGGTCTGTTTTGTCTTTTACCTGTGTGTGTGTGCGTTTTGAGAGTGACCTTTTGGGAATGTTCTATAGTCCTTGTGCCACTGCTCTGCACTTAAGGCTGCATGTAGGGAGTATCCTGTGAACAGCTGTGGAATTTTTATAGCATCAAAAATGCAGCTCACGTGGCCACAGGGTGCAGATCCAAGGCTTCACAGTTGAAAACTAGGCTCAGAATGCAGAGCAGCAAGGTGGATCCCGGGGAACTGAGAGCAGCAATTCTTTATCCTGTTTCTTCTCCCTTTCCTCACCATTGCTGTGACTGAGTTCACTTTGCTCTTGTGCTCTGCTGTCAGGCCATGGATGTCCCTGTGTTACCATACTCCATTTTCGGGGGCACGTTGACATCCAGTCTCCAACAGCGTTGAACCCAAATGAAGAGTCGAGCAATGCTTGATTCTGGTTGTAGTTCTGCAAATCAGTCTGTCTGCAACCGAGCCGTGTAACCAGCGCTGCTGCTGCTTGCTTAGAAACTGATTTCTCAGCCTTAGCAACTTCTTTGCAGTATGTGGTTGAGAAGCTAATTATGTGAAGCTAATTACTGTTTTAAAACAGAGATAGTGGCGTGTTCGTGCATTGCTAAGGTAAGCAACAATTTGCATATGTGAAGATTATCAGGTCATGTAGTGGTTTTTGAATTGTAGGCGTTGAAGGCTGATACAGAAAGAGTAACAATTGGTTGTGAGCACAAGGAGAATTTGTAATGGCTCTTCTATTTGGTGAACAGTCTGGTTCAAATACTCACAGATTGTAATTTGATTGCTTTCCTTGGATTTAGGAGGCACAACTTTGAATTTGATTCTCAGTCCTAGGATTGACATAGGGGTGAGTTTGTTATTCTGTAGAAGAGAGGTTTGCTCTCTTTTGAGTTTGGAATGATATCATGTTCCCAGAAAGCAAAAAAAAAAAAAAAAGCCTTTTTATTTTTTTCCTAAAAAGCCTTACTGTCTTTAAAAAAGAAGATTTCGCTTTCTGTTTTACTTTGCAGCACAACCTTAACTGTTCTCTGGTATCAAAAACCAGAGTAGTAGGCACATTGCCATATTATCTGGCAATGTCTCAATAATGAAATTTTCTGGTCTTCCAGCATGAATCCTCAGGGCACAGGCCTGAAAATGAGATTCATTCATACTATATTATTTAGACACTTTAAGCATCTATATACTGAGGCTAAAGGCTTTTAGTTCGTATTTGAAAATAAAGACATACCACAAAAAACCCAACGAATATTTACAGGTTGTATTTACAGCCACTAGCAGTAGAGACAGGGAAAAAAAATCAATATCATTGTTTTCTCTTATTGAATTTTTTCCTGAGGATCTTAACAGAAGGATTTAAAGCAAACTAAATGTCTGCTGTTATTAACGTAATTTAATATCCTAAGAACTAAAAGGTATTTCACTGAGAGTGACTTTCTCATAGCATGGGCACTGACAAAGGAAATTACCCAACTTCCCCTTAATGTTGCTACAGAAAGTTGTCTTGATTTCCTTTGCTCTTTTCTTTTCCCCTCTCCTTTCCCCAGGTGAGCTCCATCCTTAGTTGCACGTCTTAAGTTTCAACTTTTGCTGTTTCTCCTACTGTGCTGGGAACCTCACCAGTGCACAGAAATCAAAGTTCTGTCTTTGCCTGGTTCCTCACGCTGAACTCTAACAGAAGCTCTGCAATGCAAAAGCTGTAAAGTGTTCTAATTTCATGCCTTGTTTTCAGTAAAAACAGTAAACAGGTGCTTTAATCTGTGTCTTCTCAGTTGATTATTAAAAGTGCAACGGCTGGCATTGATAAAGTTGTGGAGAATCCAGTCAGCTGTATGTGAAGGAAAGAGAGATATCTCTGATACTGCCTTTGTTTTCCTTCAATTCATCTCTTTTGGGAGGAAATCCTTGCAGAATGATAGGGACAGTTTCAGAGGTGGCTCTTCCATGTCTTCCCTTATTTCCCCTGTTCATCTTGTGGTAAAGGAAAGGGCTGGAGCAGCCACTGGAATGGAAATGGGTGATTATGTTACTCCCTTGCTATCAGGAGTCATTTACTGTAGTATACATGTGTGCTTCCTTTCTACCCTGCGGGGGAAAGATAACTGCTCTCGCCTGAGAAAAATTAAAATTTAAAAAGTCACAGGTATTTCCTCATTTGTTCTGCTTGTGGAAGTGGAGATGAGCAGAAACTGTTTAGTTTCCCCACGAGTCTTAAGAAAAATGGCATGAAAAAGTCATTGAATAATTATTTATGACCAAAAGCAAATTTAGTGCTCTTGCTAGGTGAGGCTTAAAGAGCCTGAGCTGTTATATATACACAGCTTGCTGCGTCTGCCTCTTTCTGGAACTTGCTTTCCTATGGAATTTGGAAGGAATCTATAACAATATTATGTTTGTTTCTACCTTCAAATGTCTGCAATGCCTAAATTAAAATAAATAAATAAATAAAAACCTGTCTTACACATTATCCTGTGTTGTAAGAAGTTAATAATTACTTAAATTGATTCTGTCTCGTTGAAATGCTCTTTCATCTCAGGTATTAAGACATCCTTTCAATTCAAAAAGATTTTTTCTTTAGAAAAAGAATTCTCTTAGCAACATTTGGCTGTTGGCAGAGATATTGCATTGTTCTTGCTACCTTTACCCACTGAGGTTTGCTGCATCTGTTTTAGCTAAAATCACACTTCTGTAAGTGGCCTATTGGTTGTGCTCCTCCCCTGCACTCCCAGAAATGGAAATATTATTTCAAAGAGTTTTGAAATAGTCCACACCAACTGCATTCATTCCATCTGATTACATAAAACCCAGGGATTACCACGCTGCCGAAATATAGAGCAAATAAAGTAGGTCCAAAGATTTTTAGGGATTTCAACAGTTTTCAATGAATGGGATGAGTGTTGGTTTTTGAAAGCTGCACTGTAACTCTGACAGACAGAGTTCATATGTAGCACCATGAAACGGCTGATGGCAGTTGTGCCTCCTTTCTGTGAATATAAGAGGCAGCAACAAAGGAGAATTATTGTGGTTTTGCCTACACAGGAAGGTAAAAGGAGGAGGAAACTCCATTTCCTTGTTTAAAAAAGATGAAATTCTAGAATAATCCTAAGACTGAAACATTAAAGTTACTGTCAGTGGAGACAGAGTTGGTTTTGTGACAATTTGCAAAGATATTACATTGGAAGAGACTCGGGGATTTTGACAAGGATATTTAGGTAGATAAATATTCACAGATTTTATTTGCCTTTTACATGTGTGCTTAACGTCCTTGGAATCCAGACAGCAGGAAAGTAGGCTTGTAACCTTCTGATGCTTGTCCTTTTGAATGGGTGAGAGGGAAAACTAATGCCCTGTGTTCTGTTAAGCAGGAGTCAATATTGCTTGTGTCAGGACTATGCATGAAATCCTCTATTTTATGAAAGTTGCTGATAAGTGGTATATTATCCATATTTTTGCTTCAGATATTTACACCCCACTAATAATTATGTTGATTTCATGTGTTGTGTACAGTGTAGCTCAAACCTATCTCCGTTTCACCTGTTTAATGAATGACATTAAATAGCTTGACCTGGAATTGTGAGCACAGAGCTGAACTAAATGTTCATGGATACTTCATTGTAGCTAATCTTCTGACATGGAAAGCTCTTAACACTGCTGAATAATAGTTCAGAGTGTCTTTCATTTTATCAATATCCTTAATAGACTTTGCTGCTGCAGGAAAAAAAAAAAAAAAAAAGGCATTCTAATTTTACTAGAAGAGTCTTCTGCAAGTTAATTTTCTGAAAATGCCAGGAGCTGTGGGAGGGCTTGAAAGAGTTTTGAGAAGTTCCTATTTATCTTGTTAAACTCTGAAAACTACCTTTTTAGTGCTGCTTTAAAAGAAATTTGTGATGGTTGGTGTCTGTGGTTTGGTCTATTTTTGTACAACTTTCCTAGTTCCAGACATTTTCACCATTTTAAGTGCTTTCAAAGCTACTAATGAAGAAAATTTTGTTACATCTAGGTATTAATAAAACTGGAGATTCAAGCCAGGCAAAAATTACAAAGTTTATATAGTGAAATATATATAGTGAAATATAGTGAAACCCCAATTATAAAAATAATTACCCTGCTGTATAAATTATATATTTTCAAAGGTAAAAATAGAAGTCCTAAACTGTCATAATTAAATACTCTCAGAAATGAACCTTGAAATAACATGTCCTAACTTCAAGAACAGGTGTATTTTCTATATAAGCAAGTGTTAAACATAAATGGTTACTTTAAACTGTTGGAAATAATACCTTGATATGCTGTCTTTAACCTGCATGTTCAATCTGGTGGTTATGATGTTCCTCTATTTTGAGAACTTGGTCTCTTTTTCACCAGCATTTGAGATTTTTGGAGGATAGACACTATATGGTTGTCTGTGATCTTCGTCTTACTGTTTTGATTTCCTCTACAGTCTTCATCGTTCTTTTGTCTTTAAATGAAATATCCTTCTTCTTGCACTAGAAAGGGCTGGAGAAATGGTGAACATTCATTGAGCCAAATATTGTAAAAAATAAAGGATATACTTTTTCAGCCTAACTATGGCATTTTAAACAATTTATCCATGGGTTTATTTTCCTCATCGTCTTCTTGCAGGGGAAAGGAGAGAAATAAAAAGAAAAAAACTGTTAAGGACGCACACTCATGGTCCTATCAGCTTTAGAAGTTCTAACTTGGTGGAAAGGAAATATTATTATTCTTGCAGGAACCCTTATTGATTCTTAGCTACTAGAACATAATAAATTTTATATGCTCTGTATAGGAAAATTTCAGATTATGTTCTTAATATTTTTGCTTCCTTCTCCCTCCCAGTGACACAGAGCACTATGATTTGTAAGTCTGTGAGGAATCTTCTGCTGCTCTTTTGGAATAGTAAATCCAATACAGCTGTACAAAAACCCACAGAAATTTTAATGAGAAGAAGAGGGCAAAATATTTTGATTAATATTCCAATTCTCTGCCTGAGTGCCACAGTGCCACAAGAGCTGATTTAGCACAAGCAGAGAAATCCATTGTCAACCACTGACTTGGAATATATGGATTTAACCCTAAATGCTCGTGATGATTCACTTTCTCCACTTTGAAATGCACTTGGCTTCCAGTGCTGGGTGCGACATAAATACTCAGGTTCGACTTGAAAACGTATCATCTATTTCCTGCAAACAGTTTTTCCGCTCCTTTCTCTTCCCCAGGCACGACAAAGGATCCGAGATCAGGATCTGTATTTTTTATTACTGAAGAAATGGTTGTGCTGGAGGGAAAACATTGTATTCCCCTTCCCGTTTTCTCTTCCCTGTCACTCCACAAACACCCTCACATGAGCTACAGAGGCATTTCCTGGAGACATGACATGTCTGAGCTCTCATTGCTGAGGCTTCCTGCTCTCCCCTCATCTCATGTCTCTCTAAAGGCACTTGGTGTCTGTAGAAAACTGAGGCAAACCTGTATGGAAATCAATTACAAGGTTCAGTGGGATGCTGTTGGAGTTTTCCATGCCTGGAGCCATCAAATATCTCCTCTCCCTCATATTTTGTTTTGGTATACACTTAATTTTTTTTTTTTCAATTAATAAGGATTTGTACATTGAAATTCCATGCTTGCTGAGGAAGGATTAAAGGAGATGGCTGAATCTGATATTCTTTATGAAGTGGAATAAATAAAAAGCATAATCTTTGAATTTATCAATGCTAAAAAACAAAGCATTGTCATCCTAATTCCATATGTTTTTTAAAAGCAAGATAAAATATTCACTGCTAAAATCACATGAAAACTTATTTTCTTGAGTTTTTTGCAAGACAGCTATTATTCAAACAGTGAGTGACCTCACTGACCCTCACAATAGCCAGAGATATCTGAAACTGAAATATGTCAAATGACATATCTTCCAAATCCGTATCTGAATGACAGCTGCCATCTTATATTTTAGTGTTTGTTTTATAGATCTTTGCATGGAACAGTTGTTAGGTTAACCTAGTCCCAGTTCTGTAAATCAATTGTTTGTCAGGTATTGAAGGTTAAAAATAGAGGCCATACTAAATATCTTCTTCACAGTGACAATTGTCTTATTAGGTGTTTGTCTAAGAGTTGTCTTTAACAGAACAAGAGCCACATGGAGGACTTGTTTGTAGGTATGTAAAATTACAACTTGATCTTTTTAGAAGAGATATTTCTATGCTGGGATTCCGAATTTGTGGTGTTGACCCAAGTCAACATCTGTTGAAACTGGGGATAGTCTTTCTGTTAACTTCGCTGGAGTTTTAAATGAATTTTAGATCTCTTTAATCGTTACCTAATATAAAGTATATTTTGGAATATATAAATATAAAATAAAACCTGTGTTTTATAAGGTATATAGATATGCCTACTACTTAACCTGTTAGATATCATATAATACAGTATGCCCATGTAAGTTTTAGGTATAAGGGGACAGCCTTCAGTTGTAGTTTGAAGTTGAGTGTAATTATTTGATCAAGACAATGGAAACTCAATTTAGGCTTTGAATAAGGAAAATTTTCTCATCTCTTCTATATTATAGTGATGTTGTTCAGCTGATGGCCCAAGGTTGGATTTGTATTAGACTGCTGAACAATGGGCAGTAGCACTTACAGAAATATGAATTACTCCACAGTATGTACTTGTTTAATTATTAGTTATTCAAAAGTCTAAACCCTTCAGAATGTGATTTATTCATGGAGTTACCAAATGTCTTGTACTTCTTTTGTGTAATTGAGCTTAATATGTAGCTGAAACAAAAAATAATTGCAAATAGTTCTGCATTTTATTCAGAAGTAGTTTATTTCTATTCTGCAGTCATGCAAACATGAACAGTCTTCAGGGACTGGATTTTACTGCTTTCTTTAAAGATAAAAACTATCATTACAATCCTCTTTCTGTGTTGAGTTAGAGTACAGTTTTTCAGTGCACACTGATCTGCTGTGCACATCCTGGTGTCTGCTGTGGTGTCTAGCATTGTTACATGGGTGGCATGGAAACCTAGGATTATGTGATCCAGATCCTAAAATTAGTGTAATAAATTAATCCTTGACATAACGTTATATTACACTTGCCAGGTCTTGTGAATTAAAACATGGTTTGTGTAAGGGAGGAAATCTTAGCTTCCAGCAGTGATGAATTTTTCCAAATATCTTCCCAATTTTATTTCTATTTAGTTCTTTCTTTACAATTGTGGCTTGTTTTTTATTTCCTTTTACTATTAATAATCTAATTAGTGATAAGTCAGCACAGTGTTTTTTTATAGGGTTTTTATTTGTATTTATTTAAAACCAAGACTGAATACAAATGCCTTTGAAGTATAATGTGATACCATTCACACTGAAGGAATAGAAGGTCTGAATCAAAGGAGAAGAATTTTTTTTGATCAAAGGGCCAACTTCTTTGTCACTTTTGTTAAGGCTGAAGCACATATGACCTCAATTTCCATGTAAAAACTTCCATTTTAAGGTTGCTTTTGCAGATTTGGCAAATCTTGTTTTTCATTACTTTCTCTACTGTTTAAAAATAATTTATCTGTGTTTCCCAGGGTGGCACTAAAGTTGAACCATGTTTATCCGTGTTTTTGCCTTTTCTTGTAATACAAGCTGCTGTGCACAGCAGGGATGTAGGGATATTAATAGAGTTGTTGTTTGCCCAGCGAGGGATAGCATGAATAAAAATCCACTTTATTGCATAATACTTATTTCAGTTGTTGTCGTGGCCAGGTTGATGTTACAGATTTTTTTTTTTCTTCCATTTTTTTCCAAATGTTTCCACTTGGAAATTATACAATCCAGAATATTTTCAGTTTTGCTGTGTCTCAGCCAGCAGTTCTGTTGTGTTACTAAATGCACCTCGCAGGTACCTTTCACTGCTTGTGACATTATTACATTAAGGTCATTTCTTCTCCCTTTCTTGCCAAGGCAGCACTGAAAATACTGAAATATGCTGGCTTTGAATTCAAAGGGGAATTTTCAAATATGAATTCATGTCAATAAATTAGAGGCTGTGACAATGTTCTGACCTCATGCAGTAGGAAATGTGCCATACTGATGAAGGATTGCAAAGAAAACATTTACACTGTGCTTATCCCTTTGCAATGGAACAATACAAGTGCTTACTTTACCCTTTAAATGGAAAATTGTATGACTTTGTGCAGGGCCACACCAGAATTCTCCTTTCCCAGTTGTTCTAAGCTGTCATCTCATGAACTGTCCAGGTTTATTTTCGTGAAAAATCCCACTCAGGTTCTTGATTCCTCCACCTGAATGTTTTGGGTTTTTTTTCCAGGGATGATTCATTCTTGCAAATTAACATAGGTCTGTGGATCTTTGAATCATTTGGTTTGTGAAAGTCAGCTTGAAGCACCAAGAAGTAGCTGTGAAGTAATTTCTCTGATTTTTGAGAAGGTGACATCGTTTCGGCTGAAGCAGTAGCAGGACTAACTGATACAAGTGTATGGTTTGCCCTTGTTTTCATTTAATGGTAAATGTGTTGTGATGAGGTGACTGACACTTCTCATATCTGTTGTGCATGAAAATGCAAAAATGGAATCTTAAGAAGTAGAGTTAAATAAAAAAGCCCCCCCCCTTTTTTTTTTTTAACACCATGTCACACAGAATAGACCTGTACATGTTGTTTAATCTGAGCAAGTCTTTAGGTTAAAAAGGAGAAGGACAAAAAACATCACTCCTTTGCTGAAATATTTATAGAAATCCACAGCAAACTTTCAGAGGTTTTTGAAGATCAAGAATATGTCTTATCTGCCTCTTTAGACCAAGGGATCAAAACTTAACTTTTATATTAGTCCCTAAGAAAAGGAACTTTTTCAACATGGGGGTAAAGAAATTGTTTCATGTGTATCAGCTCCCTGATGCACATTCACCTCTGAAAATCACCTGCCAAAACCCATGGAACTGAACTTTCTGAGGCTCCAGTGAGGGGAAATCCTGCTGCACCACAAGGCCAGATCTTGTGACCCTGGTGTGGCTGACGCAGGAGCTGATAGTTCTCACTGCCACAAAATTAATACAAATAGCCTCTGAAGTGTTGAAGTGATTCACTGCTGTAATAATTGGCTGTTTCTCTGATGTATCTGATATCATTACCTAGCCAGTACATCCAGTGTGCTGGGGAGCTGGGAATCAGGGATGTTAATTGTCAGTGAATGGTTAGTTTCCTTGGAGAATTTGGGTTCAGATGAGTGATAGACACAAACTCCATCAGGAAGTAGTTCTGTTGTTGGCTTTCCACTGCAATGAACAACCACCCCACCTTTGATTTTTTTTGACATGTCAAAAGAATTTCCACCAAACATGTCAAGAGTTTCGACTCTATCCTGTATATGAGAGAGATTGGTAGAGGAGCAGCGTTTGTGAGTCATGGGTTCACATTATATTGTATTCTGAAATTTGTGAGTCGTGGGTTCACATTATATTGTGGTCTGGATAATGAAGAGAAAGAAAAACCAATTTAAGGAAGCATCACTTCAGTCTTGCTCTGTGTTAGACAGAGAAGAATCTGATTGTGAGATATGAGAGCATAAGAAACCAGTTTTCACTGATACTGCTGCTTGTGAAACAGTTTGCTTTCTTTGGGCCACTCTAAGTATACTCTGAAGTAATGTCCTAGTTGTGCTGGGTCTGGTTAATATTAAATGATATCTTTCAAAATAAAGTAACAGTTTAAGACTGTGTTTAGTGATAGCTCTGAAACAGGGTGCCAAAGAGTCACAGTAACAGTCCTCTGAAGAAGATCTCTTTTCCCTCACATCAACACTATTGCTTAACTTGCAAACTCAGTCAGAAATTTCAACGTGCCACTGCATAAACAAATTCTTTAAGGAATTAATAATTTATCTGAATAAGAAAAAATCCTATTTATTTAGCAGGAGATAAAAATACCACCAGTTTAACACCAATAACTTTAGTAAACCATGTGAATTAAGTACTGACAATTAACAAAGTATATATTACCTTGTGGAGCATAAATATGCTTCCTTATAGTGAAATTTCTTTTACTATAAATGCCCAGTTTGTTAAATTTTTTATGAATTTGTTTTGCTGTAAATGGCTGTGTCTGTCAGTGACAGAGAGCAAGTAGATTCTCTAATTAACTCTACCTTGAGGGTAACCTACTGATGAATTTAACAGTCACAATGTAGTGAAAAGCCTCAGGATTAACTGCCCAGAAATAAATGACCTTGCTGTCACGGGTCTGTTGAGCCGTATGGGTGACATTATACATTGCTGCTTGTCTGGTGACATGACTGTCGCCTCTTCCAACCTATGCTTAACCTTGTTGCATCATTTTGTACATGAAGATTAAGGAGCTGTGAGCTTGCCAACACCCCAACTTTGCGTGCAAAGCGGATCAACTACAGGACAGCGTTTCTTAAGACAAGACAAACTTGTATCTTGTCAGTCACTGTGTGAGAAAATACCTGGTTTTGTGTTGCAGTTACCTGTATGACGCAGTTTACATAGTGCCAGCTGCAAGAGGCTAAATACCTCCCTGAGCTTAAAATAAATAAATATAGAAGCTAAAACTTGCTCTGAAACATGTGGCTTATTTAGGCATTAGTGAAAAACTTACTTGAGGAACTCAAAAGTTCCCCCTAAACAATCTTACTTGTCAGGTAAATTTCCTTGAAATACAATAACTTCAAGTTAAAATCATTTTATGTTCTTGTGTGTGAGTAATACGCCACAGATGGGAAGCTGTATTGATTTGCTGAGTTGCAGCGTCATCTCTTTGGACATCCTGCTTCTTTCTTGTTGTAGAATCTAAAGGAACTACTTTTAAGTAAAATTCCCACTTTGTGCTTGTAAGGCACAATTTGTTTTTGTCTTCTATATCTGTTTTGTAAGCCGTGGCTTGTAACATTGTAAACATCGAGTTTATTCGTATCTTTGGGCTAATCCAGAGCAGTTAATTCTGGTATCATTACTGATTCAAAGCCATTTGACTTGGGGGGGAGAAAAAGGAGATGACAACTCACATTTGTCCTTTGGGGTTTCAAAACCAGACAATAGACATGAATATATGTAAGCCAGCTATTTTTATTCTCGTGTGCCTATTACAGTTGTGCATGTTGTAGAGACATTCACCAACTTCATAGCTAAATACATAGCCAAAAGCTGATCTGTCACCTTGCTGGATCAGATCTGTGTGAAATGGGTAGGCTTTATTTTGCAATAAACCAGTGAAGCACACAGTTCTTTTGGTGGTGGCTATTGTCAAAACAACTGATTTGTCTCAGAGTAATTTCTGTTTGTTTATGTTATCAGAGAGGATTACATTTTGTCCTTGTCTTTTCTTGTGATCTTTTTTTCTCTCCACACGGTGGTAAATGCATACCTGCCTTGATCTGAGCTTATGAGTCATTTGATTTGCCTTCAACAACACTTAGAAGGGAAACAAAAATAGGACATATTCTTGAGCAAAACCAGCTTTCAGATGGTGAACTCATCACCTGGCTGAAACTGCAAAACGTCCCAGTAAAGGATGGAGCCAGATGAAATGTGTTCTTCCCTACGTGCTGCATCTAAAATTCATTGCCTTTTCTACCACTTACTGCCTCATGGTAGGATTATGTCTTCCAGTTTCCCAAACAGAAAGAGGAATTGTTATAAAGCTTCTTGAAGGGTAAGGAAAAGGGCCCTAACCTCCACTCCTTGCTTTACACAGCTCTGACCTTCTGTAAATACTGAGTGGTGGGGTAAATGTCACTAAAATATGTCATAGTCAAAGCTGGAATTACGAGGTAAAGTTTAGCAGAGTTTTGTCATCTCCCCACTCCTGAGTGTTCTGGTTCGTTTTGGCTGACAAAGCCAAATGCCTCCTTTTAAGTAAAACTTTTGCCTTGAAACCCAGAAGTTCCTGGTGGCTGGTAGAGAACAGGTACCACTTTCCAATATATATGCATAGAATTGTTGTCCTTTTTGTCTCTGCCCGTGGCAGGAGGGTTGGAGTGATAAGATCTGTGAGGTCCCTTCCAACCCAAACCATGCTATGGAAGTGCTTTTAATCATAAAAAAAGCATAGGTCTTTGTCATATTAGTTATTTTCTTTTTGCAAAGCATTCTCCAGTGTGACACAAATAAACCTGCAAATACAGATCAAATGTAAAAACAATGGTGATTTTCAGAGGATAAAAGTATGTAGTCCTGATCCAAACTGTCTGTCTCTCCTCGTAGATACCATGTGACAATACTGTTGTTTTTCAAGTTGAATTGCTGAGTAGGAAAACCTGAGGGAAAATTTATATAATTTACTTGTAAAACTAGAAACTGTTCTCTGGCCAGCCTGAAATTTCAGTTTCAGTCTGTTGCAAGCTCTGCATTTTAATATCTTGAGGCTGAGATGTCTTTGGGAGGGGTGAAGTTACGCTTGTGGGTGGGTGACTTGGAGCTCATCTCTCCTCGTCTGTGGACTGACAGACCTGATCATATTTTTCATAACCATCATTTGCTGGATCCTGGCCCTACAGTGCCACTGTGACTGATGAAAACCGTGTGATTTCTCTAGTAAATACTTCCTTGCTTACCAAAGGGTAAGAATCCAGCAATATGAAGCATTGGAAATGACATCTGCTAGAAGGTAACCTCTAGCCAACCAGCAAATCTATCAATATTAAACACTAGAACACATAAGACATCTGTTTTTTTAAACTGTACACCAAATTCCTGAGGTCAAAGGAACTGACAAGTGCTGGGGATATTTCTGACCATCATTTTTTTCTTATGTTAGGATTTGTGGGAGACAAAATGTGAAATGCCAACTTATACACCACCCCCTCCCCCCCAAAAAAAAGTAGTCTGTAAAATGTTTGGCATACAAAACTGGGTGAGAAATCTGGCCTGGATTTCTCCAAGTTTGCCATAAAAATGACTGTGTGGGTTATTAAGAAGCATTCAATTTGTGTATCGTAGGACTAGAAGGAACAATTGTGCAGTTTCCAAATCCATCTGGGTTTCTCAGTCAGTGGTCCATAATATAACAGAAGGAACCTACAAAACTAAAGGGAAAACAAAACATGTAAAATCACAGAAAATTAACTAAAACTAATACCCTTTCAGAAGTTTGTACAATATTTATCCTTTTATAACATAAACATATTTGTGGTTATGATATGTGAATGACTTCTCCCCCTCCCACAAAAAGTTGCTGTAGTTTTTCACATCAAAAGAAAAACTCGAGAAACATGTTTTTAAACCAGAGCCTACATATTTTTTTCTACATATTTTTTTTAGGATCTAATTGCTACTATCCACTAACTTTCACTCCAGTAAAGGGTCAAGTGCCACATCCATAGGTGACTTCTTTCCATTTACACCATGGATCTCAGGCACACTGACACTCTAGAAGAGTGGATATTAGCTGACCAATTCCACAAGTAAATCAGCACTGCTGATGCTGCTCCCAATGTCATTTGTGTCACCAGTGTCCCTTTCTGCTACAGCGCCAGCACCAAAGGCCACGCTGTGACTGATGGTTTCTGGCCCGAGCACTGGTACCACGCTGTTTGAAAATTAGAAAACAGAATTTATTGCTTGAAATTATTTAATCCTGAGAGAGAGAGCTTCTGATTCATGCACTCAGACATGGTAGCCAGGCAGAGCAGCGTAACCCACAGTACTCTGCTCAGATGCTGCTGCCAGCAACAGATCGTGCTTCCATCATCCCACCGCTCTTCTCCACTTTGGAGAGAGAGAAATCTCGACTGTGGCTTGGTTCCAGTTTCTGCTCCGGCTCCCCCAGTTCTTCATGCATTTGCCTCTGCTTCTCCTTTTGTGAATGTTTTCAGTTTTGACCTGTAATTTTACAAAAGCATGGCTCTCTGCACGCTTTCTGTTTAATATGATGTTGCCAGACTCAGAGGTGTTGGGATTTGTCTCAGTGCCTGACGTGCTGTATCAAAACTAGGACCTCAAAGGGCAAAATGTGTCTCCTTGCTTTTCCTCATGGTTTCTGAGACATCCCCAGGTTTTAGAGATTGTCCCTGTGGATCATGTTATCAGACCTGTAATACAGTTGCCATTTTGGTTGATGGGACAGTTCTTTAAAAAATTTAGCAAGACTTCGCCCATCCTTTTGAGGTGGATTCAAGACAGTAAGGTGGAACTGTGAGCTCTAGACCCTGTGTCTCTGATCTGATCACTGTGAGTCATGTGTGTCCGTAGAAGCAGCAGCCTCACTGAGGATTTGGGATAGTCCATCTCATTTAGGATGGTCCTGGCTGCTCCTGTGAAACTGTGGAAAAACAGCTGAAAATGCATCATCCAGCCACTGTGAATGGTAAGTTTGCGCAGATGGAAAGTAGGCTGCAAAAGTTCATAGACAAGAAATCCCCCAAAATAAAAAGATATAACTGAGTCTTCATCTGGACACTTCTAGAACAAGTCACACTCCGTCTTTCTGTACTGTAAATGAATAGCACTGTGTTATAATTTGCATGTTGTGATTTTTTTTAGGCTTGAAAACATTTATTTAAGAGTCTGAAGTTTTAAGTAAATTGTAGGATTTTTAAATGCAAGGGCTCTGAGTCTTTATCTTGCACTTTGTTCATACTCAATCTCTGTATGAGATTAGGAATTTATGTGCAAGTTTGCAGTGATTTTTTTCAAATTATTTTGAATAGTATGAGTCTGTTTCAGGGGAGTATGGCAATGCAATTTTCCACAGGCATTATTACCCATATTTTTTTTCTTTGCTTTAAAGGAATAAGCAGTCAGTGATGTGTGTGTGTATGTTCTTATTTTTGTGTAAGAGAGAAGTTTACTGTGAATGGCTGAAATGGAGCAGGTCCTCTGAACTTGCAGCAATGCACTGTCCTACCTACCTACTTAAGAGAGACACTTTTTAAGGTCTAACTCTTTTCTGGGTAAGAACACTGGAGGCTTAATGTAGCTCTCCCACATATATCAACTGAATGGGGGTGGCATGTGAATTAATTAAAAATAAATCTTGTTCCATATTTTATTTTTAATCCTGTATTTTATTTTCAGTTCATATCCATTGTAAAGCCCTCATTTTCATCAGTCTCAGTGAGAGGATTATTAGCGATGATATCTTTCTAAGCAGTAAATGTATTTTTTTTAATTTTATGTGGCTGTAAAGTAATGTAAATATCATTCTTTTATGTCCACTTTAACAGAGTCAAAATGCTTGATACAGAATAAAACAGTTTCGTAGTGCAAAAAAATCCGCCTGTCTTGGCATTTTGAATGCTGGATCCGTGGTATTCACTTAAAAATTTCATCTTCATTAAAACATTTGCCCCGTGTTGATCTGTGCTCTGCATGTCCCTCTCCCACCCCTGCACTCCAGCCTGTCAACAAAAGGCAACTGGAGTTTAATCTGTGGATTGGTCCTACCAGGTATCAGTGATGTCCTTCATGGCCTTCCTTCCACACTCTTCTCCTTGCTGTTGTCAAGGCACTAAGTTTTGTTCTACACTTTGCATTTTTCTCCAATTCAGATTTGGTGAGCTGTATCTACTCGTCAGGAATAATGAGTGTGTTACTTCAGTCTGTCTCTCTCTGCCCCTGTTTCCCTCAGGTAAACAGTTTCCTAATTTACTCTCTAATGGAAAGATTTTAGAGGTATAATTTGAAGCATCTCTTCCTCGTCCTGCTTAATATTTTGGACATGTAAGAGGGAATATAAAAAGCCTGTGTTGTCAGTCTTCCTTTCTCTGCAATATTGCCCCTGTTATTTTTGTACTAAACTTTATATCTATTTGTGATAGCTGAGTTTATATTTGGTAAGGCTTCAGCTGCGTTGTATGTTATTGTGACTGTGTATTTTGCTGTGATGAAGTGAAGTTCCCACAATGAAATCTGAGGTATTTGGCTTGGTATGATTTTGTTACTAGGTTTTTCTGCAAGAAAAATACTGTCTCTTTATGACCAGAATGACTATTTTTAGATTTATTTGTTTGCAGTGGGGTTTTAGAGGATATTCTTGAGCACTTGGGAGAAAAATGGGTAAAATCACTTTCAGATAGAATGGTTGAAGTCCAGATGCTCTCCTACTGAAGCTGGTCAGAAAAACAAGTGCTTTGTGCGTCTGTTCACTTATCCAGGTGGGAAGATTTTTGATAAAAAAACCAATTTTACTTCAAAGCTAATTACATGGCAGAGGCACATAGCTATGTAAAAATTTACTAAATTATCTACTTTGAGTCTATCTTATCAGTCCAGTTTTGAATCATGAGGCTTGTATTTAATAGAATTGGTGCTGAGATGATTCTTTTTGCAGAAGTTATGCTTAAAATAGAATTTGAGTGGGTTTTCATTTTTTCCAGAATCTGATTTCTTCCTCTCTCCCTACTCCTTCCCACCCTGTTCAGCAAAAGTAAGCCCATGGGACAACCTACATTCAAGTTTCTTCTTTTTCTTTTATTATATAAAAAGATAAAGCTGATCAAATACCCGTGGGAATGGCAAATAACTGTGCTATGACACTATTTTACAAGACAACTTGTCAAACTTACAACTCAGGTAAGCTGCCATAGGTAAACTCTCATATCTTCAACCAAGTAATACTGTTCCTCTGTCACCTCCACTGGGGGAAGACTTACAAACCTCAGCAGTGTCATATGGCAGAGTTCTGTTCAGTGTAGTATGATTTTTAGTTTCCACAGAAAATCCAATTTTTCTTTTTGTCTAAGCTGCAATATTGATCCCTTTACACAGTTTGAGTGAGTAGTAAGTCCTGGCAGCCAGAAGCATCTCAGTCTTTCATTACTTCCATCCATGTCTTGGAAATTTCTTCAGAAGGTCATTTCAAAAGTGATCATTCCTTTCCAAAGCTTGACTTTTTGCGGGATTTTGCTTCTTGATCTTGGCATAAATGTTTCTTTCCTTTCCTTCCCTTTCTATACCATGGCTTTTGCAACTATTCAGTTGACTACCTGAAAATTAAGCTTTCATTGCCTTAAACTGAAAACCTCACACACCTGGGCACTCCTGAACATGTTCTTACCCTCCTGTCACTCCTGTAACAAGGAACAGCAGTCATTGCTTTTTTACCGGAGTGCTGCCAGGATGATCATTTACTGCTTATAAACTTTTTGGAGGGTAAAAATGCTCCACCTTCTATTGATCCTTCCACTTTTAAGGTCTAAGATATAAAAGAATAGCATCCCATGAATGAATACATATTGTTATCACTGGGATTTTTTTCAGGAGGAAGTAAATATCCCGTGAGGAAAATGTTCCCTTTCAGAGCCTTAGTGCGCTGCTGAGAGGCATTAAAACAGCTTTTTGGGTTTAGGTAACTGTCACAAGTGCTGCCACTTATGAGGAACAAATAGGAAAGTGTGTTGGGAGTAAACAGGAGCAGATGCCTTTCCTGTCAGGTCTGTTATGGTGAGAAGATGTGCAGAAAGAACAGGGTAGGTCTTTACTCTTGGACACGTCTGCTGTTCACCGCGTGCTCAGCGCCGGGCACACGTCAGTCATTTGGGAGCTGCCTCCCCCCCTCAAGCGGGAAAGCACACGGGTCTAACAAGCCAGTGTTGCTCCTAAAAATCTTGGTGGTAAGGAAAAACTTTTTCTTTGCTTTATAAATGCAGAAATTGTGTGTCTCCTGGTGTTTCAACGTGCATCAGGAATGCAACACAGATTGTTCCCAGTGAAGGAGGGAAGCGCTTTCCAAACAGTGAACCCCAGGCTGGCTGGGGCCCAAACATCTTGACTCATTCTATTTTAAATTTTTTAAATTCTTTTTTTAAGCAGGAAATTTTTTTTTCCACAGTAGACAACCTGCTTTTTCAAACTGAAAACATGAAAGCGTTTTACCATTTTTGTGCTACGATTGCACTTACACCGACTTCTGGAAAGTCTGCCCTCCTGCTGCTAAATCCTTCAAGACCCGAGAAATGCAACACTTGGTACAGCTTTTGTTGACTCATGAGATTTCTTACTTTCAACTTAAGCAACGACTTTAATTGTACATCTGAAAATAGAAGAAAATGTAAATGAAATTTTGCTATTTTTAATATTAACAGTTTGGTTAAATCCTTAATGGTAATTATTTCAAGGCTTTAGTAAACATTATCTGCATACTAACAATCATCCAGAAGTTCTTCTTCACCAGAATTTAAAATCTTAGAGAAATCTCAAGCACTTTAGCAACTCACATTCAGCTTCCTCCTGCTTCCTGGATGATCGCAGCAACACCAAGCAAGTCCCATGACTGTGTTTTGCAGCAATTCTCTTTAAAGTCTCTATTGTTGCAAAAGGGAAAATTCTGTATGCATCCAATTTCAGTTTTAGCTTCCAGCTTCTTTGGATCTTTATCTTTTTGTTGATTCTATCAGTAAGGGATCTACTGTCAGAGACCATCCTTATCTTAGTACTTTAGACTGTAAGCAGTTCCCCTACTGACTTTCTTTGATGAATTAACTAATGTAATCTCTTTTCCATGTAATATTTCCATATTTTTGAACACACTTCTTTGTTGTTCCAGAGCCTTCAGCCACTCTGTGTGTTTTTTCCCTTGTAATAGCAGTCTTAACATCATAATTTTCTGTTTCAGTCATTGCTATAAAAAAGGATATATGGAGACTAACTTAAAAAAATGCATCAAAGATGATATTTTAAAGAAAAATGTTGAGCCACTAGAATGTCAGTGCTTTGGAAATCCTCAGGTAGGAGTGCACTCCTACTAACAGTATCAGCAATACTGTCTTACCCAGCTACTGCCTTCTTTGTACTGGTTTCATTTTCTGCCATTTGGTTTAGGACAATAGTACTTTACCTCTCCAAATAATTACATGGGTTAATTTGTTAACATCTACATGGTGCTGCAAGTATAAGACTTTCTACTAATTCTAGGAATTACAATTTTTATCACGACTTTACTATTCTTAATTGGAGGATTTGGAGCAGGAGTAAATAATTCCAGCACATGCAAAGGCTTCTATGATGGCAACAGATTAAGCACTTTGCATTTAGCATGCAAACAACATGTGAATGGCTTTCAGAGGGATGTTTTCCTTTCTGACATTTGAGATAAATAAATTACAGTTGTTGCTCCATAGCACAGAGAGAAAACTTAATTTAGAAACCCAGTCCCTGTGACTCCAGGTGAGACAGTTTGTAATTCACCATTCCTGCAACGAGCAAAAGGATCCCACTGTGGTGAGGAATTTAGCTGGTTATATGCAGCTGAACATTTGTAATTGTTTTTCTTACAACCATCACTGAGGTTTGCAGTATGGCTGAGTTAGTCTTGCTGCTATGTTTAGTCATTTGCTGCAGCGTTTGGGACATCAGTAAATCTCTGGTGCTGTGAAGTGCACAGAAGCAGCTCAGGTAACTGGCAGCTGTTTAGTTCCCTGCCTGGAGGCTCTGAAATTGTGGAGTGGGCAGGCACTGTGATACATGGAGGAATTCTAAAGCCATCATTTAGGGGCAGTCAGTAGATGAGTGAGGTTACCTTACTTTATTTACTTATGTGCATAAGTAAATAAAGATCTCTGCACCCTTGATGGCTTTTAAATTGAAATTACGAATTAGCTCATCCAACACCCAATAGAGTAACAGTGGTCAGACAAGGGGAAAATAAACACTAACTTATTGCAAGCTCTCATTACCCTAATCACGATTCTGCACCTTAAAATGCAGGCAGTGTATATGAGGTTTCTACTGGAACAAAGGAAATGCCTCAGGAAAATTAAAGACCAGTTGAGATGTTTGCCTGTGCCACAATATGCCTCTGGAGACATGGACTAGCTGATATTGCTTCAGTTTCCAGATAAGTTGGATTTCATTTAATCCATGTAAGAAGTTGAGTATTGGCTTTTCCTCAAGATCACAATTACACTGATGCTTATAGGAAGACATAGCAGATAATCTCCTGGCCTCCTGCAGACAAAAAGCAAGCTCTTCTCTGTACTCCTCCTTGATCATTCAGCAGCAGCTGGGAATCTGATGCTCAGAGCAAAGGGCCACTGCTCAAGGGAAAGTGCATCATCCTCTCTCTGTTCCCTGGGTTGTTGCATTTTCCTTTTTGTGAAGTCTTGTGGTGCTGCCTTATGCAGGCCTTGAACAAAGAGATGTCATAAATTGGGATTCTGCAGAATATTAAAGAGATTCTCATCATCTCCCTTGAGGGTGTTGGTGGTAAAAGTTGAACCATCAGATACGAGGGAGTGAGAAGCAATGTACTAGTCAGGGAGCTGTTGTCACTGTTCCATAGCCTTGTCTTTAAGATAGTTTGGAAAGGGAGGGGCTGATCCCTGTCACAAAGAAGTGACTATAAACTATCAACTATTATGGCCTACTGTCTGGATAGGATAAATGTATTTTACCATTTTGGCACCACAGTGGATCTGTTAATCAGCTCCCTGGTACACGTGGGGTCTGCCTGTCCATAAGCTGGATGAGATCCTCTCTTCCAATCTGCAGGGTGCTGACATTTCCATTCTGAAGTGAGAAGAAACTAAGATCTTCATTTTTCATGAGAGTGAGTGAAAAAAGCTATGCTTTAATGAAAGAAGAAAACCTGTGTAGGGAATTTACAATCTCTAAACATGCTGAGATTTGAATCTGGATTCGTCTTCTCCCAGGTCCAACGGATGAGCATATTGGTTATTTTAGTTGGGGGTTGGGTATTTATTTTATTTTATTTTCCTCTTTCCATGTGTTAACCTGTCCGCTGACACAGACTTTCTTACGAAAAAAAAACCTCCAAAAATTCATCTGAACTGGTGTGTGTCTGCAAAAAAGGTATATTTCTCATCAATTCTTTGATCAAAATTCATCTGTCTTCATTGAGCTCCCAAACTGTTCTACTTTTTTTTTGCTTTAGAAATAAAGGAATAACAAAAAGTAGCTCCTGGCCAACAGTTGACAGGATAAATGTTGGTGTCTTTTACTTATAAATGTAGACCTTGAAGTTTCTTTCTCCTTTTCCAGAGATGGTGGCCTTTTTCTCATTGAATGGTGTTGCTATGTGTCATCCTTTTTATCAGCTAATTTTGAAGGAGAGAAGTAGGGTCAGAGAACGAATGAGCCAAAAGTAGAACTGCAGCGCCAAGAGGTGCTTGTTTTGGTCTCTTTTTTCTCTTGTTCCTCCCTAAGTACATTGCAATTAGGACAGGGAAACGTCTGGTCCAGTTGTCATGGCAGTCTTATTTATAAGTACCATTTTGAAAATGAATATATTATGCTTTATATAGCTCCTGTCAACATGTACAAGGACAGAACAACTTGTGCAGCTGGCGTGGGAAGCCAGTGTAGAACCTCAAATTAAGGAAAGATTCTGCCTTCTTGGGCCACTGTCAAAGGTAACAACCGAATTTGGCCTTGATTTTATATTTTCTTTCCACATTCGCAGACAAACAACTGTCTGGTTGGAACACAGAGGGAGAAAATAGATGAGGAAAAGTAAAGAAAAGAGCAGCAGCACTGTGAGATGTGCTCATGATAGAATCAATGAGAGGCAGAATGCCCTGACGGGGAGTTTTTCGGCTGATGGGTTGGCATTTCATCTCAAGCCAGTTGAGAGGATAGTTTGGAAGAAAAAGGTTTTTTTGACCCTTGAGATTTTTGAGACTTCAAAGACTTTTATTTTCTCTGAAAGGGAAGTATGAGACATTTCACCTTAAAAGAGCAAAACCAGCAGAAAGTATATAGATGCAAATGTACCCTACTGACTGGGGAACCCAGTGAAGATGTAGAAATGCATTTTACCATCTGTAATAATTCCTCAGTATTTTAGCTGAATGTTTTGGAACGTTCTGCATGTGAGAAAATAAAGATGGTGTAGTAACTATTCAGTGTTGAGGTAACTTTTTTGTTAGAACAAAGGCATTATCTATACTCTAGGAAATATTTAGTTACTCTGGCAGAGCAAATAAACAACCTGTATAGGATTGTTAGTAATACAGATATATACTTTTCTATACTAATTATGAATGGGCTGTAATAGATGATGTTTCCAGCTGAAAAAGGTGAAAAATGCTGGCCTTTGGGTGGATTGACACGCTGAGTCTGGAAACCTTGTGCCATGGGTTCTCTTCTTGGTGTGATCAGAGCCCTTTGTGTGCTGGTAGCCTCACCTGCCCATTTGCCAGACATGGTGCTTGTATGTTGTCAGCACTGCTTTCAGATGAACGTGAGGGTGACAACAACCCTCAGCTTGAGACACCACCTTTTTTACCGTAATAAATACATTTCAGTTGCTAATAATGGGCCCAAGAGGCAGAGACAGAGGATTTTATTAAATATAGTTAATAGCAGAAAACTTTTCATCTGTTAGCAGGAAAGCAAATTACTGTCATCAGTGGTGTGTGAGGAGATTGACAATGTACCGCTTTGGAGTGGGAAAGGCAGGAACGTAGCCAAAATTACCATTACAGAGCAAAGTTGTTCTGTAGTCGTGTCAGGCCTCCTCTTTGACCCATGGATTTTCAAAAAGAGAATCATTACTTTTATCATGGATTTTTCTGACCTACAGTTCATACTAGAAAGGTACCTCATTAGATTGTTAGCAGTATGTGCTCAAAGCATGGGAAAAATATTGTCAAAAGCACTTCACCTGCCTGTCCTCTTCTTTGAAGTATATCAGGAACTTAACTTACATTCTAAAAGTAATTATCCTTTTATTTTAGCATCCTTAAATAATAACTATGACTACGTGAAAGCTTTTCTGTTCAATTCTTCCCTTTTATTCACCAGACATTTTAGTTAAAAATATTTTGCATCAGTAGACAGCTGATATATCCTAAAGCAAGATTTATTTTAAGTACTCTGAATCCAGAAATAAAAGTGTAGCTAATACTTTCTTCTGATTTTTCTTTGCTGATTTAAAATAGCATTTGACAGTGAAAACTTTTTTGCTTTGCTGAAAGCTGGAAATGTCCAGAGTTTAGTGGATATTTCCCTTAATTTTGGTCACTCCAGGTTATTCAACCACCTGAACATACATGAACTTTCAAAAGCCCTGATCCTGAAGTGGTCATCCATGACCTCTATGCCCATGTGAGCAAATAAGGGGAATTGAAACTTGAGAATTTTCAAAGGAAAGTTCTAAACAGGTGAATGTTCTAAACCCCAGAAAATAGATTTTACATTTAATTACGTTGTAAAACCGATTTTTTTTCACAAAAGGACGATACTGGGAAAAAGCACAATTTTTAAACAACAAAGTGGGGTTTTTTGACATGATGCTCAACTGATGTAAAATGTAAATGTCAACATTTCAGAAGAAATTTCCTTAAACTAGTCAAGATGAATCTGTCAACCTGTGTTTTGACACTTTGCCATGAAACCAGACATGATTCTATGAATGTTTCTGTAGCATTCTTTCAGCCAGCTCGAGAAAGCACTAAAATACATCTGGTTTCATTTCAGAAATTCAGAAGTATCCCTTTTTTCTCTTACTTGCGTAAGGAGTAACGAGTGGCTGCTTGTCAAACCCATCCCTGTATGTTTAGATTAGCTCATTTTACCAGATACAAGTCCAATTTTTTCCAATTATTTTGATTTACTGGGGAACCTAGTAGTTGCTGTAACCTTTATCACTCAACACTGGTTTTGCTTTTAATCCCTCTCTCTTTCACTGCTGTACTGTGCTGTCAGCACAGCTGTTGGTATATTTGTTTGGTTGTGGCCCCTGTGCAAAGCTAATTAATTTTCTCCCCTAGAGACAGAGATAGCCTCGTGAATTCAAAATTCTGTAGCCTAATGATCAGGTGTACTAAGACAGCCTTCAGCCCTGGGTTTAGCCTTGGGCAAAGCTATTAACTATTCATCTGCCTATTCATGGTGATCATACTGCTTTTGGCCTTGTTGCTGTTCCTATGGCTTTGTGGTACCTGGTCATGGGCAGAAAGTGTTGGGCCATATAAAAAAATAAGAGATAATCCACTCCCCAGGGAGATGGGGGGGGTATGGAAGTGAGAGCTATCAGATGGTTATGGACAGGTGGCAAGGACAGAGAGGAATAAGGTGCTGCTGGAAGCACAGTAGGCAGTGGGGTCAGTATCTGAGGTTCTTTTAGTTTCACATTAAACACTGTACAGCAGCCTGTAAAAGAATGATTGTCTAACTAAAGACACATTCTCAAACGTGTATGCTAGCAGAAAAGTGTATGGATTTGTTCTCAGGTCATTATTGCAAAGTAAATAATAAATAAGGGAACAATTCATCCATATTTGACTATGGGAAGCAAGATGAAGTAGATGATCACTCACGATCATTAGCACTGTGCATTTTATACAAAGGCTATGCGCAGCTCCCCATTTTTGTCATTGTATATGTGTAGAAATATCTGCATTAAAAGTAACAAGTAAGTTCTAGCTCTATGTTGCCATATTAGCTGGCCACAGAGACTGCCTGTGCAGGGTCCCACGTGTATGTGTTGAGCCTTTTTCACGGTCCTTCACTTGCTGTATTATCCACTGGCACCTTGGGTTTTTTCTGGAGAAGATTTCAAACAAAAGGAAACGTTCAGTTGGTCTGTGAAGTGGAGGCAGCACATATTTCTAGGCTTTGAAGAGCTGTTTTGACTAGAATTCTTGAAATAGTTGCCTTACCCTATTTAGGTGGTTTGGAATTGGAAATGATGATTCGCGTTTTTGTTAAGCTTTTGTGTTGCCAGTTCTGCTGCTTTTCGTGTTTACTATTACAGTAGCAGCTACAAAATCCTCCCACAAGCAGACTCTCACTGTTTAAATATGACACTCCATGCCCTGAGGAATTTGCAGTCAATAGGCTGGGACAAAATGAAGGGAAAGAAAAGTCCCCTCAGATGAGGAACAGCAGCTCATTTAAAATCGTGCGGGGCTGCAGCCATTAAGTCACTCTGGGACACTTGTTGGTTTGTACACCTGGAAGTTACTGCACAAGCAGCCAGGATGTGAATTTACAGTGCACTGGTTGCTCTGCACTGACCTCCCAGGTGGGCACTCATTGTGAAGGTTTTTATTCCCCGGGAGCAGCTCTGGAGGAGCGTGCTGTAAATGACTCTGTGAAAGCTGCTTCTGGCATAGGTTTCAGCATCCTTGAGGCTGCTGTAAGATGACCTAATTCTGTGCTTGCCCTGCCTGTCCCACTGCGAGGAGGGATCACCTGGCACGAGGTTCCAGCCCATTTTGCTCTGCAGTTCTGAACTGCACAGAAACGCTCTCCTTTGGGGCAGCTTGGGAGGTTGTGGTTCCTGCAGTTTGCCCTCACCCCAACTGCCTAAACTGCAAAGGACTTTCTGAAAGAGCTGCTGGTACAGGTGGAGGTTTCAAAGGACTCATTTCCCTTAAGGCACGGGGCTGTGCTTTCTCCTCAGCTGTCTGAGGCTGGGGTTGTATCTGGAGGCCATAACCATATCAATAGTCTTGACTGGGAATCAGAACCCAAACTTGGCACTGGAATACTTTTCTCTGGTGGTAGCCTTCTGCAAGTCTAGTCTCCAGCAATCCCTTGAGAGTAGAAAATAAGAAGCAGAACACTGGCTTTTTAAATTGGACAAAGTAGTTCTTCAGCAAATAGAAACATATGTTCTGGAATGAAAAAAAAAAAATCTAATTGCGACCTCTTTTTTTTTAATTGTCATTTCCCATTTATCTGAGAGCTGTTTTTCGGGGGCTTTGACTATTTAGACCAGAGTAATACTGTTTTGTTTTTTTTTTTTCTGAAGATTATATGAGCATTTGGGTGGAGCACCAAGAGATGAAGATTATATGGGGAAAGAAGGAAAATAATTACTTTGGGAAAATTCTGGGAGAAGCTACAAGACTCATGCAGTTGAAATCTGTCACTCAGCTGTGCAGAAGAACAAAACCTGCTGTGTTCCCTATGCCTCCCTGTCCAGTGCCAAATGTCTGCAGGACTTGCCTGCTGAAGGAAGGAGAGGGAAGCATTTGAGCATGCTGCTCTTGCCACAAAATGCTGAGCTACTGTTCTGAAGGATGGGTATTTTCAATCCACTGGCATCCTCTCCTCATTATTGCTCTCCCATTGCCTGTGTGACCCGAGGGATTTGCTGTCAGACCTGTAACGATTTTGTACGGATCGAAGACTTTTTATTCTGGCCTTGATTCCTTTTTCTCTGTCCAGCTCTCTGATAATTTGTGTGGGCCAGATGTTGCTTGGCTATCTGTGCTTGACTTTCAAGTTAGATGCTCTTTATTTGTCATTATATATTGATTACAGAAAGAACATCTCAACTTTCTGCATAACAAGCTATATCAAAATTGTTGCAAGAGGCATTGGTAGTAGATTTTATTGTCTAAGGAGATGCTTGGTGTTCTTCCAGCTTTTTTCCCTGTTTGCATTTATCATCCTTAATGTGTTCTCTGGTATGCTACTTCCCCAGTCAGTGGCCAAACTTTCATCTGGATGAATCAGCAAAGACTTCAAACACAAATGTTCTGGCACAACTCCTTTTGGAAATTCCAAGTCCAGGAGTGAACTGCTATTTTAAGATAAACATTGTAACTCTGTTAAATTTTACGTTTGGACTGAGCTTTATCAAACAAAAACTTTGTCAGGGAGAGCTGCCAGTTATGGGTTTCAGAATCATAACTGATAATTATGATGTGACTTCCTTAATGTGAGCAGCAAATGCAGTTGAGGGAAAGCTCTTTCTGAGAGGAAAGAGCTGCTGTCTGCAGTATCCTCTCAGATTAGTGGTTATGAAAGTACACTCTGCCTGCCCTCACTGCTGCTCTCCTTCTCCTCATCCCAAGACATCTTGCATGCATTTCTCATCCTTCAGGTACCTAACAGTGAACACAGAATCCGAGCCTGAGGTTTAATTAAATGTAACAGTGCACATAATCTCCTTTCCAGGAATGGACAGCTGCTGTATCTCGCAGGATGAAACCCATACCAACCCAACCTGCTGCAGCTCCAAAGCACTGCAGAAGTCTCTGCAGTGCCAAAAAGTGGCAGTCACACTTAATTCTGTGCTGCTTCTGGGCTAATGTATTCAGGTACCTCTGCAATGCACTTGTGAGTGATTCTGCTTCACAGCTTGATGCATATTTGTCTGGGTGTGTCTTTGCCCAGGACTCACATAGGTAATGTTTTCTTTCTAGAAGTGTTACTTAAAATCTTGAAAGGCAACTAAATACTGCTTAAATACGTAATAATAAAAAAAAAATAATTAAATACATAAATACTGCTATTATTAAGAATAGTGAATACTATCAGGTGAATTATGAAATATTTACACACAGTGCTGTGGGATGAATGTGAATAAGGGATGCTGGCCATTCTTCTGGTATTGAAACATGTCTCTGACTAAATGTACAAGCTGGGCCCTTGAGAAAGGAATTTGAAACATCCAATTAATTTCCTGTGTATCTCTAGCATAATTGCTATAATGCAAAATTGTATTTGAAAGGTTTTGTACTATGGAGTAAGTTGCTTAGTAATTATTTCTTAAAGCACTTAACTGCAAGGTGAGGCAAAAGTGGTTGAGTTTATGCTCAGATCTTGATTCCTTTGCCTGACAAGGGAGAGCTTTGGGGTTAAGCTTCTGTTCATGATGAAATGAAATGCATGTGGTTCTCCTCAGTGTGAATATGGTTGTCTGTATTCTAATAAGTCTTTGACCTCTTGGCAGACTTCTTGTAAGCTGTTGAATGCTCTTAAAGATATTAAATACCCTCATGTCATACAAATTAGTTGACTAGAAGAGGATGACTTCTGTATTTTACTTGAGTAATGTGATAGTTCATTTGTCAGAGGGTCTAAAAATTGTCTTTGAGAGGAAGACTGCAATGTGAGGTCACATTGTTTATTAGGGATCAGAAAATCTAAATGGGAGAGAGACAGAATATATACCTCAACTTTTGGAAAAGTCTTAGCAGAAGTTTATATGTTATTAGAGGTCAGAAACATAATTCTCAAAATCTCCAAACTGGAGACTACACAATCTCTTCACGATACCCATTTGAGTGTTCCATTTCTTTACCAGTTTTGAAGATAGATGCTACATTTCCTCTTTTATGGTCCTTTAACTCTGTAAACCCTTCACAATTTCTTTCAAGAGAGTGTTGTCAGCTCTTTAAACACTTTGGGATGGAGTTTTCCAGGTGCTTTGAAAACTTCACAAAGAAGAAGACTGAGTACAAGTACACCTGGTTCTCTTCATATACAACACACCATTTATTCTGAAGAGGGAGGTCAAATATTAGTAGACATATTAGGAAACCCATCTCTTGAAATATGGGATTTCAGTAGAAAAGGATTCCTAGGGGTATTGTCAAGTTAAGCTGACTAATCTTTGAGGCTTTTTATTTTTTTACCACTTGTCATAACTGGAGATGTTTTGGGCAGCTTTTCCAAACATGGAAGTTTTAAGGTTCTGTCAGTCCCTGCAGACTATAGAGGTGAATACAGTATTATTGAGGTAGTGAGGCATTCAAGGTTTCATAATGCCTGGAAGGAAGAAGTAAACTCCTGGGACTGTTTAGGTCTTATCCAAAATTTTGGAGTTGCACAGATGTGCAGCACAGCATATGGATTTCTCAAAATTCAGATCAGTTAATTTTCCTTTTAGTGGATGTGTTTAGGTTCTGCTGGAGCCTTAATGACACTCATTTTGCTTGTCTTGTAGAGAGCTACTATTCCCTGTATGTTAAATTCCATTTCACCCTCCAAACTTAAGAGAGCTGTGAGTGAATGCTGAAAACACTTGAGTGATGAAGTTATTAAGATTTTTAAATCTTCCAAGGGATAGTCATTTGTGCTGACACTGAAAAATCAAACAGTATGGCACAGGATACAGCACATACTCTGAATTGGCAGAATGAGATATGAACTGCTGCTGCTTGTGTTTATGAAGTGAGAATTTAAAATTTAAACTCAGACCAGGGTGCAAAGGCAATTAAGCTTAATATAAAGGCAAGACATAAGAAGGAAAAGGATTCTGAGTGGATTCAATATTTGCCATATGTATAACTGCTGTTGTATATGGCAGACAACTTGCAATCAAAATATTTTTACTTCGACATGAAAATATTTCTGTCAATACTTTGTCATTTTGGTCTTCTGTACCCAGGGAGCACAAAGAGGAGTTTTAAGCAAAATTTGTCATAATACATGTAAAGCATCCATGAAAGAATGTATTTTCCACTGCAATTAAAATTGCATTTTGGGAATACTAAGCTGATAGTGTTTGGAAGCCTACTTGCAGGAGTGAAAATTATATTCTCAAATACTTTTCATTTGTGTTCATACTGCCTTGCAATTCAGTTGGGAGGCTGCCAGAGGAAGCATAACTGATCACCTTGAAAACTGATATGGACTTCGCCTCCCTAGCAAAGATGTGTGAGTGATGGTTAACAGATAAATTTTAACAGATTTTGCTTCTTTTTGAAAGATCATGCAGTTGCAACACTTCCTGTTACCATTTCGTTGAAAAAATATAAGAATTGTGGAAATGCAATAGGTCACTAGAAGGAAAACATTCAGTAACTTTTTCAGAATTTATTCCAATTTTATTTTTAAAGTGAAGTAGAAAGGCCATTTACTGAAGGGAGCTGGACTTCTCAAAAAGATAAAAAAAGAAGGTATCTTGCTGGTCAAACAAATCACGATATCGAGGGGCATTGTTTAAAACAAGAGCCTGAAAGGGCTGGCAACACTGGGCTCAGATGATGGCACATTGGTGATGTCAGTAACAGAAAACTGGAGCTGTACCTCAAAGCTGGACTTGGATCTCACAGGGAGAGCTGGGAGAGCTTTAAGCCTCCCCCGTAAAGTCTCTTCTGTTCTTCTCCTGCCCACGGAGCTGGCAGCTCCCAGCTCTGGCTGCTGCCCAGCAGTACTGCTCCTCTGAAGCTGCAGAAATGTTTGACACTGCATAATGCCTCAGGCCAAAAGAAAAAAAAAAGGGTTTTTCCTTGGCTGCTGTCCCATGCTCTGACCCACCTGCAGCCCCTGGTGCAGCGTGGAGGCAGGAGAGCAGGGAGAGGGTGTCTGTGCAAACCCCTCTCCCTTTTTCTCCAAACACTGGGGCTGTGCCTGCTGGAAGTAAGCCAAGCTTGGAGAGGAGCAGATGGAGTTTAGGAGCAATCTCTGGGAAGGACACTCTTGCAAATAGCTCTTAGTCTACCAACCAAACTAAAAACTTTATGTTTTCCTGCAGAAAGTTTAGCTTTGGCAGAAAGCAAAGCAAAGCCAAAGAAAACACAGAAAGTCCTTTTCCGCTCGGAAGTTGTTTGTTTTGAGGTCTGTCAATAGCTGCTGTAAAATCTCCACGCTACCAGTCTGGAGAATATCCTTCTTTGTGCACAGGCTGCTGAAACATCATCTGCCACACGGTCACCTGGGGATCTCCTGCCTGTAATCTGTGTTAGTTACAGTCGGGAATGGCACTGGAAGAAATGGCACAGAGCTCGGAGATCTAGTTTAGCTGTTCTTAAATTTCACCATATATGTGTCTGTGTTTGCAATTTGGCTAATGAGCAACACAAGGCAAAGAATGCCCTTGCCTTTCCTTCGAGATGCTGTGGGCTTTTCCAAGGAGAGCACAGAGCACTTTTTTTCCCAAGTGGTGAATTACCTAATTTCAGTAAATTGCCTCCTTTCCAAGTTGTACAAGCAACTTTCTTTTATAGCTCTACAAGGAGATAC
>JAYRBT010000156.1:13981263-14005689 GCA_036023395.1 Myiotriccus ornatus
AATTACCTAATTTCAGTAAATTGCCTCCTTTCCAAGTTGTACAAGCAACTTTCTTTTATAGCTCTACAAGGAGATACTTCCAGGTGCTACACATAGTGCAGAAAATACATTATGGTGCAAGTTGCTCACAGACTAAAAGGAAAACCTCAATGTTTTTCTCTTTCAAAACCAAGTAATTTCATTAATATTTTTCCAAGCCAATGAGCAAGCAAAGAATATCTCCCTGCATACTGGTTTCAGGCACAGTAGTAACTTCACACAGAAACATTAACAGCAGCTTTTATTATTCATGGTTTTGATCTACTTTGTGGAGACAGAACAGCACTAATCAGTTGATTTGACTTCCTCTGAAGTAGCTATTGTAAAGCTTATTTGGGAAGAAGATAAGAAACATGAGATGTCTTTGCTCTGGAAAAGAAAACAAAAGAAAGGGTTGTATTACTCTTTTCTGTAATCTATGTTTTGTTGTGGTTTTATTTTTTTTTTTAATTCTTTTTCTGCTCTTTTTTTTTGGGTGGGGGGTGGTAGCATCAGTTATTAATAAGAAAGAGGTATAAGATAAATTTCATTCATGTGCAAAAAATGGAGGGGAAGTGATATTCTAGATGTGAGCTTATACCTAGTGGTCGTATCCTTGTCAAATGTAGGTGGTTGTTACAAGTGTTGTTTATAAAGAAAATGTTTTCAACTAACAATCTCAGGAAAAAATAGGATTGCATAGTTTAGAGGGTCGGGCTTTGTAAGGCAGCACTTGCTTGTGTAAGTCTTCTGAACATCATCTTCGTCATTCTAACTCATCCTCCAAAACTGTTAAACACACAGTTTTAAAGGTGAGGTTTTGAATGTGAGGTGGTCATGGACTTCTGTAGGAATCTGATCCGGCCTCAAAGCTGTCTTGGCTTCCTGAGACATTAATCACAGCCTGTGTTCGAATGATTGCGTATTTTTAACATTCATATGATTTTGCTCTTTTACTTCACCTCTGTAATTTTCCACATTTGTTTGATGGGACAATTAAATGCTCTTGCTTGTGAGATAAATAATTCATGGTTTCTGGAGCACAAATAAGTCTGTAGTCATACTATAAGAGGCAATCTTTTATGCGGCTTTGTTTTAATTCATGCTTTGTTACCTTTATTATCACTGATTGCTATTTTATAATAAGACTACAGTTTACAATCAGAATAGATATGCTTTAATTTAAATTTAAATTTAAACTGAGCTGGAGACTGGTACTAGCAGTGTGTTTGTCCTTTCTAGAAATGCAACTCTGCAAAAGGCTGCTCTACTATTAATCCATTCATATGTGTGAACAGGAGATATTGCAGATATTGTCTTGAAAGTATTAAAAATGAGTACCTGGAAGAACTGAGTAACCATTATTATGTACAGAAACCTTCCCTATGAGTAAATAACATCTAAAAATCTCTGGAGATGATTTGTTTCAACACAGCTTGAACATAGTATTTCCATTTGCAAACAAATTTGATCAGATACAATAAACAGTGCTGGAGTCTTAATGTAATTCTATTACCTATAAGTCAGCACAGAAAACAGCAATCCAGATGCCTGACAAAAGGCAGAGTAGCTTCTTCACCTTTGCTGATAAATATAAGTGTAAGTCGTGTAATTCTAATAATCAAACAGAAAAGTAAGAGAAAATAATATCCCTAGTCTTGTCAAAACATAAAGGGAAAGTAGATGAAAGTTGATGCTTTGAGGAAAAATGCATGCTAGATTTAATGTAAGGAATACTGATGTAGAGCTGAAATTCAAAAACTAATAAAAATATCCTTTGATATCCCAGTATGCAGGGAAATGCAAACTGCTCCAAAATAAAGATCAGACAGGATAGACCTGCCATTTGTTTTAGGCTTTTTTTGTCTTACTATACCTATTTTTAAGCAATCTAACAGGTAGAGGAGAAAATTTGTGATTTGTTTTTCTACTGATCTTTTACCTTGGGTTTAATCATGGTACTGTAAAACTTTTAATCTCTAAAATGGCAATACTGTTAGATAGCTTGTAAAAGTGTTGGAATAAAGAAGAATTTTATCACAGCTCTAAAGTTACCAAATGCTTTTATTTCTGCAGAGTGCAGCTGGTGGCACAGCTTGTCAGCCAGCACAGTGCTGATGGTTCTGAAGAGAAGCCAAGGCAGCAAAGGTAAGACTGTAGGACCAATCCTGGGTTATGTTTGCCATTGAGGGGGGCTCAAAGAAGGCTGTCAGGTATGAAATGCAAGAATATAGCAATACATAAATGAGTCTCTGTGTGTGTGTGCCTAGCATTTAGGTAAAAAAATCCCCACCCAACTTGAAAAAGAAAATTGAGTCCATTGTGTCCTCTGTTTCACTGATAGGATTAGAATATTTCTACATATTCTTTAGAAGAAAATGAAATACTTTTTCTGTTTCTCAACTACACTCTATTTTTGCTAACGTGTCAATACTCAGTAGTAGGAATAATGAGACTGAAGCTATTTTTCAAAACATATGAAAAAAAAAAGCAGCACTACTAATTTTGTTATTTTATTTGACAAAAATTTAAACACCCCCCCCAGCCAAAAGGAAGGATCTCAGACGAACTGGAAGACAGCCATTACTATCACAGTAGAAATTCCTGTTGTCTTTAGTGACAGGAGGATCCCACCCATTGTGAAATCAAAGGAGTAATCAAACCAAGAGAGATCACGTTTCCACCAGATCACACTGATAGAAGAGTTTCAATCTGCTTGAAGGAAATATGAATGAACAGAAACTTTTTCTCTTCTCCACCCCTCTAACCAAGAGCTTTGAGAGCTCTTGCTGACTGTCTCTGTCCAGCATGCAACAGCTCAAATTTCATGTTCATTTTCTTCCTCAAAAGAGTTTTAGTAATATACTGGAATAAAAGGAAGCAGCATGAGTCTGACAAGGCTGCTACTGGATCTTATGGCAACTTAATGGCTATTCTTCTCTCTTATCTCTCTGCTTTCAAACATCCTCCAGCCAAAGTCTAACTTGTCATCGTCATATGCTCAGCAGCACCGTCATTATCTGCTCTGAATGTGTGTAACTAGATGTTTGTATTCTGCTGGGTTTGAGCACTGGTTTATACAAGACTAGAAAAGGGATCATCAGCTGCAGAAGTTCCGTGTATGAAAATATTATTCACTTTTGTAGAATTTTTTTTTTTCCCCACTGTGAATCCATGCTGGTTTTTTTTGAAAATGTTAACTTTTTTTTTTTGGCTCAAAAAAATAACCCTTTTGTTCTCTGATATCTGGGTTCTAGCTTTGGAGAAACTGCAGAATGGTGGATTATTTTAAACTCCTCTCAGTGTAATGGAATGGGTTTCAGAGTAGAGGCTACTAGAAAAAAAACACCCGAACAAACAAAAAAAACCAAACCAAAACAAGTATAGTGCTAAGGAAAATATTCAACAGGATTACTTCCTGTGCTCAAATATCCTCCTTCATGAAACAAATTTCCTGCTCTTGTTATTTCCAAAAGTAAAATATAACTTTACGTAACAGCTTTGGAAAATGGAGGAGCAGAGGCCCACACTTCAGAGAAGCATGTGATTATGGAATTTAATCTGAGTAGGCCAAACCTCTCAGGAAGATTGCATCTGACTCTGTAAGACTTGGCAAACCTCCGAGTCAGAGAAATCTTTCTGCTTTTTCTGTTAAAGGCAGAAACATTTTTCTTTTGGCTGAGAAAATTCATCTGATTTCTAGTCAGAGAAAAATGAAAGAATAGACTGGCCTGAAAAGACTGGGTTAGTGTGTTATATTTTATACCAGTGCTATATTTTATATCAAAAAAATGAAGGACCTGAGAAGGTTTGTCTGTAACTCACCTTTTCCATTTTAGCCTTCCCACTGACAAGTTTACCTGAAAATCAATATTTTACATTGAAAAAAATACGTTCTATGTCAGTAATATTCTCGAGCAACATAGATCTTAAAGAAACATGCCAGCACTTGCCAGGTAAATATTTGTAATGAATAATCTGCCTGAACCCCGGGGGAAACTGCAGATCTGGAAGCGATGGCCAGTTTCTACAGTGGTGCTCTGGAGCAGCTGTTCTTCTCCTTTGGTGTTTTTGTCCTCTGTGTTTACCACAGGGCTGCGTTGTTACTCTTCCTTTGGCAGTGGTGACTTTTCTTCTTGCAAATACCAACCCTCAGCAATAAAAAAAATCATCTCTTAACCAGTGAGTACCCAGGCTGCCCTGCAGGAATACGGCACTCAGGAAATCATGTCAGCAACTCTGGGAGGTTCGTGTCGGTCCCAGTTTGTCATGTGCAAACAGAAGGAGCTTGTAGGGTTTTGGTTGAGCAGGGTGGGCATCCGCAGAGCTGTGGGTGTGAGAGACAGACAATTGTTTCTTGTCTCTGCTGTCATTTTTTGCTGGGGTATGTGTCACCTAAACTCTGTTTCAAGCCGTTCTCTCAAATGGAGGTGTTCATACCTGCTTGTGTCTTGTGAAAGAACTCAGGGTTTATAATTCATAAAGTCTTCTTGATTCTATATTCTGAGGAGGCAGTGAACTGATGATTGGATTCTTTGCACTCTTGAATAGGAAATCTGAAGGATTTAAACATACATAGCTGGTCAGTTCTTCTCAGTGTGAACCAGGATCGTCTCTTCCAGGGAACTTGTACTGGAAGAAAATCCATAATTATTGTATTCTGCATCCATACAAGTAGCCTAGGTCTGAAAATATCTTGTTGTTACAGGAGTAATCTCTCCAGAGGTAGACTGCCCAGCAGTTCCCAATATTTCAGCCCTGCATAAACCCTGATTTGATGTAAAAGTCACTAAAGTTATCATGAAGACAAAGTGAAATGATTCTCTTATGTCATGGTGGCAAATTGGAAAGTGGAAATTGGTTTTATTTTTAAAATTGCCATATTCTCCCTCTGTACTTAAAAACAAGTGCCTTTTACTCTATGTGTAAAGTAAGACAAAAGGTTTAATCTTCTGGAAAACCCATGACAGCTGTCCTTGGAGAACATAAGTCAGAATCTATGTTAGTAGGGAGCTTTGCTGCAGATGCTTGGAGGTTCCAGCCAGATTTTATAAAGGGAAATTATGTCTCACTCTGAAGAAAATGTAGAAAAGACAGAACCCCAGCCTCTCTCATCTGAGTGCGGAAAAGCATTCAGGTTACATATTGAATGTAAATGAAGTGTTTTGGTTATTCTTGCAATTTTATGGAGATGAGGGCTTTTCTGTGAAGTGTACAGCTAGAGATTGACTTTTTTATATCGCAATCTGAAGGCAAATGTTCAAACAGTAAGAACTTCAAAACAGATCACCCATGCTTCTTTATTTATATATAGTATGCATATATATGTACGTATAATTTTAAGGGAATCTGGTTTTACTGTAAATTAATATTGTTTCCCCAGCCTAGTTAAATTGCCACTGCACTCCTCAAATACTTCTGGGACATGGATCATCTTTTGTAGTGTAAGTGTGCAGCTCCAGTGCAATACAGCCTTTATTATTACTGGTGACCATGGGGCTACCTCAGCTTAGAGAATGATAACCAGGGGCCTTTTGGAATATTTAAATAGCAGAAAGAATAATGTTGGGGGTTTTTCCTGTACATCCACTTGGCTGAGAAGAGGCAATATGTTCTTCCATTCCCCAGTTATTCCTGTCCTCCTGCTCCCTTGATGCAGTGCTGCCAACAGGCCACCCCGGCTTAATTTCATGATTTCAGCTCTCCAGCCCCACAGTTGCAGCAGCTGAGCTGCTGACTCTGTGTTGGCTCTGTGGGTGATCTGAGCAGGAGAAAATCTGCCAGTGCCACCACACAGCAGCAGCCTAGAAAGTGGGTGCTTTCTCTTAGCTGTAATTCCTCACCCTCCCACTGCCCTTCCCATTGCCCAGTGCAAGCACACGGGCCTCTGTCACTGACTGGGCACTTGTGTCTTTAAGAAAACTCATTTTTACTTTGTGTAGCACACTGAGATTATTGCATAGTTCAGTATTTTCTTCAGTTTGCTTTAGCACATGTTTTTTTTCCACTTTGGCAAGCCTAATCCTTATTCTAAAGAACTTAGAACCAGATTGTTTTCCAAGCAGGGACTAAATAATTTAGAAGAATATATCATACAGGAGCGAGTTTAGACACACAATGTTGTGCAGTATTTCTCCTAAGGCAGTAAAGACCATCCACACCGAGAGTCCAAGTACAGTGTCCAAAACGCATAAATTGTCTTCAGCTTTTTTTGTACTTCTCACAGTGTATTTTCATGTGTCTGTGGCACCATGGCTGCCTTGCAGGTACCTGGCACTTTATGGTTTGAACTGCAGCTGTGAGAAGCTGTGAAAATAATGTGTTGCCAGCAGAGCTGATAAAAATTATTTTTCAGTCTGGTTAGAAAGAATTAATATATTGTGGCAAGCCACTGAAGTGAAATGGTCCAGAACCAAGGGCTGGAAAGGATTTAACAAAGTGGTGGAGTAGGTTTCCAAAGCACATGCTCTCATTCTGACAAGCCAGGAGATGACATGAGAGGGCAAAGAGATTGGTCTTCCAAAAGTATTCCAGGTAGATCCTTGAGGACTGCAGACCTCTAGGCCTTACTTCTCCAGGTCAGCTGGTTGAAGCTATGACTGAAATTGGAAAGTCTGTAGACAGGTGTATGTACATCTACATACATCTGCATGTAATGGAATCCAGGCTGATTTAACTAACTACACTCTATCTAGTACAGCAGTAATTTCCTCACCCCCGTATTTCGCAAGTTGTACGAACAGCACTCCTGTAACTAAAGCTAAAACAAGGGAGGAACTGCTCTTTTTTGTTTTAAAGGGAGCTCTGTCATGAGTGACTTCACCTTTTATTACAAAGAGAAAAGAAAGATAAAAATAAAGGAGACTACAGGCATTGATGCAAAGAGAACAGAACAGGAATGTTTCCTAAGAAAACCCCCTGATATCTAGCAGAAGGATTTTCAAAGTGATCCACAGCTGGATGGTTGAAATCTTCTCTCATGTCTCCAGCAGAGATGGAAAAACAGAAAGAGAATCAATCCTTCACATTTTAGAGTTCTGCAGCTCAAGAGGAAAGCTGTGAAATGCTGGATTCCAGTTTTCGTAGTGGTCCAAGAGGGCAATTTAGCTTTCCTCAGCAGCATGGCAGCAATAAAAAGGGCACAAGTAGAAAAGAACTAGATATTTAATAACTTAGAAGTCTTATTGACATTGGCACCTACTTATTTTCCACAGTATTTTCTGAGATTTGTGCTGAAAGGGAAGCCTCTTAATAAAAGAGTTGATATCTTGCCATAAAAAAAGGTATAAAGAAAGGCCATTTCAGACTATGTTCCACACACTGTGTATGTGAATGAAGGGATGAGTAATGAACAAGCTTGCCAAATCAAAGTAGATAAAAGCAAAATAAACAATAAAACCACAAAACATTGTTAATAGGGAGCACAACATGCCCCTTTTTTAGTTGTGTAATTCTTTTTTCTGGCACAGATTTGAAAATATTTGTTTCAGCAGGAGTACGAGGCCCCTGTGCTTTCTACAGAACCCTCACACAGGTAGTTTCCAATTACTGAAGCCAAATGCTTGGCACTCTTCAGGAAAGGGATTGGACACTCTTAGGAAGAGAAAAATAGAATTGTACAGCTATAAAAGTTGGATTTTTTTATTAAAAGAATATGAGGTTCAAAACTCAAAAGCCCTACAACAAGCCAGACTTCAACCAATTCTTGTGTGAGAAGAGATTACCTGCAGAAATACGATTTTATTGTATCAGTTTTTTACCCTGAGTTTCTAAGTTTTATTACTGGCTGATGCTCAGTGAAATCTATGACCATTGGCCTAGTACAGCACATCATCTCCTACAGTTCTGTCTTCCTAATTTTTCCTGTATATCAAGCTTTTCACCAGGTCAGCTGGAGTTCACATAAAAAGACCCTCATAGGGTTGGATTGAAGGTGCTTTGTTTAATTTTGATGGATGACTGGCTATCTCTATCACCAGGCACAACTAACCAAATATTTTGTCATCTTCCTAGTTAGGATGTCAACATGTGGTCCGTTGCAGCTGCTCTGAACTAATACTTCTTAAAATAACAAACATGATAAATGCATAAATCAAAATATAATTGTGGGGAAAATATCTTTCTTGTTCTGTTTCAGTAACATCAGTGAAGTGGTGTCTTGGTTTTGGGTGGGGCTTTTGTTTTGGTTCTTCTTTTTTGTTTGGTTGGGTTTTTTGTTTTGTAAAAACATGTTAGTTTGGTTGTAACAAAGAAAATAAAGCTTTCCTTTCTTCAGTCCAGAGCTGAAGACTAGACATTTTGCCCAAATTGATAAAATGTCATTATTTTAAATACATTTTTATCTTCTCCTGGAAAAGAAAACACTGTGGTTAGCATAGAAATCCTTCTCAGTGTGCAGTCTCCAGATGGACTCTATCCAAAATCTCCCAAAGTCAATAGAGAAATGTTCATGCTCTTCATTTGATATTGGATCAAGACTTATTTTTAGCTCTAACCAAGATTACTTTCACACTACTGGCCTGTTTCTGGGAAGTGTAAATTTGTATATAAATCTGTACTTACTAAAATGTTTCAAATCAGTAAATAAGTGGTTATGAGATGAAGTTTTCCCCAGCTGAAGTAAAATTCCCACTGATTTTTGAAGGCAAATATTTCATTCTTCCTTCGGGTGGGATGGGGTGTCTTTTTTTTTTTTTTCTTTCTTTCTTTTTCTTTTTTAGGTTTGTCCTCTTTCTCCTCATGAACTGACAAACTACTACATTTATTACATTTATATTACCATGTATAGGGAATTAAGGCACAGAGTTTCCATTAAGAATGATCTGTTACCTCCAAAAAATGTTAATGTTCCTATTTCTGCTTTATTATTCTTCATTACATAGTTAATAGAAATGGAGTTGGCTGCCTAATTGCACCCTAATGAAAACTTGTCCTTTTATCTATGGTTAGGAACAGATCCATGGACACGGTGTTAGGAAGAAAAGAACTTCCAAATGAATGGTGAGATCTCTTCTTGAGAGAGCTCTAAGGAGAGAAGACTAGAAAATCTAGTTGTTTATCACAGCTTTTCTTTAGTATCCTTCTCTCGAGTGACTTACAGATCAAAGTTAAGTTTCACAGCTTGCATTTAATGACCTAATTTGGATTGTGACTGGTATGAAAATGCTGAACAGAACATTTTCTATTTTCTATTTTTATTATAATCTTTCTGCACTGAAACCATCCAGTAAACTTTAGATTGCTTTAATTGCATGCTGATTCCCAGCTCTGTATGCAGAACAGAACTATATGTTTTTCATCCATATTCACAGGACTGTCTTTTACTCCAGTGTAATAACAAAAGACTAAGAGAACTGCCATTTATTTTACAGTCTCTTGTGATGATAAAGTATTGCAGAATGGAAGAGCAGAAACAAGTTACATTTTTAAGAGGAAAGATGAGTATTTGCTATTAAGGGGTGTAAGGACCAGGAAACAGATGCTAGTGCTACTCTTGCAAGATAAAAAATCCAGAGACTGGTGAAGCTGGAGAATCACTGTGATGGTGGGACCTTGTACTGTGTTGCATGAAGGGTGCAGGTGGCTAAAGGTGTTCATTTTGTATTTATGAGGTTTTCTCTGTATTGTTCTACGACTTTGAAACAGTAGTCCTGCTTATACATTCAGACAGGTTCTAAATATTCTTCCATAGAAGTAGCTATAGAAAAACAACGCATTTCAGTAAGGACTGCAAAATGCTGCCTGCAGTGAATGCTTCTGTGCCCCTGGAAATTGATTATTCCACTCTGTATATTTTCCTAAGCCATTTAAGTGGATCAGATAGTTATAGATATTTGACATGCTAAGTGATGGTCTGGCTAGAGCAGCACTTGTGTGAGGTAAGTGAATTGTTTCCAGTAAACTTGGCATCTCTGTATTGTTAATACGCTGCCACTCACCCTAAAAATGGTCGGTCAATTTGTTGCACGACATTTTTGAATTAAGTGGGCTGTATGGATTCATTGTGTTCATTCTAAATATGTCATTGATTTTTTTTTTTTTGTTATGTGACTCGCTCCGTTATTTTTTTTTGCTTCTTCATAATTGATTTACAGTGTATAAAGCACTTACTGTTTAAGGCTTATTGAAAAATGAAATTATAAAAAGCAATAGTGAAGATTTTTTGCAATCTGTCCTTCCTCATTACAGGTCTTGCAAACAGTTGTGCCTTATCTGAAATACTGATTATTGCCAAAACTATGTAGGAAGCCAGAAACAAGGACAAGTTTTATTCCCATGGTGAATTAATTAATTAGCATTTTCAAAGCTTTAGTGGGACACCACTAAATCAGCTGGTGAAGTAATATGAAATTCCTGATGAATAAGTGATTTCCTTCTCAATATAAGTAGTAAGCATAGGGAAATAACTAAGAAGAGAGTGGGCTTGACATGAAAATTTCTTTGAACCCTTGATTACATTGCTCCATTGCTCTTGTTCTCGTTATAGTCCTCTTAGTGGAAAAATATGCCAGAGACATACTGCCTTTGCAGCAGATAGTGGTGAGAAAAGAGTGACTTAGAAAGCTTGAAATACCTCAGCCTATCTGTCAGGGGCCAAAGATAGCTTGACAGAATTGTGTTTCTGCCTGGTCTGAGGGATAAGCCACAATTTCAAAATATATCAGAAGCAGCCAGGACAAAGTACTTGGTTTTGATTTTCCTGATATAAGCCTAAAGCCTCTCAAGTCAGGTGAATGTTTCTTTGTTTAATAGCTAAGTGACAGGAGATTTGGGTTATCTTTTCAAAAGCTGGGAGAATATCCGAGAGGTAACATTGTGTGTTCAGTCTGATAGTTTAAAGAAAATTTGTTATGGTTGAAGGGACCTAGTATTTCTTTTTTTATCTTTATACTAGCTTCTTAGCTTTTGCCTCGTCTGGTTCTCTCCTATATTTAGTCAGGTTTGAGGACCCAAGTTTACATGAGCAAGCAATCTCTTGATGACTTCCATGTAAGTTTTGCTGTTGGGAAGACATTAGGGCTTGTGGGAGAACAGCACCATGTTCCAGGGCTAAAATCATTAGTGCTGAAGTCTATTATCTGGCAACATGAGTTGCTGATGCAATATGGAAATAAGCAAAATATTTATGATCTGAGCTTTGGCATGTCCATCTGACTCATCTTGCTTTGCAGTGACATTTGAGAAAACTTCTGCAGTTTCTCAAACATGTAACATTTTGTCCTGCAGCTCTAGTCCTTTATAAAAGATTTTCTTAATTTATTCAGATAAGGGGAAGTTGCCATATCTTATGACATCTTTAAAAAGACCAGTCATACTTATAAGTGCTTAATTAATCACAGCATGAAATGGGCACAGCCTTCAAGGACGATTACTTTTTTTTCTCCCTTGCCTACGAAGTTTAGTTGGCTGCTTTCTTTATCAGAGCTGCTTGATATGAAAGAATATAGCTGAAATAGTTGATCAAACAAACACAAGATCATCACTGACACTCTTTAGTGTAAGATGACTGACCTCTAAAGCCTAGCTAGATATTTCTAGCCCACTGGTGTGGATGAAAGCCTATGATCTCCGCTCCAGCCTTCAGAATGTGCCCGTCTGTTCCAGCCAAACACGGAGTAAAAAAAAAAAATCCCACAAACCTAAAAGATAACAGAAAGCCTAAATGCAGAGGTGGGCTCCTTGCCAAGTGAGGGAGTGCCTGGTTTGAGAACAGCCAAGACTCAGGTTCTCTGTAGTGGTCAATGAACTCATTACTTCTCACCGCTGAGAAACACGCGGCTTCCTTTGTCACACAACCTGTCTCATCTCATTAGCACAATGACTCGAATGTGTTGACAGCATGTAATGGTTTTCACTGCATATGCTAAGAAGTGGTTTTAAACCAATTTGCAGCTTTCTTTGTAGGCAGAGTGTGACTGCTGATTGCTGCTGAGGCCCCCGAAAAGTTATTCATTTGCCGCGATTCCTGTAGGTAAAATATGAAGCTGTGAAACAGATGATACAAAGCCCCGGCGTGCTCGATTCTTTCTCCGTGTGTTAATGGACTCCCACTCGTTCCCACTGGTCGCTGGTACATTGCAGTGAGTGCATTCACACTGAATCAACGTCCAGTGACTCAAGAGACAGCTCCTGCATTGGCTCTTTGTCTCCCCGAATGCTGTTAAAGCATAGCTAATTCTCAGAGCCGAAAGTTTAGGGTTTTCAGAGTGCATTGTCTGCATTTGATAACCATATTTAAATGTTAGACTTCGTTCTTACCACTAAACACCACCTACCTTACCTGATCATGTTATTTCCCCATAGCATTAATGGAGTGACCAAAGCTTTCAAGAAATGTCCCACCTGTCTATTCTGTTTATTAATTATTCTTGAAAAGAAGCTCATCACATAGCAACCTTAAATAATGAACTGTCTATTTAGTGGTGACCTAATGTTTGAGTGGTAACCTACATTCAGGGAAGAAATGTTAAAAAGGAAATGTGAAACCATTTTTAAAATTATCTCATTTCTGATAGTGAAATGCCTGTCAAGAGCTGCTTTACACAACAGGGGTGTTTTGGTTTTTTTTCGCATTATTGCTGCTAGATTTAACCTTCTATCCCCTTTCTAGACTCTGTATCTAATGTGAGACTGGCAAGTAGTAGAAAGCTGTTAAAATTCTCAAGTCCTGTGGTAATGCTCTGGCTCGTTGGTGCTGGGTGATGTTCTTTGCACTGTTGCTGTAAGAAGAAATCACATGACCAAAGTTAAGCAGAGACCTGCATTGTTTTCAGGCAGGACTATGAATACCTTAGTTCTACTTGACTTAACAGAGTTGATTAGGGTACTGCCTGTATTTTATTTTTCCTCCACATAACCCTAAAAAAACCTTCCTATATCAGTGTCCTGATAACAGTAAATACCTTGTCTATTGATGAAAAATTAAATCTGAAAGTGTTCTCATGAAAATTGTCATAAAGTCAGAGAAATTTTTCAGGGGAAAGGAGAAACACATTGTAACTTGCTAGTGTTCATTTTTGCTGAGAAAGGAATTCTTTTTACAGTTCATAAGACCTTATTTAGGCCAATGAATCCCATCTTAGTCATATGGCTACAAGATACCTCAGGTTATTGCTGTGGAGTTATTTTTGAGAAAGGGATTGAAGTGTTTTCCCAAAGCCTGTATTTGAAATGCTTTCATTATTCCTCTGAAGTATCCAGAGACAGTCTGAGTTTTACTTTCACTATGATATAAATATATTTTCTGATAAATAAACCTAAGTGATTAACGTGCAAATAACAGGCAAGAGGTATTACTTGAAAGGTTGAATGCCTATTCTGACAAGTGATACAACTTTTTTTATCTCTATAAACATTTGTGTGTAAAATTAGACCTTTTATACCTCTGATTTATTTTCTCTTGAGTTAATTTTTTGAATTAAGTTCTGATCTGAGGTTGTTGGCAAAAGTACTAAGTTTGGAAAAGCGATGTTTGTTCACTTACCTGGCAGGTTGTCAAGTTCTAAGGGTAGAAAACAAATATCCCATTTGGATATCCAGGCTCACAGTTCTCTCCTGCTCACTGAACCTGCTGGAATCACAGGCACCTGCACAGCACCCAGGTGGATGAGTGGAGTCTCCCGTGTGGTGCCTGATTGCATCGGACTGATGCAGCCTTCAAACAGACATTTCAGTCTTCTGCTTAGTGCTGGTTTGAGAGCTTTCAGCCTTGGGTCACAAACAGGGTTTGTCATGTGCAGGGACTCTGACCCAGAGTGCCACTGGCTGCGTTTTATTCTGCTGCTTCAACGTTTTTGATTCCGCTTCCTCCTGTTATATCTAGCTCAGCTGGTAGCCTGTGGCTCCAAGCTGCTGTCATTTGATTTAACCACTCACAAATCAGTTAAGTCAAAATTAATTAATGAATTCCTGTTTCCTTCCTCCTGAGCTCTCCTAAATAATTCGTTTTTAATTTACTCGAAGTACTAAAAACATTTGGCTTGACATTATTTGTTCAAGGTGACTATGAAAATGGAACTGCTCAAAAAAGCCATTTGGAGAATGGTACTTTTTGAAATGCTTACAGAGTTGTTTTTAAAAGCCTGGCTTTATTGTAGACAAGGGGGAAAATATAAGTCTTACTTTCAGAAGTGGTGAAAGCTGAATAAGAAATAAATATGGCATAATATCTCCTTTCCCATATGGTTAAATGGCTCGTGGGGGAAAAAAAATCAATATTAAAAGTTGGACCTTATTGACTCTCCTAGAATTCAAAACACACTCAGCAGAAACTCTTCAGAGCTGAAGCCTCCCACTATACCTCTTCCCTTCTGTGACACACCATAAGTAGAGAATGCACACACTACATCCTTTTAGGAACTTATTAATTGTAGGGTCCCTACAAATTTTATTTTGCTTTCATAGAATAGTGTTTCTTTAAAGGAGAACAGAAGAAAGGCATGCACAGCAGCAGGGGAGCCTGTAGCTGCTTGAGTCCTGAGTTTCATAAAATGAACTTGACCTTTCAACAGTGCCAGGATGATTCCTGTGACAAACCAGCAGCAGAAGAGGAAATCAAGAAATATTAAAGGAGGTTTCAATGAGTGAATGTGAGCTTACAGTCATACTTGCCCCTGTTGATTTATTTTTATTTAAGGAGTAGCTTAATCACAGTTGGTAACTGTAATTTTTCAAAGACAATTAATAGCTAAAGTTACTGAAAAATGAGTCAGATTTCCTGGGCAATTTAACACCTGAAGATTTTTTGAAGGCAAAGGTTGTTAATCCAAGTCAGGTCAGCCCAGCCAAATGCTGTTGGAATCTGTGCAGTTTGTGTTCTGCTTCGATTCTTGTCTCACACTTTGCATTTTGAGTTGGCTCCAGATACTGCTCTAACTTTGCAATCCTCGTGATGAAAGGAAGGAAATGAGTGCAAAAGGTACTTAAAGGTGAACATTATTTTGTAAAACTTCTGTTAAAGCATATTTTTGCACCTATCCACTTGTGCTTTAAACAGCTCTGCATGAAGTTTCAGCCATGCAGACGTTTGCAGTAGAGGTCTAAGCACGTGCTCTGGAGTTTTTAAAGCACCATTTCTTTAGCATAACAGAGCAAATCTGTCCTCTGCAGAAGTGCTGTCTGTTTGCTAGTGCTGGTAAAGAATATATCTTGCTGAGTAGTGAGGCTGTATGTAAATAGGGTTCGACATCTGCAGACAGGCATTTGCATTTGTTTCATTTTATTTTATGGCTTTTTTTTTTTACAAAGGGTAAAGGTATTCAGATAGATGATGGGAAGGAACAGCTTCCACTGCTTCATAGATTATTTAAGACTCCTTCCCATGAAAAAGATGATTCTGGTTTTTTTTCCAGAATTCAGCTCAGCCACCGGTGATGTAATTTTTGGTAAAACAAAAGGGAGAAAGTCAAGCTGTTCCTATTGCAAAGTGCCTTTGTGTGGCTTTTATGCTCAGGAAAGAGCAGGTATGCCTGACATATTTGCTTTCTTAAACACTACTGCTCAGCCCTTAAAAGAACAGACTAACACTGAGACAATGAAGCCAGGCCTATGTACAAACAGTTCATCCCTCTGTAGCTGCTCTAATATCCATATGATTTCCCCCTGGAAAACAGAACATCTGCTCATTTGAAAGGCTGTAACTCTACAAATTGCCCTCTAACCAAAGATGTTATAAATGGCAGTTGCTTTGTAGGAAACTTCAAAAGATTAATATTTTTTTAGTGTACTGAAAGAAGAAGAAAATTATGACAAAACAATGGTTGTTTGGTTTTTCATGTTATGGACATACAAATATTGTGTTTGCTGGGTGTTTTGCAAGTAGCTTTGAACAAAAATAATTATTTTTTTCTCTGTAGTTTTTGTTATCCTGAAATCTTGAAAAAATCCTACTTCTAATTCAGAAAGAGGGAGAATTCCATCAGCATTTTGCCTTCAAAAGCCTAAAAATCATAAAGAACCTCTGATCAGCTACCTGCAACCATTTTTCTTCAACTTAAGCCAGTCTGAATCAACAGTAATTTCCTCTCCATTTCTCCTACAGAAGTAGGGTTAAAAGATGTAGAATTTTAGCTCTGGAGCTGTGCTGAAACTGTGACGCTTTTGTTCCACATGGTTGAGATGAGCTCTGTGCCCTTCTGTGTGGTTTCCACTCCCAACAGGCCACATGTGTGCTCAGGTTGCCCCTTGGGCCCCACTGAGCTGAGAGGGGAGGGTCCCAATTCCCAACCCTTTTCCCCAGCTGTTCCCCTTCTGTCTCAGTGCCAAATGTTTTAATCTCAATTACTTTCCACTGTTCCACCTGGAGTTGCCTGCACGATTCTTTCTCCTCCTTGGTCCTTGCTATAGTTTCTAAGGGAAGCCTGGAATCACCCATTGGCTTTACTACCTGAACAATGAATTGGTGGCTGTTTGTCTTTATTCAAGAGATGCTATTTTACTGTGCATTGTCATTTTTTAGAGTGGCCGAGTATAAATATTTTAAAAACATAATGGCAGTAATTGCCTGTGCTAGTTATAATTTTTGAAGTAAAAATAATTAGAAATTTTACTAGAAATGGTCCTTAAATAAATATTTGTATTAATAATTAATTACTCAGTGGAAACTAATCGCCTGTCACAGTGATGTGCAGCACGAGCCAATGCTTTGAATGTTATAAATAGCAGGCTGTTCCCATAAACATATGTTGAAACCAAAGGCACTGAGTAATGAAAATCATGCATGCTAAAGAGAACAGTATGGTAGAAGTTCTGCAAAACAACCTTAATGTAGCCCAGATACTGACTTGACAACTACAAAACACTTCGCCGGAGTGGAGCAGATTCCCAACTGGCATAACTTGCTGTAATGTCATCACAGCAGAGCTGATAGCCAGCAGTTTAGATTTTGGGTGATGATTATGAAGGTCCTGTCACACATGTCAAAGTGCTTTGAGGTGCATTCTGCAGGGCTTTCCAGATCTGGATGCTCAGCTCTTCACAGTGCTGTTGCTTTCCTATGTACACCCAGTTGGTACATATTGGCAGAGATGTGTGTCTGTATGTCTAGACACAGATACATGGAGATATATCATAGGGTGAAACCCCTTGGGCACATGAAAGAGCACGTTATGAACCCTTCTTATTGCCCTTGTCAATATGAACCACACTCCAAAGCCTGAAAAGTTTCCTGGGAAGGACTTTCACTGGTTTCAGAAACTTAGAATGCTCTTGAGTTGTTGGGTTTTTCCAGCACGCTCTTCTGCTCCAGTACTTTGTTCTGAGTATCTGAATATTCACAGAGCTGGAATGTCCAGAGTTCAGATGTGTTACAAGCTACTGACTCCAATACTTTATTGCCACTGGATCAAGAGGTTACAATCTCAAATGAAAACAGTGGACAGGCTTAATACTCAGAGCAAACCTTGAGCTATGTTCCTAAATATCTCTTCTACCAAAAAATGGTAAGGACTTTGCTTGAAAAAAAAAACAAAACAAAACCAAAAACAAAATGAAAAACCAAAACCCAAATAACCCCCAAACGACTAGTTGAAATATTAAAAAATGCCCTTTATTCTTTCTGATGAGCAATATCCTAAACTGAGTTCCAGAGTTCATCTGGGCAGAGTGGTTCCCCATCAGAACATTTTAGAAGGAACATTGAGTTCCTTGCTCTTGCAGTATTGTTAACTTTGTTTAGCCTTGTTTAATCTTTTGTGTAAAAATATGTTGAAGCTTGACACTGAGCTAATAAATGTATGAATATAACCTTGTAATGATGCAGAATAATAAGCTCTAATGGAAATATGCATCTCTACTTTTTAAAGAAAAAGATATATTTCCTGATGGGTGGCATAAGCTGACCTATTTAACTGTTCTGTCAGATAATGGATTCAGAATTAAAGAGAAATCACTCTCTAGGACAATCCTCTCAACGCTCAATCCTCTAAACTCTCTATGGGTAAAAGATTCTGAAAAATTGAGGCTTTGCGGGACTATGGCCTTAATCTTTCCATAGTTCTGTATTTTCTGACTAATGTCTGAAAGGTATTTAGATCATCTCCTCAAAAAATCTCATTTGTACATCAGTGTATATTGCCCTTAACTACTGTGGTCTATCTGTTGTCACGCTCTGTCTCACAATAACTGTTTGCATTATAACTGGGGATAAAACAGGAATACAATAGGCAGGAATTTTTTATACTATATATATATATATTTTTTTTTTTTTTTAGCTTGGCATCCTAAATAGTAATGCTAGCCTACCTTACTTAAAAAAAAATCTCTATGTCTTTTGTGACAACCAATGAGATTATAGACTTACAGAGCTGTAGATCTTGGCAGAATAATTGAAAACCCAGTTAGGTTGATTCATATGATGTTGTAAGATTGCAGACAATTAGAGATATATCCCATTTCCAGTGAAATACCTGAGTTAGGATTTAAAGGTTGGCCAAAGAAATCACTTCTTTTTCTCAGATAGGATGCCTGATCCAAGCAAAAAAAGCATCAGCACCCTTTTTATCTATCTTTTCATCACTATGTCAATCACAGGAATGCAGTGCATGGATTGTAAAGTGAGGCACAGTCTGCATTGTGGTTCTCCTGTGATCTGTCCTGATATGCACTTGCTAATGCCACCCTATTCAAACACTTCCCCTAGGTCCTGGTTGTACTGTATACATCTAATTCCATTTGCCTTACAATCAAAACCCTAACTCTGTATATTTGACCTTGCATCAGATCCTCCACTGGTGGAAGTTTCCTCGACTCCATTGAAACAAAAATAAAAAGACTAAAAAGATATAAGTACATATGGGAAGAAAAGTGTGACATTCCATTAAAAAAGCCCTACTAAATAATTTCTCAGTTACATTCAGAAAGCACACTTCACAGTAATGACAAGAGTACTTCCCTTTGATTAACACGCACAGAAGTTTTCATGAGGATCCTCTTTGCAATAAATGATGTAGTATTTATTAACCACAGATTTTATTTGATTCCCCCCCCTCTCCCCGAATCTTTTTACCATTGAATTATTGACTGAATCTATGGAATGCTGTTTATGAGCAGCGAGTTGTAAGTCGCACACGGGACTGGCAGTTTGTTCAGGACAGAGAGAGTCAAGGCAGTGTTTGATGATACATAATAACACACATGTAACCCACAAATTAAATACTGTAAACTGTGTTGAACATCCATATAATGGGAAAGAGAGGACTTCTCTGTCATTGTCTCCACACTTGGTTGTATAAACATTGCACAAGTGCAGAAATATGATTAAACCCACTGGGCTTCCTGCCAGTACATTTACTATTTCCCTTTATGTGGTCTTGTATACCTTATTACTCTGCAGAACTCCCACTGTCATGTGTGTCATTGATACATGCTCGTGAAGGCGAGGAATATACCATCAGGAAGGGTAATTAGGGCTAATACTCCATGGTTTTTCAGTAATAATTTTTTAGTACTTTTTTTTTTTTTCCCATAAGGTAGGATGCAGTCCTATAAAATTCATCCTCTGAGCTTAGGAAAGCTGTGTGGGTTTGAACCAGGGAACATAACAACGGAGGTGCACCTGTGGATTTTGGACTGTTCTCTAGAATTTACCAATTTGTCATCATTTGTTGCAAAATGCAGTCAAAATGTAAATGAATAGAATAACGAAACTTCAAACATATGGGATGTACCACTAATGGATGATATGAGACTGAAAGGAGAGAAAAGTGTAGTTTTGCTCTATTCTTTTTCAGTGCTGCTGGAACAAAGTATTAGGAACTCCCAGGAACTGAATGTTTGTAAAAATATAGCTTTGACACATTCATATCAATAACAGAGGCAGTCATTTCCTTTCTTCCAAAATCTGCAGACCATGACAAAGCCAGAAGGTTGCTGAGAAATACCTTGGGAGTGCAGAAGCTGTAGGAAACTGTTTCTACTATATTTCACACTGAATTAAAAAGTATTGCAGCCCTTTAAAGGATATCAGATACAGTCTATCAGGCATACCTCCAATAATCTTTATGGGGTTTGTCCCATATTCAGAATAATAAAACAGATGCAATATGGTATCTAACTGCAAGAGCAATTGACTTGATTTCTGAAAAAGTTGGTTTGACTTACAAGGACTTGGATTTTCATTCAAATCTGCACCTGGTGTGTTGAAAGACTACTACTGATTTCCTCGGTGTGTTGAGAAAAGCCTTAGTGATTTGTCTGTAGCTGTAAGGAGTAACTCCGTGTAGACAAACAGAACTGACAATGCTTTAGTCACAGATTACCACTTTATGCAAGTGCCAGTTTAAAGTCACTGTCCTTTATGTCAGGAGAGGGGTGAAGGGCATCTCTAGAGAGCTGTTGATGACCTTCAGTGTGAAATCATTCTTCTGTCAGCCTTTAGGAAACTGGCTATTGAAAGTTCCAAGATGTCCCTCTCAGGTCTAATAGAAACCTTATACAACTTGTTTTGTATCTTTACTGATAATAACTTAATTTTACAATTTTAATGGTGTAGGATGAATATAATTTGGAAAAAACAGTTTAGCTGACCACTTCCTGCCAGAGCTCAGATGTAATGGCAGTTCCTGAGCCTACATAGCCAGAATTCACACCAAATAAGTAAATACTCCAAGTGTTCTTTTGGGTAACATGTAGAAAGACTAACATCACTTGCATGTGTTTCACACCCTCTTAAAGCAATTCTTTTATCTGTGTCGTGATTCAAATGGTTGATACTAAGCTTACATTGGGAAAATAATTATGAAGGATAGAAGTGTGTCAATTAGAAATCCTGGGTGATACGTTGGATGTACAGATGCTTGTAAATGGGTGGCAAATTGCATTCTATAGCCCTGCCTTATGAATAGCCCAATTGTAAGTAATCCAAATTTCAAAGCACAGGCTGGCCTGAGGAGGTGTATACAAGTGATTAGAATTTCAAAGACCTCAGAATAAACACCAGCTCTTTGATGGGATAATTTATGCATGAAGTGGCAGGAAGAGCTGTCTGAGTTGTTCTTGGAAAGTTCACACGGAGCAGCGTTAAGGCCTTAAAAATAAGTTTTCCTATTCGATTACTGGAACGTGAAGACAGTATGAGAATTTACAGAATTAAGACATTGGCCAAGTTTCCCCTATGAAAAATGCAATGAAGGCTGTCAGTACTTTGAGATTTGTGCAAAAAGAAGAGGACAAGTAGCACCAAAGAAAAGAAAGCCTCATTAGTTCAGTAAAATTAAATACGATCATTCCCCTTGAGGAAGAAATTTTTTGTGAAATACTAAGATATTAGCTGTAAAAATTCATTTCTGCTTTTCTGTTTGAACGGGGAGGAAAACAGGTTGGGGTGCTCTGTCCATCTGTCTACTTTTGGGGTATCTCCTGGTTTCTCTTCGGTTTCTGTCTGGGTGTAAAGCTACACTTCAAGATCTGAGGATACCAAAGGGTATGTCTGGAATCACAAAGCACTGGATAACCTATTTGCAGCTGTTTGGTGTCTGTCTGGTCTCACCCAAGTTTTTTATAATGTTGAAAATCATCGTGGAAAATAAGTGCTCAGAAATCAAAGTGTTGTAGAAAATGTAGAACTTCAGTGACTTTGTTCTCAAATTTTTGGTCAGTTTGGGACCACGTTGTGTAACCAAGAGGTGAACGAGTTTTAGGCAGGGCTGTATAATGTTTCCACAGGCTTTGAAATCAAACTGAAAAATTGGTTAACATACTTGCCTAATGGTAATAATATCTTCTTATTTGTAGACCAGACTTTGCCAGAATGAAAAAAAGAGAGCATCCATTGCAAACCAACAAACAAGTTGAACAAACAAAATCTTTTAGCTGTGGAGCTCACTGCTACAGAATATTATCCAAGTAAACAAGTTAATATACACACCCACACATGAAACCCTAAATAATCATTGCAAGTAAAAGATTTTAACTTTTTTTTTAGTTTTGTCTGTTGTAGTAATCTTCATGATTCATGATTTGTGAGCATGTCAGCCAATAATTTTCTAGTGTCAAATCCTTTCTCTTCCCTTTTATGTTTTAAGAACCAAATAATGGGACAATGGCCAAATAAGACTACTGATCTGATGCAAAAAGACATCTGTGTTCCTATATCAGAAGTAGGAATTGCCCTTATAGGAAAAAACAGACCTTTGAAGGCAAATTTACCATGGATATTAATCCACTTATAAAACCTGGAATATTCTTGCTTACTTAGATAGTTTGACCTTCACATTTCATATTGAGATTACTTTGTTTTCAGGCCAGTGTGTAGGATTATTTAAATGCATAAAGCTGAAGGGATGACTAAGGTAGGCATCTTGGGTTTCTTAATTAATTAACATTTTAATCGAAATATTATGCAGAGATATACGTCAGAGGAATTCCAGGACACTCTTGTCTTCACAAAGCAAGCCCTGTATCTGTGATGGAGATGAGCCAACATGTGTTTTTGTCCTAATGAAATTCTTTTTGTCAGCTCACTAACTGGTGAATAATTTAGACCTTGAAGAATACAAATCAAATGATTTCTGTGAACTGATTCAGAAAAGGGGAAACAACCACCCCTTCAGAGACTGACCCTAAGCACGTGTGAGTGCAGGGGAAGCATTTCAAAGAGAGAGGCTGACATGCTTTTAAACTACAGGTCAGTGCCTTTTGAATCAACACAGGAATCATGTTGCATGTGGATTTTGAAACACCAGTTGGCTGCTTTTAAGCATGTAGATGTGTTGTTTCTGTCCTCCCTTGCATCCTGTTTTCTTGCAGAATGCCATTTATTAGAAGAGTGTCCAGTAAGAGAACAGATGACTTTGTTTCATCAGCTTGAACCTGCACACAGGGTTTTTTTTCTTTCAGAATAGCTTTTGATTCTATCTGTTCCATTTATTCATTGCTCCACGGGCAGAATCCATCAACTCTGTACCGTAATAAGCATGTGCGCCCTGTGCTCTGTCTTGGCTCAACCTTTTCATGTAACTTTCTAAATTATAGTGGGGGCTTATGAAAAAGAGTTGACATCTGCAAGAATTTTCCCATGTCAGAAGAGTTCAGAACCAAGCTCATAATTTACTCACTGACTGCTGAATTCTGTTTAAGTCACTAAGTACTTTTGCTGTTCTGTGAGTAAAACAGTTTAAGGCGGATAATTACACACACACACATATGCAAATAAGACCTGCAAGAGTGAGCAGAAATGAAAGAATTTCCCCTGGAAGTGTTATGGTCAAGCTGAGAAGGAAGGACTGAAAAATCACTTCTAAAATAGAGGCATTGGAACAGAAAGCTCAGAGCGTGGATTTGAATGCCTGGATTAGCAGGTGGGGATTTTCAGTCACTGTTGATGGATCTTCACTTTTACAGTGACAATAAGAGAGGAGAACAATGTGCAGCAATTGTGGGATTGGTACCTAAATGTTCAGAGGTTCATTTAAGCATCTAGATGTCTCATTAATAGCCTCCTGTTGCATACATTATAATTCCCTAGCCAGGCACAATATTCCTCTGAGGTGTCCTTTGTGGCTGCTCTCTGTGTGAAGGTCTACCTAGATATAAATGGTTCATCAGGCAAACGGCTTTCTTGAAACTCTTGAGAGGTTTGATAGAAATGGGAGAAAAAAGGCCATGTTCAATGACTATTGAAAGTTACAGAGCAAAAGTACTGTGAGGTGAAGTGGGAGGATGAAGATATCCCTTCCTTATCAAGTATGCTGGGTAACTTGTAATTGTGGCACCTTCAGCAGTGAGGTCTGAAAATGAGCTCTGAAGTTATCTTATAAATGGAAGTCACAGGGGCATTTCCCTTTTTTTTTTTTTTTTTGTTTTCTTTTTCTTTCAATTTTAGGGCAAGAAATCATTCATACATTGCTGTTGTGGAAATGTCTACTATCTATGTGGAGCTATTAAAACTGCATGTTCAAACTAGGTATTTAATCAGCTGACCTTTTAAAACCAAACCCTGACAATTGTATGCATTAGGAATTTAATGCACTAAAGAGAAAATCCTGGATATTACAACCACTAGTATCTGTCTTTGCTATTATAGCTTATCTTTAGAGAAAGAAATGTGAGCCTGGCAATGATTTTCACTGTGGTTCAAGATCGTGAAAATTACTCTGAACCTGGAATGAGGTAAGACATTACTGTAAAATACAAAGTGAGTAAGGTTTTATTTTTGTCTGGAAGTATGTAGGAAAATTTAAAATCTTTCTATTTATTTATTAAAATCAACAGCTTTTCTTGCTCTTTTGGGTAAGGTAGGGTGACTATTTTACAGGACCATGAAAGTATTGAATACTTTTTAGTGGCTGAAATTGGGTTCAATAGAAAAGAAGTATCATGGTTGGTTTATTGTCTGACAGAAAGAAGGAGTTTTCCTGCTTTTGGTGTATGGTAGAATGTCATTTAATCGATCACAGGGACCCTTTTCTCCAT
>JAYRBT010000156.1:14005789-14026735 GCA_036023395.1 Myiotriccus ornatus
TATTCTCTTTCCATGTTATCATTGCATTTAATACTAACACACATTTTAAAAGACAATAAAACATGAAACTGCATGGTTCAGCTCCACTTTTGTACTCAACACTACACTACAGTTGTGGTTTAGAACGCTGTGCAAAGTGTAATGACTAAAATGTTCTATTGTATAGCAGCTAATCCTGTAGATGTGATAACAAGTCTATTCCCCCTTGCTTTCAGTGCACTATCTTTTTTCCTTGATACTGCAACAAAGAAAGCAATTAACAGATTATTATATTAATGGGCCACAATTAAACCTATGCAGAGCCAAATTAATATTTCAAGCAACTGTCTCAGTACATTTTATAAGAAAAGACAGTAAACATTTGGTTTTAGAATTAGCATAGTAATCCTGAATTACAGCAAATGAATGCAGTAACCACGTGTACGAAACTAGATAAATGAACAGCAAAAGTGGATAATATGTTTTTAAAATGGTTTTCTTTTCCAAAGCTAAATTATAAACAGATGTTAGGATGACCCTCTCTCAGAGTAGAAAAATACACTGTGCTAATAGCAGTCCTGAGTGCTGACAACTGGCTCCTGAATTGGTGACAGCATTATCTTAATAGCAATTGCTTTTTTCTGTTTTGTTCCAGTGAGGTGTTGCAAAATCTGGGGAACTTTGCCACAGGATGTAGGTGGTTTGAAGTGCTCACCTTTCACAACAGCAGAGTTAAGAATCTGTGTAGATGCACAGTGGAGGGGAACTGGGTCTGTCTCAAATTCTGGCTGGGCTGAAACTTCCTGGTAGGCTTGATTACCATGTTCTCACCACAGAAAATGTTCTAACTGAGAATAATTACTCTTTTTTTTCTCTAAGCTCAGGGTGAATGCACACTTCTCTTTCTTTCATGTCTGTTATAAAACCAGCAAAGTCAGGAATTATTATTTTCTACACAAGCCTTATAAGGGTGTGCAAAATACTAATCTTTCCATGTCTGTAATGCTTATGAGACCTTACACACATGCACATCCTCTGCCTGTCATCACAGCCATGCCAGATATTGCTTTGCAGTCTAGTTTTAAGTGTCCACACAGGCACCAGCCTGAACTTGAACTGGTGTTGAAGAAATGGTTCAGCAGCTTACATCTCCAAAGAACATCCTTTATTTTATGGGTGGCTTGTGGGAGGACATGAATTTCAAAATTTGAGACAAAACTTATCTTCAAGTGCCTCAGAACTTGTACAAGGACTGTTCCCATTTACTTAATAAGCTGTTTGTCGTGCTCAAAAAGGAGAAACAAGACCATGACTAATATATAATTTTATTCAGTTTAATAAATCCTGGGATTCATTTTCCTATTTAGAAAGATGTTTCTAACATTAGAACCAATAAATTTTCTCGAAAGTACTCTTAACAGAATGATTTGACAGTGTTCAGACAAATAAAAAAATATAAATCTTGCTCTTTATGCCAATTAGTTGAGCAAGGCACTGCAAAATCCTTTTCTTCACAGAATGTGTTGTGCTTCAAATCACTTTAAGCATTTTTCTGAGGAAAAATTAATTTTGTTTCACTATTTTCCCTAAGAAAATATAAAATGGCATAAACTGAGTATTATTTCTTGGTTTGTTTCCAACTGTTTAGCTATGAAAAACCCATTTCAGTATGAATTAAAGGCAGGTGGTGGTTCTTCAAGGGATCAGTAGACTGAAATCCTCACTTTAAATAATGATGGAACTTCTCAAATTAAGCCAGTTTCAGCACTAGAAATTCCAGTCAGTAACCTATCTTAATCTTTTCCCCCCTTTTCAGTAGACTTTTTGCCTCTTCTGTCAAAAAGTGTCATCTACTCTCGTTCTCCGGTCCCACAGACATGCTCTGAATTTTGCCTGGCTGTGGATAAAGCAGCAAATTAAAGTTGTGAGTTCACAGCTCATTTTGAGAAACAAGTCTGGGTTAAAAAGCAAACAATCTGATCCACACAGTTTTTCTTTAGTGTAGATAATCAATAAGTACTTCTGCCACCTCTGCAGATCTGTGTAATTTGAGGTACAAAAAGCAATTTATTTTTTTTCTTTATGTAGAGTTGTTTCTACATAGGTCCAGTCTTAGCCATACCAGCAAAAAGGAAGATTGAGAGGACATATTTATCTGATAAATAAAATACATCTTTGAGCAACTGCTGTAGTGGAAAGGATTAGCAATTCAGAAGATGGTATTTCAGGCTTTAAGAAGAATAAAGAATAGCATAACAAGGAAATATTTTATCTCCTTGGCATAGCTGACAATCTGGGGAATCACCACAGAAGATCAAACATGAAAATAATTGGCCTTCCAGGGTATGCTGAAAGGTCTGACTTTATAAAATGCATTCACTGTTTTCTTAAAGATCTGTCTGCAAGACACAGTTCGTATTTTTCAAGTTACAGAAAAAGCTCACCAACCCTGAAAATGGCAGGAATGCAAGACCACTTCATGAAAAATGCTGTAGTTATTGAGACGAAATATATGGATCAAAAATAGCCTGTGGGCGAAGGGAAATTCTATGAGGAAAAATATGGAGACAAGCCTAAAAATCATCTGTTGAAATGTCTGGAGGGCAAAGGATCTTTAGGTCCATAAAAGTTGAGTGTTCTGACATACCTGGTAATATCTGCCCACATTGCTAATGGATTATGTTGATCTGGGGCTTTTTTTCATTTACCAGAAATATAAAAAGACTGACGGCTAACTAAGGAATTATTATTTAAAGCTGGATTTATCACCTTTCTGAATGGAAGGATTCTATGAATATGAAAACCATAGGATCCCCTCAGGGAGTTTATTCTAGAGTTTACTTCTTCATATCTATTTCTCAGAACAGATAATACAATGCTTTGCTGTATTAAAGCAGTAATACCTATTTCTGTAACTTTATCTAACCTCCACAGAGATCAGTAGTCGTTTAACTGGTTGGCTAGTGTCTTTCTAGGAAATAAAAGTAGTTTTTCTTGTATTGCAAAGGTCACAAGGGGAGGGGTCTTGAATTTTTGAATTAATGAGAAATAAGCTGCATTCTGATGTTGTAGAGCTGGGAGTCAATGTATCACATAGCACAGGCAGAATTCTCATAACTGAGTCTGAAATTTTGCATTAACATAATTTGCTCATTAGCATTTGGACCATCTAGCATACAGATGCTAATCCTAAAATATCTTTCACAGAGTTTGCCTCATTTATGAGTTCTGGTAAACAGTAAATCCAATGAATTCATTGTGTTTATACAGTGGAGGTTTTTAGATTCAGTTATCCAATTACCAAAGAGAATGCAGTTGGGAAAACATTCTATAAAAAAATAGAAGACTGTTAAATTATGTTATTTCATGTCTTGCCACCATCTGTAATATCACAGGATCCCATGCAAAGAAACTCTTCTCAAATCCCCTTAGTAGCTTGGCTTATCCACATCTCTGAGCTCAGAAAGCCAAGAACCAAGAATGTCTCTGATGAAGCTGCCTTGTGTCTAATTAACTGCGGGTAAAAAAAATGAGTTTCTAATATTGACAGCTCCATACAAACTTGAGGAAATTTGGCAAGGATGTTCAGGTTATCTTAACAGAAAAAAGGAAGGAATATGCAGGACAAGATGGTCACTTAGCAAGCTAGCAGCCAGACTGGAAGGCTGTGTGAAAACTGACGTTTTGAAATGCAGCCAGAAAGAAAAAAATTGAATAAGTCTGTGTGGTTACCAAATATATGATCTTTGCAGAAGATGCTCTTTGGAAAGCACGTGTGTACGTTCCAACCTTTTAGCTGAAAGGCTTCAGTATTATTTTTTCTAGGGGTTGGATTTTAGGCAGCAGGATGCAGCAAACAGGTAGAGATTTTTAGTCAGATTTAGTTATGCAGTTGCAGTATGACCTTTCTCCAACAGCAACAGTCCTCATCATCTTTCTCAAACGAGGAGAAAAACTAGTTTTGCTACAATTAACACTTAAAATAAAAAAAGCAGAGACCAAGCAGACATACACAGCAATTAAAGGGTGCACCTCTAGTTGTTTATACTAGAACATTTGTAATGTTTCTTGTTTTAGGTAAAAGTTTTAAAGCTAATTACAAGGGAATAAGAGATATTTAATGCTTAATGAAGCTTTATGTGATGTCTTTCCCATGCAGATTTATAGTGTCCTCTTGGATCTGGGAGATTAATTGCTTATCAGAGGGTATGTTGCAATTAAAATTTGACTATATTCTTAGTAAAAAATCAAGTGGCTGCAACCTGTTTGTGAATGGCTGCCCCATGATTTTGCAGCCATGCTCAGATATGTGACTAGATTAAGGTCTCTTTGCCTGGCAGAGAAAAGCATCCCTAATTTACAGCATATCAGCTCTGTTACTCTGCTTCCATGAGGTCTGGGCAGCAGGAGAGAACAGGGAACACTAAACAGGGAGTTCCTGCCTCTGCAGTCCGGGCAGGGAGAGAAAGAGAACTCAAGATCTGTATCTCCTTGCCTCTCCTCCATAAATCCATCTCTGAATGTTGAACATCTATGTACACCTACCCTGGAAAAGGAGCAAGCATATATGGCGGGTGGGCAATCTTCTTTTATTCAGGCATGACATCCTGGCTTCCACTGCTTGCTGAACCAGGGGTATTTGAGGCAAAGAAAAAACTCTCTCCTGTTTTTCTGAAGCTTGCCTAAATCAAGTTTTGATATTTTTCATCTGCACTGTAGACCCGAGACGAAACTTTGGTGGTGCTGAGCTTGTGACTGTCGTGAGACTCTCGATCTCACGGGCCATGGCAGATACCACCCTGTCAGATATTTACAGCTAGGATGGGCCAAACAAATCAAATACAACTGGGTACAGTCTCACACACACCTCTTCCTTGCCATTTCTGGAATGGTTGTAAAATGGGGTATGTGGGGTATTTCAGAAGGTCAAGTCAGATGTAAATATGATTTATAATGTTGGCTTTTCTGTTCATGCATAATAATCATGTAATTGCTGTAAAAAACCCCCCACACAACAGCTTTCTACTTTTCTTCACTTATAGCCTTACTTTTCATCTAGAATGCAGTAATTTTCAAATCACAGTTCCTTTATGTGGTAGTTTTATGAAACTGGAATGCTGTATTGTTCTTTGATCTGACAGGTAATCTTTCAGGCAATAAATTGTTGTTCTCTTTCAGCCTAGATGCCATTCTCTCATGTGAGCTCACATAATGACTAATTTAGTAAGTGAGTACTTAGAATGTTTCTCACCTTGAAGCTGGTAGTCTTAAAAGAACTCTCTTATTTGGTTTCTCCCCCATTGTTCATCCTGTAGTATTTCCATTTTGTAGCAGCAGTTATTCCACTTTGATTATTTTGACAGTACAGAAATATTCGCTGCTTGAATTGGACTAAGGGGGGTGAAAATGCAAAGGTTCAGTATACATTTAATTCTCTTTTTTTATAGTCACAAAATAATCTTCTACTCCCTTCATAATTCTGTACAGTCAATGAGTAAGGTAACAATCCATCTCAGCAAGTTTGTTGAATTGTAGTTTAAGTGTATTAAGGATGTTTTTTCCATTCAAAAATCTGTACCAGTAGAAGTTCTGTTACACTATTTCCATTCTACATTATAATTTCTCTGCATAAATACATTTTTTTGTTGTTCTCCTTTGTAAAAATCCTGTGCAGGCTTTTATTGGGGTAAAGTTGATTATTTCCACAGTAGCTGGTATGGGACTGCTGCTCTTCCAGTGTATAAATTTCTGCAGGAACATTTTTCTTTATTGCAGTAATTAGTCAAGAAATAGTAAACCCTCAGAGGGAGAAAGACCTCAGAACAGCTCAGGGAGACCACTGCCAAGTTAAGAACTGGGAAGAAAGCGGGGAAAGGCAGGTGGACAAGCCTGATAACTTGTCAAACAGGCACTGGAGGGAGGGAGAAAGAGATACTATTTCATTACAAAGAGAGCATATCTAGGAGATCAAACCTCTAGGGCAGTTCCTGTATTATCAAAACCAGACTTATAATTATAAAAAATGTGAAGGAGGAAAGTGCTGAAAGAAAGGTCCATTACAGTTCATTAGAGAATGCTGTACCAAAGTCTGGGCATTCCTGTCCTTTTAGTACCTTTATTGAACATAATGTTTCCTGAATTATAAAAATCTGAATAACTGGCTAAAAGCTTTAATAAGTTCATGGGGAACTCTTGAATGTGAAAGATGAAAATGAGGCTCAGGAAAATCTCTTTCTGCAACTTTACTCGTTAAAGCAACCCTGTTTCTGTGAAGTCCATCAGGCTTTCCACGCTGCCAGGCCTGGAGGAATGAACTCTTAGTCCTTCTCATGTGAATCCATACAACAGATTTTTAAGGGAAGTGCACTCTGTCGTGAAAGCAAAGTTTGCAGAACATTAGAAAAGAGTTCTATAATATATACACCATTGTTGAGACAGCTCCAAACCCATCTCCTACCCCACCTATCAGCACTTTGCAGCAGGGGGGAAATAACGGGGTTTGTGGGTGGGTTTTTATGGGTACCTTTTGTGCAGTATTTTCCACCTTACTGGGGTAGCAAGTCCATGGCTGTGATTCCTCTGTGTGTTCATGTTCACGAAGCAAATGAATCCCTAAGTAAGAAGTCTAATGGTGCTAGAAAATCGATTTGTGGCTAGGAAGGCTGAGTTTCTGTGGTAGAGGGGAGCAGTGGGGATAGAATTCCTCTTTTGCTTCCCTCTGGCAAGCTGAAGCACAAGCATGGTTAGCTGAGATGGAGTGGGAGCCACAGCACCTGGGCCAGAGAGAGAAATCAGAGCACTGACTTTGCTAAATAAGCCATAGGAGGGCTGGAATAAGGAGCCACACTTCAGGAGGTGACTAATGTGTTTTTCCTCTGAATCTGACAGGATTGACTGTTCTGTCCTCTTGCTGTTTTGGTCTCTTTAAAAATTAACAACTATGAATAGAAATAGATGAAAGACTGTAGCAAGCAGTTTCCCAGTTTCAAACAGGCAGATTCATGGGTACGTTTTCATTCCTCTGAAGCTGAGGAAATATTGCTGATTCCCTTTGGACATAAATTTCTTTAGGTTGTATTTGTGGACCAAAAAGGGGCTTTTATTTTTATTCGGGCTCCCAGATAGTGTTTAGTCTGTGCATGGATGTCAAAATAAATTTTGTGAAAAATCAAGTCTGTGGGGATCAGCACCTGGCTTTATTTGATCACAGATTGATAGATGACCTAGCAAACATGGAGCAGAGAGGTCTAGAGGAGCTCATGGAGACATAAAAGTGCTGTGAAAATAAGACATTCTGGAGATTCGGTGTAATACCAGGACCGTGCTTTTTGCCATCTGTTCTTTACAGCAAGTAGTGCAGTGGTCAAGGCCTGATAAGTATTTTGGTCCTGAAAGCAGTAATAGTGAATTAAAAGCTTTTTCAGATCAGGGATGATGCCTCTTCACTTCTTTTTCCAGAAATGCTCTGAAAGAAGGGACAACTGTAGTCTCACAGCTCCTAAGTGAGATGGGACACAAGAATGTAAAACCCCCCTAAAGGTCTGATAAACACTTTATGGCAGTTCCCCTGTTTTGCCAGATGTTTTTCATTTTTGCAGTTTAAAAGATTTTAAATGGTTTATGAGGATCCTGGAGGTCTTTCATTACGTGCTCTTGTATAGTAGTAATCAACAGCATAGGTCCAAATGGGATCCTGGGGAAGTTATTGCACTTGTTATGTTCCTTTAAAGGCTGAGAGGAGAAAATTATCTTAATCTTTACTCTTGTGCATTATCTTTAAGGGTTACCTTTTCAAAATATGCTGCTTTTTAAGAGTTTGTCTCCCCACAGAGGACATTATTCTTTTTATTCTGACATAAACATAGTTAGAAATAACATGTAATTTGATAGAATTCCTAACATATTTCTATCTGTAATGACACACGAGACAGAGTTGCTTTGGAGAAAGAAGACAAGAGTGTTTGTTTTCTCTTTATGTTTGCATATAAAGTCTTTATGGACAGAGCTTGTTTTTTTGTGTGTTTTTTTTCAAATGTTTGTATTCAGCAGCTTGCTTTCTGAGTGTCTGCAGTGACGCACTGTGAATCGCAATGAAGGAATCGCTAAAGCGAATAAATCTTTGGGTCGCAAGTACAAAAATAATGACTTTTTTAGGTCATCACGTGCGCTGCTCAAGTCGCAGAATATGAGTTAACATGAGTAAGAAAGCAAGTGCTCTTGTTCCTGGAGCCACTGCCTTGGGCTTTGCAGTCAACTGAACGGGCAGAGACCCAGACCATGATTCTGGCATTGCTTAAATCTGACGTAAATTCAGTCCTGTCTTTCCCATTGCCAAGGCTACACGATCTCCCTGAGTCCACTGGGCTCACACCAGCACTTGTGTGGCCACTTGGGGAGCTGCTCCAGTCCTCCCAGGGGGTGGGAACGGGATGTTTGTTTGGATTCCTGGATGGATGCTCCTCTTCAGCAGCATTCTGGGGCAGTGCCAGATTAAAGTGGATATGTAACCATGGTTTCATGTTCTTAGGGCCAAGGATCTGTAAGTCAATTACCAAAATAGCCATTTCACAGTTCATTTTACTGCATTCATTTGCAAACATACCAAAAATCTTCAGCCAAATAGAATTTCCTGTTTTAATCAGGTTTCCATGCAGCTGTACTCCTGAATGCCTCTCTGTAGTAAGTAGTTATAAAATATAGCTATAAAATCAACTATATTGACCATGATAAGGCTGTGAAAATAGCTATTTGCTGTTCAAATTTTTTTTTCAGTTTTTTTGTGGGGGTTTTGTTTTTGTTTTGTCTTTTTTTTCAGATATTTCCAAATCTTTCTTGAGTTCAAGTGGTGGGCGAGGTGAAAAAATTTTTTTGCCTCCTCAGCTGCTAAACTCCAGCTCCTCTGTTTGTCCTGCAAAGTTATTTAAATTATTCATGTCTTCATAGAACTGAAAATCAGAAGGGACCATTATAACCTTGTAGTCTGACCTTCTGCATGACACAGGCCAGATTTCCCCTAGTAGTTCCAATATTGTCCCTATAACTAATGCAGTGTAGGAAGAGATTCTGATTTTGTTTGCACTTGTATTTTAAGTATTTGAAGGGCATGCCTAAAGTCAAATGCTGCTGGATAAATCATTTCCTGCCTCATCCTTTTAAACTGCTTGGACTACATAGCTGGAACTTTTTTAGTTCTGTTTGGTTTTCATTTGTTGTTGTTGTCATACACCTTGTCTTTGAATGGTAAGGACAGGTGCACGTGATTTTAGGTTCTTTGTTCCCATCAAATGTGAAGATTGATGGCTACATTATACATTTGTAGGTCTAAGCCTACTTATTTTGTGTCTCAGGAACACAGAGTTGCCAAAATAGTGCTTAGTCTGGAAAAAAATAAGTTCATGCTCAGTTTTACCTCTGACTCTGAGTGTCAGGTTGACACCACAGAATTCTACTCCATGAGTGACTCAAAGGAAGAAATGACAGTCTCAGCTATTGTCTCAGAAGTCAATAACTTCCCTGTAACTTAATTTCCTCAGTGGTTAGAAAGAAACATGAACTTTTGGCTAATCCAGTTGTATCTGGGTGTCTTGGTTTGTAAGGACTGCAGTACACTGACATTGCTTTTATCAGTGAACCATTACCTCGTTTTGAGGAAAAAAAATTAAGCTGTTTTTTATGGAACTCAATCCTTTACAGTGACCTGTTTTGGTCATAACTTGTGCTAACAGTGCTATTTGGTGTGATGTGTGTTAGAAATGGGGCGGGGGGAGAATAGGAAACACCCTTTTAGTTATTTAGATGATGTCGTAATTTGGAAGACTTTTGGTGGCATTGAAACTGGCACAGAAATTCAGTGTCTCATCCTCAAACTGGATTATAATTCATCAGAGACAAAAATTCAGAAGACAGGTCTTAACATCAGTCAACCACCAACCCCTGATGTGGCAAACCAGCCCATCATTAATTCTGGGAGTGCTGCCTGTCATGGGCATATCAGGGGGACAGATATAAATAAGTACTGCATTAACTTAAAAGAAACTGTTAGGACAAAGTATATTGCAAAGATGAAATAAACCCACACCTCAGATATTTTAGAGAATGACAATTAAGGTAACAACTGCAGCTGTAATGCATCTTAGATAAATTATGAACTTTGGACTGTAAGGTGAAATCATGCAGAAAAATATAGTAGAGCTGACTTATTTTTCTTCTGGGTATAACTTCTTTGCAAAGATAAGTAGTAAAAATGTTGTTCTGATTGTTTATGCCTAAGTCTCATTTACTTGTTCTCCTTTTATTGTTTCTCCCCCCTCCCCTTTCTGATGTGTTAACTCTTTCTTTACTTATTATTTTATTTTTTAATGTTAGTTTATGTTGTGTTATGTTATTTTGTTCCTGAATGTGAGTCCAAAAGGAGAAAATGGATTCAGTTATGCAGAACGCTTCATGTACATGGGAAAATAATGGCTATTTCTTCTAGAGGAGGCTTTTAAATTGTCAGTGATTCAGTAGATCAAAGAGAAAATTTTGATGACACAATGACCACAGTTGTCAGTATGGTACAGTTGTTGGAACCCTGCAGAAAATTTTGGCATAATCTGAGGGATGTGGTTCCAGTTGGAATGGGAAAGTATCAATATTGTTGCTTAAGAGCCTGCTAAGACTTCAATTCTCAAGTCATACAGCTTCAAAAAAAGAACTAGTATTGGAAAGGGTCCAGAGAAGAGCTGGACTGACAGACAGACAGACAGAATAGGAAAGGGGGGAAGCCTGAAAGAGGAAACTTGTAGTAGGATAGAGATGGCTCAAAAATCCTGCACTGGATGGGTGAAGCATGGCAGAAGTGCTGTATGCTTTTGAGATTAGCCAGATGTCCAGAAATTCCAGGAACATGTGCGTTCTACATGTCTCAGTAAAACTTATAACTCCTTCAAAAGAGGTCTGCTGTGTTTTGATCCACCGGAGGGGTTGCTGATTTGTAGCACTCAGCATATTTACACACCTTAAGGGACATTCTAGACAGAGATGGGACAATCCTGCTTTTCTCCAAAGCAACCTCAGCTGATCTTACCAGTCAAGTTCGTTTGGGTTGGGTTTTTTTTAGTTTTTTTTCTCACTTTTTTATCAAAGTACCTACAAACTGTGCAAGAACAAATTATAGCTTGATATTACCTCCAAGAAGAAAAATATAAAAAAAGAAACCTGATATGAATGAAAAATGGATCTTTTCAAGTGAACCTTTGTATTATACCCCAGGGTTATCTTTCTTTATCATCAAAGCAAAAAAAAAAATCCACTTTCTTCTTTTATTTTCTCTAACAGTAGAATATCAAATTATAGATCTGTTTGTAAAAAAAAATATCAGAGCATCGGATTTTAACAAGCTTTAAGGCTCATACTGTATTTTTTCTCTGATAGAGATTAATGCATTTTGGCATTCCATCAGTAAATATGTCTTTTTATTATAAATTACTGTGCAGTCCCTATTTAGTCTACGGGCAATGATTATATTCTTTGTTATAAATACTGTCTGTTCACTATATAACCACTATATACCTCCAGTAACTTGCATCTCAGAAATACCTGGGGTTTGAAGATGAATTCACTGACAAGCCACACCACGTTACAATGAGAAGCAAGTAACAGAAAACTGGGGTAAATTTGTCTCTGTAGACTGCATGTAGAGGCATTTTATATGCTGCTAAATTGCATATAACTTCTGAAACTATCTCAAAATATTGTGCTTTATCTCAATGTATAGTATGGATTTTCATTCATCACAACGTGCTGCAAATATAGACATCAGTCAGGTAATCATACACAATTTTTCAAGTGATGGTTTTTTGAGTATTGTTGATGTAAAATAAAACCTGTGGATAATTAAGCTCCCTGTTCAACCTCATTACTTTGAAGCTCATCATTATAGAAAGGAATGAATCAAGGTTGAGTCTGAGCAAATTGTGTTCTCACCTGTGCATAGTTTGACATCTGTCCCCAATCTCCTTTAATGCTATTTCATTGTTTGCAGTAATTTTCCATGGGTTTTTTTGATGTAATTTTGAATGATTTATTTTGTGGAGGTAGATCTGAAGTTCAACTGATTTGTGTGCAAATTTGTAGCTACTGAGTCATAAGGACATTGTTTTTTCACAGGTGAAAAATATGTCTCATAGCTTTGAAGCTACTCTCTAAAAGAAGCTCAGTTTAGAGGAAAGAGTTCTGGTTTTTATTTTAATGAATATTGTGCAGAACACTTTACTAAAAACACTTCTATAAAATGCATAAAACAAGATGTATCTTCAGAATAATACTGCTCAAATTTGCTCTTTCACATAATCTGTTATTTATAAGCATTTACACCAGTAATTTTCGTAAGTAAATATTAAATTTAATAGTAAATATGAAGCAGTTTTTATATGATAATCATCTCAGTTTAATGCAATCATTCTATTGATGACTTGCTTGCTACACTATAGAAATGCTTCCATGAGTATGCTTTTGCATAATCTGGTGATTAGTAGTAGATTTTCTTATTTTTAATGTGGCAAAATTCTTTACAGTCGAGGTTAGTGTCAGAATTTATAGAGACTAAACTAAATGCTTATTACAAAAGTGACTTGAGTTAATGCAATAAGCCCATAGATGCAGTGCTGCACTAGAGCACAAGATGCTCCTGAGTAGGCTTTTAAAGAAAAAAAATGAATCCTTATGGTAGCACTTTTGTGACTAAATTTCATGGATATTTTTTACCTCAAACAGATCTACAAATATTTGACTATGTAAGAAAGTAGTACTTACAGGACATCTGTGTTGCATTCTTACTTCTGGGTAAAATGCACCACTACCTGACGTTGAGATTTATTTCCTCTTGTAAAGGACAAAACATCAAATTTGGGACATAATCTGAAAGTGTATGAATTTATATACTATATGGAGTGTATTCTTAGGAAAACTTGTTCACTGAGAGTATTTCTTGTTTTTATTTATGTGTTTTTTCCCTACTGGAGACAACTCTTTAAAGTTTCTTTAGGTGTTGTCTATTTACATTTAACTGAATTTATTTCCTTGTTATGGTAGATCTTATTCACCACATCTTATGAACTCAGTCATGATATATACCCTGATAGCTCTCATCTTATTTACTTTGGTTTGAGGGCTAAAAGTAAAATTTTGCTTGTTTGGGTTTCAACTATAATGCCAAAGGCAGCGTCCTGATACCTCCTTCCATAACATAATTTGTGTGAAACTTGCTTGTTGAGCCTTTAGAGAATTTTGCATTTCCATTTACCAGGTCATTTTTATTGATGGTAACTGCACTGCTCTTTCTCACTGGAGCTGTACTGAAGGCTATTGCTTACCTGTTAAAAGCTGTTCCTGCTCCTTCCTTCCTTCCCTGGTGAGACTGGGATAACAGCACTACCCTACATGGTTGACATATGATTTCCAGCTATGTCTCATGTGTTCTTTATTCTTTCTACTTCTACCAGTGGACCTGGGTCTCTCAGAGCAAACCAGAATTTGTTATTTTAAGTGAAGTCTTATTTTTTGGTCAAAAGAGTGAGAGAAATTTGCTTTGAAAAACGATACCTTTAGGCAAGTAAAGCTAATGACAGGGAACATAAGGAAGTCAGCGTTTAGCAAGCTAATGGGTGAGTGTTTTCCCCCATTTCAGTTCCTATTTCTATCTCACTCTCCTTGACTTTGGGCATTTTGCCTGACCTCCCTTTGCTGCAGTGTCTGATGTGTGACAAGGGAAACATCCAGACCTGACATTTGTCTGCCTCTTCCTGGGCGTGTGTAAGCCTTCCACCCAACTAGGTCAGAACTGGAGTTAGGACTAGAAGAGCCATTGAATTCAGACATCACTCAAATATTTACAGAAACAGCTTTACGCTACCTCAATATCTCCAAACAGATCAAAACGAGTTGGTTTTTGTTTGCCAGGTTAACAACTTCGTTGCAAACGTTGGTGATGAATTATTTGACGTAAAGTCATGAGTGCCTCACTGTTTTTTTTATCACATACAGACTCCCCAACCAACAAAAGCACAGACATTCTGCAGAGAGTATTGACACAGGGTGAAACCAACCGTGTATCTCACACACCTTGCACAGGGAGTGGCGAGAGCTCTGAGCCCACAGTGGGGATGATCTGAATAACCCTTTACTTTGGATCGTTCCTCCAATGAGCACACAGGAATTTTGAGTCCCCAGCATCAAAGAATCACAGCCAAAAGTTAAACCCTCCCTCTCCATTCTTGGTTTGTAATTCTCCTGAACTTTAGTGGACTATTTAAAGAAATCGTATCTGGAATGTCAGTGCATTGCCAGATGCACATATTAAGAGGAAACTGCCCACGTTTAAATTCATTAATCAAGAAGAGACTGAATCATTCCAATTCCAGGAATCCTCTGAAAAAAAGCTTTTGGGTGAGGAACATACTGAGAATGAGCTGTGTGTGATGAACTTTAGTCATTTTATACCTGCTTCTGTTTGTGATTCTGTGGTGTCTCTCTCTTTGTTGTCTTCTGTACTTCTACTGTCCTTTCTTGTGGATACTCAACATAATCTGGCAGCTTCACTTTTTTTCCTGTTCTGTGAGCAATTTTTTTTAAATCTTCAACAGTCTCAATATACTCAGTATTTTAGTTTTATCAGTTCAGAGGATGAGCAATTTCTAGGGCACTAATAAGTACCTCTTTTTTTAATTCTTTTTTTTCATTAGTAGACTTCCAGATACATTGAACAACATTCAAAACAAGGCTTGTCTCCACTTAACAAAGTTAAATTCATTGAAGCACTTCCTGTTATTAGGAGAAATAAAATTACTGAAACTGAGCTAGATGCTTGATAACATTGATAGGATAAAATCCTGGTTCCTACTGTAAATAGTTTTTACCCCAGGTTTAATCTTTTTATACTTCAAAAATTGCTGTTTTGCCCTTAGTAGCAACTTAACTGTTCTTATTAATACTTAAGTAGTAACTAAAGTTGAAGTCCTGATGTGCCCTTTTTTTTTAGTAAATGTGAAGGAAAAACTTGAGAAAAATGTTATGTCTTGCAAAAATGATTATAAAAGCTGAACAAAAATATTGCTGAAGGAATTTCGCTGTACTGGTTCTTTATCCCACAGACTTGGTAGTTTGTAAGGCTAGTATTTCCATTACTTAATAAAAATGTGTGTTCTGCAACACCCACAACCCACTACTGTTTCTCTGTGCCTTAGGGACCTTCTGAAAGCTTCAATACCTTGACTATGTTTTTCCTGAAATTTTTGACTGCTGTCAGAAAGTTTTAGCCTTTACTAGGAATCATTTTTTGGTAAGAACTTTTCAAATATCAAAGTAGAAATGTTCTTTGTTCCAAAGAATTGTTTCTCAAAGGGAGTAAAACGCAATTAGACTGTTTTTGGCTCTGGAGTTGGTTGGAGGTCTTTGTAGTGTACCCAAGCATCTTGGAGAGTTCTGCCCTTCCAAGTAGAACTGTTTGCTTTACATCCATACTCAGCCTGTGCTATTTTGTGGTTGGACTCAATGATCTTAAGGTCTTTTCCAATCTAATCAATTCTATGATTCTATGACCTAATGAGGCTAAATAAAATTGCTGATTTCCATTATAATAAGCTTTATGTATCTATGACAGCGAAAAGAAATAGGTGTGTTTTCCCGAAGAAAAGCAGAGAGAAAAATCCAGACTGAATTGTCCTTTTCTGTGTACAGTTTCAAGAGTGTGGTTAAAGAACTGATCTGTAAGTCCTTGGTTCTGCCCTGTCAGCTCTTTGCATGAGCCACAATTGCCAAAGAGGAGAGGAACATGTGGAGAACAGACTGTGGAAGTGTTGTCATTGAGTGAAAATTCATCAGAGTTAGTTATCTTAGTTCATCAAAATGGGGATTCTCCCCTGCTTGGGCAGCACTGTCATAAGGAAATGATGTGGCCCTGCGGATAGTACCAAAATGCTGAGAAATTTTCTGTGGCTTAGTCCCTTTTTCTTATCACAATAACTTTTAAATGGAGCTTGTCATAGGGACATATGAATAAGTGTAATCAGAAACCTAAATATAACGACTCGTTATACAGCTAGAGGGCACAAAAGTGCACTTGTCATCATTTTTGACCTGCAAATTATGTCTGTTAAGAGAGCAGCACTTCTTAGTGAGAGCTAAAGATCAAATGCAATCTGATCATTGGTACAGTCATTTCTGCTTGTTGGGTTAAGGCAGTGGGAATGACCCTAAATCTGTCTGCGTGAGGCAATTGTCCACAACCCTTGGAACCTCACTAGTCTGGTTTAGAACTAGGAACTAGTTAGAAGAAGGAGTAAGGGATATCTATGTTATGTTCTGTGTGTGCTCCCCACTGATGCAAGACTGGCTGTGCCTCTGAGATGACAGCAGAGTTACTGAAGCTACTGAGCAGTATTTTCGTACCAGTGAAGTTCCAAAACATGCTGGGAATAATGCCTACACTACACCCTTCTTCTCTAAAGGTCAGATTTACAGGAGCTGCAACACAGACTCATATACAAATGTTCAGATTCCGTGGATTGAATGATTGATGGGTTCATATTGTTACCCCGATTATTTTTTTCATTTGGCTTTCAGGTTTCTGATCCACTCAGATTATGTTTCAAGGCTGCTTTTTCACTGAACATTAAAGTCAGATGTTCCAAGAAAAGGAAGGTGAAAGATGGGAGTATTTCCTGGGACCTTGGTTGCCAGTGGTGGGTCTTTTTAAAGAGAAATAACAAATAGCACAATGTCTGTTAAGAAGTTCTACATAGCACAGGCTTGTGTAGCACAGTTTGATGCTGGGTGGAGAGTCCAACCCAACAGTCAGTGAGTTGGTACTTCAGCCTGGCACAGAGGGGGGTCTAACAATGGAACCAGCCGTGTGCTGGGGCTGGCTGTGCTAATTAGCACCTCACTGCTGCATTTTCCTGCAGCAAACGGGGCTTGCCTGTTGCTCAGACATCTCTGCACCAATTTGCACTGCACTGGATCTGTATGAAGAGAACTGCAGATCCCTAAGTTAGAAGAGACAAAGCAAATACCCTTTCTGAGAGTGGCAATGCGCTCACAGGATTTGGTTGTCACTTCTCTTGGTACACAGAGGGCCGGTTTGGTACAATCTGCTTCTTCCCTCTTCTGTTCTCACTCCGTGTTCATGAAGTAATTTTATGCTCTCTCTGGATTTACTTTCTGAAAATTGGAGCTGCTGAGTTATACCACTAAGACACAGTTTTCCTTGGTGCATTTCATTAAAGAATGCTAATAATATTCCAGGCATCGTGCATCCAATTCACTAAAAATGCCTGGAAAGAGTAGGTGTATTGGCCTGTTGTCGACTGCATCTGGCTTGACTCAATTACTCTGGAGATAAAATTATGTTAATGGGGTGGGCTTGCACAGATAGAAAAGCCTGTGGGTGAAGGCACAGGGTTTTAAACAGGTTAGAGTCTTCATTTGGTTTTTGCTCCCTGAAAAATCTGAGTTAGGAATTGTCCATATATTCTGTAGAAATATGAAAATGGTTTTGAAGTTCTAGAGGGAATATTGAAATGTGAATATCTGGTTTATAGCTGAAAACTATATAGAGATTGTAATTTTTTTTATAAAAACCTTATGTTATTGTTACCTCTGTTCCCCCCATATAAAAGCTCACTTTGGTTCCATGTTCTACCCCTTTCATCTTGATGTAAACACAGGCTTTCAGAAATATAAATACCATTTTCCCCCTCCAGATCTGTCAATGAAGGGCTGAAATTCCATTTCCTCCTAGAGACTCACTTAATCTTCACATATGTCTATTTGGGGCGTGGATTTGCCCTGCTCTTCACAGCTGTGGTTGTCACATAATGGTTCCTTTCATCTATAAGTTTCAAGGTATTCTGCTCCTTCCTGAGTTGTGGTGAAAGCTTTAGAATGTGACCAAGTATTCCTTGTCCCTATAAACGCTGACTGTGCCAAAGAGAGGATAATCCGGCACAGATTTCACAACTCAGCAGCTCGTTTCCCTTTGGAGTGTGACATCCATGTTGAGAAGGTGAATCTCTATAAGCAGCAAAGGCAGGCTGGGAGGACAAGTACTGGGGGAAAAGAAGATATCAGCATGGGGCTTCTGCAGAAACTCAATTCAGTTGGTGTTAGAATAATAACGAGGAAGAACAAGCAGAGAAGTCGCCACCTCAGTCCTGCTGAATTAGGCTGGGCTGATTTCTGGAGTGTGCTTGTTGCACACCACTGCTGAACGCCACGTGCTACAGAACAGGCATGTGTTGAGAAAAAGGTTAAGAGCTGAACACGGAGAAGTATCTGCGTTTTGCTCAACCTTGGTCTCCCCAGAAACACGACAGGTAACCCACAGAGATGAAAAGCAGAAAGCTTCTTGAAAAGGTTAGGCTTCGTTTTGTACCAGTCTAGGCAGAATCAGATGTGGTGGTTAAAGAGGTATGAAAAGGCCTTTACTGTGGTAGAGTGTTGCATTGTCTGTTGCTCCTGCCACCCTTGACATGGGAGGAAAAGTTCTATTGTAAAATTCCCTTTGATATGAGAGGGGAATTAACAGTTACTGGAAATAGGATCGGGTAAAATGTAATTTTTCTATGTTGTACCCTTCTTGCATTACTAATAGTTGCCAGGGAAACCAACAGAACTCTAAATTCCTCTGCTGGAAAGGCAGCTATGGTTATAAACAAGGTCATTTAAAACTGTGTCTGCAGATTATAAAAGTGCTAGTGGGGACCTGCTGCAGGTTCTGCTCTGCATCCTGGTGCCCATCTACATGCTCAATTTCCATTAGATAAAAAATGTTTACCCTGGTCAATGTTATGAGGGTTTGTTGGGTTTGGTTTTTTGTTTTTGTTTTAGTAAACAATACCCCTCAGTTATTCTGATTTATGCCTCAAGAGGAGTTACCATACACCGAGTGTGAAGTTTGCCTCTCTGCGTTGTCACATTGCTCTGCAAGCTTCTGTTAGAATCCAGGATCTGCCAGCCTGCTGTGCTTTCCCTGGGGAATCTGGATACCATTCAGTAGCTTTACCAACCTTTTAATATGATAACAAAATAAACTGTAGCTGTCTTTGGACACGAGGTATAATCATTTCCAGGAGATTAGACTTGGCTAACTGTTTGCCTTTCATCTACAAGGGCTCTGTTTCTTATTCTTTGCAGTGTCCACCCTTGTCAGGCACAGCTATGAACCTTGACACATCCATCACCAGGCTTTCAGGGGAAAAATGCCCAAGTTTGTACATAAATCTTTTTAAGGAAAAGATGCTTATGAACTTTCTCTCATGTTGACTTTATGGGTCTGGCATTTATTACCTCACTGATTTCAGCTAAAGCCTATGAGGGAAATTGATTTAGGATGAAAACAGGTAATTATATATTCATTAGAATCATTTGCAGCTTCAAAGGATCCTCATGTCCTTCTGCATTAAATAATGATCATAAAATCAATTTGTGTATCTCTGATTCCCTTTTTGCCTTTTCTGAAGGTGATGTTCTTTGCAAAGGACACATTTTTCATGGTGTCTTATTGCTCTAAATAGCACTTCCATTCCTGATTTACTTGAATTTTTTAGTCCCGAGCTTGAATACATTCATGTTGTTAAGACAATCAAAGGTAATTGGCAGCTATGAATTCTTCTTCCAGAAACTGCCGTAGAACTTACACCAGTTTTTGCTCTTCAAACCAGCTGTTTCTGGCTGTCACAAATCCCACACGCTTTACCCTTTACAATTTACTCCTGGATTTAATTTTTGTCCTTTCAGTGGTGGAGGGGACAAACCTGATGCTCAGAGGAGTAGCAGGTGCGAGCTGTCTGTGATCACTTGTGCTGTTCAATGCGACCAAAGCGCGTGCAGATTTGTCTTGCTATCTCACTGTTAGTTCTCCCAGGTATTGTTGGAGGCATGTCCTGGCATTTGGGAAGTTTTGCTCAGTCCACACTGAACTCTGTGCCCTTCAGCCTCTGAGACAGCTTGTTTAAAAAGAGCTCTGTTTTGAAAAAAATAATAAACAAAAAAAGATGATTTTGACACAGTTTCTGTGCCACGTTTGGAGTTCTCAACACAGGGAAGTTAAAAGGATTTCATGCAGGCATCAGTGGGTTTTGTTAATTAGGATAAAATGGTTGCACTTGAAATTTGTACATTTATTAGTACAATAAAAGGATGAATTTTTAGCTGCATTTCTGTTGATGTCACTCATCAGAGTTTTAACTCAGCGTTTCTCACTGGGGAAATATCTCCAAAAGTGTTGTTACTTCTTACAGGATTGTAAAAAGTAGTTAGAGAAGATTCTGGTGTGACCAAAAACTTTGGGGAAAAGCTTGTAGGGACAAGCTGCAGTCCTCTGGTTCCCCAGTGGGAGTATTTGACATTCTACCATCAGCGAAGCAGTGGAAATTATTTCAGAGAATTGTTGCAAAGGAAAAACTTTTCACACATCTATAAGCAAACCACTCTGTCACAAAAAGTTCAAAGGCAGATCTTGTGGAGCATAATACCCTTTTGTCTGGACTTTGGATACTTTAATTTTCAGCTATTTAATATTTAAAGAAATGTGCACTGAAGCCTTTGCCATCATGCATTTTGATTTTCAGCTTCATGTTCCTGTGAATGAACTAGTGCAATTTTGTCTTTTTTTTTTCATATGCATTTGGTTGTGCAGGTAGATTACAGACTGAAAGTTACTGATTGTGATTAGGTGGTTTTAAGTCTCAATATTGTTCTTATCAATCAGTTTTCTTTTCAGCATCAGATGTTCACATATGTAGTAATTTTCTTTGGCTTTGTTATTCTTTGATTGTAAATGCCCCATGAGTAGGGCATTATATTAGGGAGGCACAGTCTACTTTGAGGACTGATATTCCATATTTTTTTCTCTTAATATCTCATTGTTTTCTTTATCAGTAGTTGTGGCAAGGGGAGAACTACTGCGATAGCCCAACAGCTAAGACA
>JAYRBT010000156.1:14029708-14080102 GCA_036023395.1 Myiotriccus ornatus
ACCACAGTACTCTGTAACAGAGAATGTGATATGAAAAAGTGCTGATTGTTCCCCTTCTATAAGCAATTAATGTGGGCCATTTCTGGGAGCCACATACAGCAGCTTTTCTGACATTGCTTAACTCAGGTTTTTATAGATGGGATGCTGATGATAGATCTTGCATTCTTGGTTGTATCAACAACTCCAGGAGAGGAATTAAAGGTAAGAGGACTTTCAGCAATGCTCAAATCTCTAGAACAAGAATTCAGTCACTGTTACCTGCTTGTTTATCCCATTTAATTTATATATGCTTGTTTACATAAACAGAAACACTTAACAAATGACTGATGAAAAAAGAGCTGTTTCTGACTCAAGACTTCAAATTTATTGTACCTTTTATTCAGAAGTCACTAAACCAAGGATTTTTTTCTTTTCAATGATTTGATTTATATTTTTTTTTAGTCACAGTTTTATAATTTCAGTATCTGGATGTTCTCCCAGAATTAGTCTCATGACCCAGTCTTCCCTAAGAACTCCCCTTGTTGTGTGTGAAGAGGAATGAGCAATCAAATGCTGTTCAGTAGAGTCAGATATAGCTATATTACTGTTCAGTACTTATTTCTATTTTTAACAATAAGATTTAATTAGAAAATTTCAAGTAAGTACAGAACATATACCTTTACCATGCATTTCAGTGACAATCCATGAGAGACCCACCAGCAGAAGAAGCTAGAATAACAGAAGGCAATGTTTGTTCTTTGATTATATCTATTTCATTTTCCCCAAGCTTCAGAATAGCTTAATATCAATCCTGTTTCTCTTATCTCTTTGATTAACTTGAGTTATCTCAAAGAACTGTGTATTTTCAGAGAATCTACATAGTAGTTATAAACACACTGAGAAATTCCTATCTTGGTGGTGGTTTCCTGGCAAAATAGTAAAATGATATTGAAAATAAATAGAAAAAAAAATTAAAAAGAGTAACGAGTGGCACAAACATCATCTTGCTGTAGAGACCAGTACAGTTGTCTTGTCCTCCACACTACCAGACCAAACATCTGACTAAGAAGGAGTCTAATATAGTACTGCAGAAGTGCAATAAAGAGTGAAGGAGCTCTGATGAAAACCATCCCACCAAAGGCTCTCATTTTGTAAAATGCTTGGAACACTTTTTGAGATTCTATTCTCTTCACAGATCATGCCAAAACTCAGCTTGCTTATGGGTTTCAGAGGAAAATAAGCCATGTACACGTCCAACAAATGGCTGGCCTGTATTTTGCTGTGATTCTGCAGGCATCTGACACAGCAGTGCTGTTAAAACTGCTCAGTCCTTTCCTTTTCTCAGCCAGTAGCACTTTTCCAATTCCTGTTTGCTTCCAGAAAGTAATCAGACAGACTCTGGTGAAAGCATGTCCATGAAAATTAGTTCGACGCAGAGATGTTCAAGCTAGGTGAGATCCAAGCTCATAAATTCACATAAAACAGCACTGCATGGCCTTTTCTGACCAGGACCAGATAAAATCTAGCCAAATTAACTTGGTACCAAGCCTAAATTAAAAAGCTTTGATTCTTGTCACACGATTCTTGCCTTTGGGACCATGCCAGACCTTTGTGACTAGATTCTCTCTGGATCTAAGATCAGAGGCCTGTAGCCAGCATTGCTATTCCAACTTGTCTATTCCAAATTTCGTGACTAATATGAGTAAAATGAGGTGCTTCAGCATCTGTAGGTGTAAAAACTCCCAGTGTCTTCCTTGTGCAATTCTTAGCACATACCGTGTGTTCTGTTTGCAGCCACAGATATCGAGAGCAGAAGTGACTCAGCATTTCCAACCTCATGATAAAAAGTAACAAAAAAACCAACAAAACAAAACAAAAAAAAGAGTTGTTCTCCTTTCCTCAATTCCCCTTTTCTCCACAGAAATTCGTGAGCTTTAAAAATACCAAGTTAGTGTTACAACCTCCTACTCTTTTTTTTTTTTTTTTTTTAAACTCTTTTCTGTGCTGGAGAAGGAAGACTCAGTTTGGGTTACAGTTCTTGGATAATCACAGGAGTTTGGAAACCCCATCTACTGTGCTATTTGACAGCAGTGAAAAACTGATCAAGGTTATTCATCCCTCTAACCATTGACCTCTACATTCGAGAAACGTAGTGTTGAAAAATTATGGCATCAAGGAATTTGTCAAACTTGGCCAGAGGGCATGAATTTGAAGAAACAACCTGTGCAAACCTATGAAAAATCACTTTGTAAGAATGGCATTTACTTACTGAAAAAAAAAAATCTGCTTATATGTATTCAGACATTGGGTTTTTCTAGAAATAACGTATTGTTTTGGTTTTGCTTTTGCTTACCAATGAGAAAAAGAGCTGATGGCTTGCTTTTGGGCTTTTCTATTTTTAAACTTTTGTGTATTCAGCAACAGTATTTTATATTACATCGATATACATCTGCCAGTGGTGGGGCTTTCATAGCTAGCAAAAGGGATATAATTTATAGATTTGTAGATCCTAGATTGATAAAAATTCAGTGATGCCTATGGAAATGGAGAGTGGAAAAAGGAAAGGGAAAGGCTCATTCTACTATTTACTAGTTGGTTAAAACACACATAATAAAATTGGACTAAAATATAAAATCAATCCATCTAAAACAGAAATCAATGTAAAATTATCTTTGTGGAGGGTGGGGATGAAAAAAGGGTAAGTATGGGAATGGGTCAGGATAAAAAGGAATAAGGGAGACCCTCCTGTTGAGTCATGAGGTGGACCCCCTTGCCAAACTTTGCCCCAGACTTGACTGACAGTTCAGGCCTAAAGATTTTAACAGCACTTAACTGATAGATTAATTTAAACAGATAGACTAATTTAACTGAAGATTCTATAGAATTTGCTACAAGCACATCAGTAACTCACAGGCCTAACTTACTTATGAATCTAATGTATTTAAGAATTTAGTAGACCAACATTAACAGCACATTTGCTATAGTATATTCACACTTGCACACACACAGACGTGAAGGAGTATTTACAGCTTGAGGCTGTACATCTTGAGGCTGTGATGTTGAGCCTTGGGGCGTGGGGGCATCAGCCCAGGCTCCATCTCTGTCATTTGGCCTCCAAGTACAGCGAAGTTCTGGGTTCACCGACTCCGAGAGGCCCCACTGAGAGATGCTGGTCACACCTACTGTGGTCCAGAAGAGCTCGAAGGGTCTCTCAGGACTGCTCTTTGCAGGGTCATAAGAGACTTGCTTTTAGCCACGGTAATTTCCCATCCTGCCTCCAATTCTGGGTTGATAACTTTCCTTTGAAAGTTCAATACCAAAAACGTTGTTGCACTTGGGTTGTTGTTCAGGCAAGAAAAACGAGTTTCCAAGGCTGCTCAAAAGCAGGAGCTCGTTAGGCAGCACAAATTGCTGGGAGCAGACAGTGTTTCTGGTGAGCTCAAGAGGAGCTCAGCCCAGGTGCTGTTCCTCAAGGTCGAGGCCAAATGAACATTTGGGCAACCCAAGGTGTGTGAGGGGTGGTGGTGGTACCACCACATACCCTTTAGGGTTTTATGGTGAAAAGTTATATTTATGGCCAATTTCTAAGAGCAAAGATAGCTCACTTTCCTAACTGGGTTTGGTAGAGACAAAACTCTGAAAAGAGAGGCCTTTCTGGTCAAAATGCAGCCATCTGGAGCTTGTTTAATTAGAAAGCTTTTAGTGAGGTGTTTGTATGAATCTTCAGTGAAATGTATTTCTGTTTCTCTTTCATTGTGTCCCTATTTAAAAGTGCTCATGGCAGATAGTGAAAAAAACCAGGAAATATACAGTGTATCCAAACTAAACAGAGTTAGAGCATAGCAAAACCAAATAATTCAAATTCCCATGATGCATTATAATTTTCACAATTTATGAAATCCTTGCAAATATATAAATGCATTTGATTAAAATAGAGCAGTATTCATTTATGAAGAACTTAATAATTAAGGAACTAAATGAAAAGGAATATTATTTTTAATTACTAGTTCTGTACTGATGCATCTCTTTCCCTAATTGATTTTTAATACATGTTCTTCTTTTGAAAGAAATTGAACAAGCTTTGCATATCCACCATGCTTGTTTTATACATCTTTAATAAATCAAATCACATTTATTAAGGTCTGCAATTATCTGTGTCTGAAATGTTGACTAGATATAAATAAAACTCTTGTTTGAATGTTGCTCTTAATTATGTGCTTTTGATTTTCATGACTTGCGTTTTGGAAAACTGTAAAAAATGTAATTGCTAATGAATGTCTGTGCTAGGGTGTGATTATATTGCAGTGTCTCTTATACAAGCATTTGAATTTGAATATAAATATTTTTCCTGTTGCTGTTGCATGAGCACTGGTACTAAAATGTCTAAGTAATGCTAATGCATGTGTGTGAAAACTTTTAGTTTGTGTCTGAAGTACGTTGACACTGAAATAATTAGACACAGAGAAAGGCTTAAAGTGGAAGAGTGCTACTGTTATAACGGTGGAAAGGCAGAAGTTCTGGTTTGGATATTTTTTTTTTTTTCAATCCCATCAAATCTTACTGTTTTAGAACGTTTGCCAGTGGTGCAGTCTTAGCTTACTTAATCTTGTCCTGTGTATTCACTTTCACAGAGAAGCCAAAAATGCACGTGAGGGAGGGATGGAACAAATGCTGAAAGGTGTAATTTCAGTTTTCATTGTATGGCCCAGCAACAGCACTGTGATGAAAGCCACAGTGAGCTGCACTGCTGGCTAGTTGTCCACAGAGAGTTGAAGTCAAAGAAATTCTCCAGTACATCATTAGACAAGGCAGAAGAGGCAGACTCCATATTAATTCTGCTTGCTCTTTAATTTCAGGAAGTCACTTCTGAGCCTCATGGATATGCTCAGGCAGGAGCTCTGTGTGATCTCAGAGTAGCTGAAGGGCATCAGATGTCCTATTTCTGCCACTGAGATGTGCCTCAGAAGCCAAGTAATAGATTATAAATCTCTGAAAGCATTTTTCAGTCATGCATTTTTACCATATCCCTAAACCAACCACAAGATTTCAAAGAGCATAAAAATCACTTGTACCAGAGGATTTTGCAGCATAGGTAATACTGTGGAAACTCACTGTACTGTCATTTTGACACAAGTAATTGGTCATGGAGCTGCACATATACAGAAAAAAAAAGGAAAAAAAAAATCTTTATCGTGTGCTACCACACAGGATGTGTAATGTGGACTTACAATTGTAGTAATCCATCACTGTCTGTCTGTATTCAAATGGAAAACAAAAAATACGGTGTTTAGACTGCAAAAAAAAAAAAAAATTGAATACTTGTGGTACAGTTAAATTGTTGGGTTATATTGTAGCTGGTATGTCTGCAATATTGAATTCTTTTTCTATTCCACTTCAAATTTATTGCCAAGTAAAGTAAGTTTGTGAAGATGAGGACTTACCTGTTTGTAACTGAAACGTTTTATTCTGAATGAATTGGGTGCATTTTATCATTCCCTGCAATGTTACTTTTTTTTCAAAATTTAGGCATTTCTTTTATCTTGTTCAGTTTGCTTTCCACCAAAGGGATAATTGCACTGCTGATAGCTCGCAAAAAAAATTATCATTCATGTTTGTGAAGAGGGATCTGCCCATTTGTGCAAGGGAGGCTGAGTTTTGAAGGCATTATGTGCACAAATTAGGGATATGAATGCATTCCCACAGCTCTAGACTGCTTCTAGCTGGGCTGCAGCCAGAAAAGAGCAAGGTGAGAGCCATCAGCTGTGACAGGCTGGAAAGGTGATCTCCATGGAAAACAGGTTGCTTGTAGGCACGGGCAGTTGTAGCTCACAGGGAAAGCAGATGCCATATTCCCTTTTAGGCTCAGTGGGCACAAAGGAGGCTTTAGCTGTCACTGCTGCTGACGTTACCACCCAGTGGAGTTCCAGCTTTACCCCAAGTGATCAGTCTGCTGCAGTGTCACATCCTTCTGTCACATCCTGCTCACTGCCGAGGGGATTGTGTCATAAAGACAAGTCGTTCTAAGACATTACTAAACAATGGGTTGCCACTTTTTCTACATTAGCACTTTTTGCTTCAGCAACTGAAAGAAAGTTGGAAAACTTGGCTTGCTTAATGATGAAGGACAACGATCACACGCTTTGCATAGGGTCGTTAAAAAATTAAATAAATGGGAAAAAACGAGGTGATCGATGACTAGTGAAATATGTTTCCCAAGAAAAAAGGGTTATCTAAACCAGTAACCATACACTGATATGTCACAGTTCTCGTGTTCTCTTGTTTTTATTTTGCTTTTCAATGCTTAGTAAATTTGCTAGTGTTGATGATCTTTTGCTGTTGAAAGAGTAGTGTAGTATTATTTCAATAGATTGCTGAATTTTTTTAATTGGTTTCTTCATTTGTTTTCTGATGCTTCATCTTGTGCTCCTGACATTGCTAAGAGCATAACATTAATGAAATCTATTGTTGCATTAGTGATGCACCTTTTCCTTTTTGCTGCCTGATGTGGCAATGACAAGAGGAGTTTGTCCTGTTGTGACTGATTGGTTGCTGTAGAAATGTAATTTTTGTGAGGGAAATAATAATATGGGTTGGAGAAACAACATGCTTTACTGCTTTTGGGAAGTCCTTTCAGTCTTGCACAAATGTCATTTGTTTTCTTCAGCCTTTAATATCTTGAACATAATTAGTCCACCTTTGAAGGTAGAGTGTGATTCCACTCCACCTCCTTTTGAGTGCATTTAAACTGATGGGTACCTGTTTGCAAGAGACTCTTATAACAGCATATTTTACTAATCTGTGATGGGACAGACTACTTCAGACTATTTCAGACACCTTGGGCACTGTTTTTGGCTTGGCCAGTAATTTAGTTTAGTTATATATCCAGAGTTCAGAGTTGTGTGTCTTGAAAACAAAACACAATGATCATTTTTGGGGAGATTGGATGCTTGTTTGTTGGTTGTTCGGGATGACACTAAGCCAAGTTTTTGGTTTAATGGTGCGACTTTTTTGTTTGTTTCACTGATTGGTTCATTGGGGGGTTGCAAACTTTTTTTCACTTGCTAATTTTCTCATTGCAATATATATTTTCTTACGTATTTTTTATCATGTCCTGTTTTACCAGGCACTTTACAATGGCAGAGGTAATTTTGGTGAAAGGAAATATAACCACAGGACCTGTTGCATCTGTTTTTTATTATAGTTTTACTTCCCAAATCCCAGACACGACAAAACACACACGTGCAGTCCCTGCCCAAAATGCTGTCCTGTTTCATCTGAAAGCAGCTGCAATCTGCAATCCCTGATGAGCAGAAATGTGGCAGATGTGAAAGAAAAGGTAGGAATCCTCTCTCTGTGCTGAGAACACACCATGTGCTCTGCTGTTACCTCACACCTTCCCTGGTCCAGATGAGTCAAAATTTTGAGGTATCTGAAGTTTGAAACAGAAGAAACACAGGCCAATAGGAAAACCAACAACTTTTAAAGAATAAAAAAAAAAATCTCAGTTTCACAGAGGTTTTGTTTCAGGTAAGAAATTGGGAAGTAAGTCTTCACAAACATTCAACTTTTCCTAAATGTCTCTTATTCAGGGTAAAATCCTAAACCATTCATGGGAAATATCTCTTCTGTGTCTGAGGTGAGCGATCAGATTCCATCAAAATTTCTGGTGTTCCCTGCAGGTCTAGAGGGACATTTTGGACATTCATTAAACAGCAGTTGTGAGTGTTCACTAAAGTGCCTGAGTCATGCCACAGAGCAATACATCTCTTCCCCTACCCTTGTAAAACCCTAGATTATGGTTTGGTAAACAGGGATGTAAATGTGATTTGTTTATTTTTTGATCTTTTAAAAGATAAATAGTGTTCCTACCAGGAAATGTCAAATGCGTCTGTGCCATTAAAAATATTTTCTTCCAAGCAAATAAATAACTCTTTAGCACGTAAACCAGATACTTTTATTTCCAAATTGATTCTGTTGTAAACCTGGAAGAGTACTTAGAATCACTAATGCAGGTACGTTATTAATTCTCATTGAAAGCTCTTAAAAATTCAGCTAACATATCCCCTGGGAAAATTTTGTTTTCTTTTTTCCTGAACAAGCATCCCAGTGACAGCACCATTGCCCTGCTAGGCCCAAAGTATGTGTTTTCTTGAGACTTTGCATGCTATAGTAGGTGAACTCAGTTATTTGATATACCTACGGTATTTTTTGACCACAAGCTGCCCACTAGTTTGTTCTGTAATCTTCTTCTCTGTCACAGATGAGAAGACCATGCAGCAAAAATTCCCTTCATCAAATTATTATTGAGATGGTGCTCCATAATAATGAGAAACTTTGTAGATAGAATAGATTACATTACCATGTTAAAAGGTTTGGATGTTGAACAGCACAGCCTCAACCAGGATATCCTTGGGCTGCTCAGGATGATAAAAGCAGCAAAGCAGAACAGACCAATTCAACCACGGTTACAGTGCAAACTCTGCTGCCCACCCCCGAGTTTCCAGGGCTTGTTTGCAAAATAGGCAATATCTCTTTTACAAAACATGGTGCTTTTTAATCACAACTAAAGGCTGCTCATATAAACATGTTTTCCTAAGGGAGCAAAAAGAAAAAGAAACAAGTGATCCTGTAGTGGTTGAGGGAAGGTGTCAAATATGGAAGAGATCTGCCTTTTTCTAGTACTGAATCTCACCCTGGTAATGAAGCAAAGTTGCATTAGAACTATGACTGTAGGACTCCTGTGTGTAGGACTGAACCTTCTGTAGCCTAATGCACTGAAAATGCATGAAGAATTAACACTGCTTGCAAGATGGGCATTTGTGATGTAGAAGAGGCTGCTGGGAAATCATTAGGATGCTTCTCCTGCTTTTAGGGATTGTGGAAAAGTCACTCAAAAGAGAAATGTAGAATGTATGAGAGGGTGAAGTAGCTACAGGTGGAGACTGGAGGGGTAAAGCAGCTAAGTGGGCAGGTTTGAGGGCTCATAGCACAGGGAGGGTGATGGAGGAAGCTGGAGTTCTGTGCATAGGTGAGGAAGAACTTGTGGCTGTCCTGCAGTGATCTCAGCTTCAATACTGAATGTCAGTATTATTCTCTAATAGTATTGCTCTTGCTCTATTCTGTTCTCTTGCTTGGGGATGCACAGATTGATTAAACAAGGTTTCTTCTCTGGTATTTGATGTAATTATCAGAGGAATGGAGTTCTGGCTCTCTGTGTTGGCTTGCTCTTATGATTTATGTCTCGTGTATTCATTGCACTGTCTCCAGCATGTTCTTGGAAGGTGTGGGAAACAATCTTTTTCTTGTAGGAAGGAGTTTTTTCACTCTTTAAAAAAGCCAGATTCGAGGAGGGGGTCTGCTGAAACACCAGCTCCCTGTCTCTGATGATTTGTCTCTTAATACACAGTGTTGTGCCAACAGTACAAAGAATGAATTCTTACTCATTTCTTACTTACAAAAAGCCCAGAAAATCAGACAATTTATTGTTAAAAACATAACGCCATAGTTGCCAAGTATTGCACCTGATGGAAGAGAAGGATATAGTAAAATGTCTTATAATTTATGTCAGATTACCTTTTTAACAAATTTTCTCCCCTTGCTTGTGTTAGAGATCACAGTGTTTGTGCTTGGTAAAGTCTGACAGCAACAACAAATTTTGCTAGATTTAATAATTAAATACACAGCAAAGCTGACAGATAAGTTGGAGAGTGAGCTGAGCTGGGTTTTGTGGGTTTTTTTGCTTTGCTTTGTTTTGCTTTGCTTTTATTCCGGCGTTGTGCTGGTCCTCACTGCTCCTGTAATGGTTGAGCAGAGGTTTGTCACACCCTTGCGTGGGCTCCACATGCTGTTAATGAGCAAACAAGGTGCAGAATGAACCTTGTGGGAAGGTGCCCCAGGGAAAACAGGCACGTCTGAAGGCAGGAAAAAAAAGGTGAATTTAAAAAATGAAACGGAACCAAAAAAATGCCCTCACAACAAATGTCTGCAGTTATAGGGAGATGTATTAGCTCAACTCTTTCACACACAAAGTTGAATGCATTTACATTTTACTTTTTTCTCACTCTCTCTTTTCTCCTCAGTGGTATATTTGAAATCAACATGATTTATATTTAGAGTTAAGGATTTTTGTGAGACAGATCAAGCTCATTTTCATTTCGCTATTTCAAGACAGCTACATCAGGGAGTGATTTTATAGGAAAAAAAAAAAAGATTGGAAACCTCCACAAAGAACTTACAGAAATTATGATTACAGGAAAGCTTTAAAGTCAGCTTGTATAGATCAAAGATCTTAAAAGATGTGATGAGATAATGAGTGAAATTAAGTTTGGTCACCGTTTTGTCTAAAATCCTTCAATGCAGTGAAAAATGCCTTTTCTGTTGCTATTAGAAACTTAAGCTGGACGCACAAACAGAAGAAGTTTTGTGTTATTCTGAAAGCTTTCAGAAAGGTGTTGTTCTGCAGGTGAAGCAGAGCTATACAGAGTAGCCATTCTCGTTGTAGATGTTGCAGAAAGCCTTCCTGAATGCTGGTGCTGCGGGATCCGTTGAGATGATGCTTCAAAAGGCTCATACGTGGATTCAGCTAATACTGATCACACCGGGTTGGTTTTCGTCACGTGAAGTACAATGTGCATGGTAAGATTCCATTTGTGATGAATAAACCTACCAATTCATGAATAAAAGGTAAATTTTATTTAGTGCCTCCATAGGTGCTAAATGTTCCAAATTGTCAAGTACTAAACATTTATTTCCATATTTTCAATAACTATTCTTGAGGTAATTCAGATGTGTGATTTGTATTTCTTAGAAAAATAGGAATCTTGTGAAGTGTTATGGGATGCTGGGACAAAGATGAGCAAAATAATCAGCTTTAAATAGCAGTAAGCAACAAAATTAGGATAGAAAGACTAAACAGTACACACTAAGCAAAGAAGAGTGATTTCAGATGCAATGTCAGAATTGCCAAGTTGGTATGAGCATACTTTGAAGTTTTATTACTAAAAGCAGTTATTTTCTGACTCTGGAAATCTGACAGTGCATGACAGAAGGCAGATTTCTTAAAATTATCTTTGGCTAGAATATTCATTTTATTATATAAGCATCTGTTGTTATTTCTGTAAGCAGGCTAAAAATAGTTGTCTCTCAATCTCCAAAAGTTGCCAGTATCCTTGTAGTGACATAACACCATAAAAGAATTTTTATAGTTATTACTGATGGTCATCTTTTATAAAGTCTGACTGTGCCCATTCTGCAATGTCATTTTGTGTGTGCATGCATTTTCTATGTTGTGTGCATGAGTTTACATGACCTATTAAATGACAGTTCAGTTCTCACCTTGCTAAGTGTTCAAAGGCCAAGTTACTCATGTGTTCAGTTGTAGTCACAGTGGCTACTGATATACCTCTTCTGATTATCAGTGGGGCTTTCCTGATCCTGGACTGCTCCAGGACAGTTTTTTATGCTATAATTGGTGAATGGTGTAAAGAGGAGAATGTGGAAAAATAGTTACCTGAAGAAATTTGAAGCAAAGCTGTGTTACTCTTAGAGATTGTAGAAAGGTTCAGGTAGTCACATTGTCTTTTAGGTAACACCTCATATACATCTGTATTCTGCTGCTGACTCACAGGTTCCTGGGGGGTAACAGCGTTGGTACCTGTGGAAAAGGACCAACTGTGGCTGTGATGTGCAAGTTGCAGCCATATGTGAATTGCATGATTGAGAATTACACCTGATGATGCTGCAGTTGATAACTGCAGACTCAAGCACTTCTGTGTAATGTGTGCTGCAAGGCAGTTTGATTCCTCTTAGCCCTCCTGCATTGCAGGCTAAGACAAAAATGCAATTTCAGAGCCTTTCATTTTACAGCCACAAGTTTACAGCCAGCTGGGTTAGCTGGAAGTACCACTAGACTTTTGGTAGAGTCATGGTTTAGGCCATCAGAAACAATTTGTGATTGCATCACTCTGCCAGCAACTCAGAGGGTGCACATCAATACTGCTGGTGCAGTTACTTGCTAACACTCAATCCAGTGTTTGAGCCCTTGGACTGAAATGAGTTGAATGTAGACTAAGTTCAAGGTAAAACACGGTTTTACCTTGAAGATAAACATATTAAGGAAGTAAAAGTTTTCAGGGTTCATTATACAGTCTGGTGAATTTGAGACATCTTGTTTTCTCTGAGGCTATGAAGTTGAGATTTGAGCTATTTAGGGAGACAGGGCTGTAAAAACCATCAAATTTTGTCATCCACCATCTCAGGAATCTTCCAGAAGAGGTGAAATCCAAGAAGAAAATATTCCCTCCACAACTCCTCCTCCTCCCTTGCTACTTCTAACATACTTTAGAATCCTTTCTAAATTGAGAGGACGTTTTTGAAGTGCACTTACTTAACAGGAAGCCCTGAGGGGTTTGAGATGCTCCAATCAAGAAAAAATAATTTCAGTCCTGTTAAGGATTCTTTTTACTACCGTGTGGTACTCGGTAGTTTGAGTTTTGCAACTTCTCAACAGAGAAAAGTAATATGTATCATGAAAAATAAGAAATAAGAGATGAATGATCTTTTCCAGGCCAAAACGTCTAAAGTGTTTATTATGTAAAACTAAATTTCAAAAGCTGGTGCTGGTGAAGAAGCTTGGCTTTTAACCCAAAGCAAATCAATATTATCTCTTAAGACCTTAGCAGCATCTTTAATATTTCCAGTGAAAAACACTTTTGAAAAGTGATGCAAATGCCAGACTTCCTTTCAAAACTGGGCACGATTTTTGCAATGATAGACAAGCAATGATGGAACAGAATTGCTACATGTAAAGCCTCTCTTCTGTGCCTGAATTTGGAGGTGTCTTAAGATCTCACCTTATCTCTTTTTCATCTCATACAGGAACTCCCAGAACACACAAAATACCAGTAGAACCCCATTGCTCTAAGATGCAACTCTTGTAATGATATGAGGGATTCTGGCCATGGCTGAATTTTGGAGAGTTCCCTCCTCTGTGTTGAGTGCTGGCTGTTTGCACTGCCTCTCGTCTCAGCCTGCCCGCTCCCTTGGTTGCCCGAGGCTTTAAAAGTTGCCTGCAGGTCCTTCTTCCTAAAAGTAGCTCCCAGCTCTTGTCTTTCATTCCTATTTAGACAGTAAACTCATGGGCTTTCTCTGTCCATCTGTATGTACAGCCAGAGATAATTTTGTGGAACAGCAATCAGGAGAAAGGCCCGAGGCCTGGAGCCAAGGGAGAGAGGGACCTGCTGGACCATTAGGCAGTGTGTGCATAATTCATGCTGTGTTTGGGAGGAAGGAGCAGCAGCCTAGGCTCTCCCAGCCACCCTCTGTGGCTAAGTTGATTTTGTGTATTGCAACAAAACTTGGCTTGTGCTGCCACGATGCTGCAATGGTTAATGAAGGGGTAGATGGAATGGCTGTATCAACTGCAAAAATTGGATCTGAGAGATCAGGAGACTCTTAATCTGTACCTGCTTGACTCCTTGCTGTTGTCTCTGTGTGGGATAATACCTGGAAAACCTTGTTTGTGAGTTAGTCAAGTGCTCACGTAGGATTTTTAAAATAGATTTTTTTGACTTTTGCACTTCATTTCTTTTATACCCATCGCATGTAAACCTGGAGTTTCTGACAGAAAATTACAGCCTCAGTCCCCAGAAAACCTGACTTTTCTGTTATTCGCTGATTGTCCCTGGTGGCACACTGCAGGGATGCCAGGAGACTGTAATTTCTGAATTTGGAGTTCTGTCTGGGGAGGGAGGACTGAGCCTCAGCCACTGTGAGTGCCAGGTAGCTCTCAGATGAAAAGGGTTCTGCAGCCTGCAGCAAACAGCAAAGGTGCTGTCTGCCTGAGACAGGCTCTTCTGGCCCGTGTACAAGGGAGATAAAATGCAGACAAAATTGGGAAGAGAAGGGCATTGTGCGTGTAAACAAACATGATAAAGAATACACTGGCAGCATTAGGAGGGGTTGGATAGAGCAGTTTCTAAGTAACTGAGAAGTGGGGGTGTGAACGCTCCTCCTTTCAGAGGCAGTAATTAAATATCAGATACCTACATCGTAGGTGAATGCTACCGTGAAAATGCAGACCCAGAGCATCTAGCATCTTTGGCTGGGCTTGGAAAAAACCCCCCACCACAAGAAATGGTGTTCAGTCCTCTAAAGAGAGGGCTAGTTCCACACTTCCAGCTGGATTTTAAGCCATGAATTTAGGTTAGAGCAGCCATTACGCAGTAAAACACTGTAAAGTGCATAAACATCATTGCTTGATATTTTATAGGCTCCTGTCAAGACTATTTCAAGACCTGATTCATGGATTTGTTTAACTTACGTTGTTGATGGCTTTACTTTTTTAAGTGAAAGAACAAGAATGACTGCAGACTAATTAAAGCTCAGGAGAATAAAATACATTTTAAAATCACACTTTCAAGTAACCTGCAATACCTCCAAGATATATTTTTAGTAATGTAAGAAGCAACTCTGATCACTAAAATAAACTCATCAATGTCCTCGCTTCTTCTGGAATCAGGAATTTGGGCCACCATTCTCAGCATGTAGGTGTAAAAATCTGTCATTCAATCTGGAAGCTGCAGGAGTATATTCCCTCTCTCCATATGAATCCCCATTCTGTATTGTGCCTGTCCAGAGTGTGGACAATTTCCTTTAACAAGGGCAGAGGAAGAGTCAGTCTCATTTACAGTCTCAAAAAGTCACAGGGTTTTCAACATTCCTTACCGTGGCATACTTGGCACACTCTGTAGGATATTGCTGTCTAGGTGGTAGTTCAGTAGTCAACTCCTTTGGCTAGGCTTCTCATTAAGAAATCTTTATATCTGTGAATTTAAATTTCCTTGATGCCTCAAGCAGAAATGTTAATATATCCAAACAAGGCCTCTGTAAGGAGTATAGAAGTGACAGCCACACAGTAAATATGAAACTTGGTTAGGGATTGAATGGATTCAACAATTACATAGTTGACAATACTCAGATGGAGGAAAATAAATTGTCTAGACTTTGCCAGCTTGTTTTCCATGGGTGTTCTGAGAGCTCTATTCTGTAGAAAAGAGGTGGCTGTAAAAGCAGAAGTTGTAACTGTCAGTTTGTTAAAAGGCAAAGTAAATTATCAGCTTGAGAAAACCGTTTTGGAATATTTCATCTGTAATGTCCAACACCAGGGAGCAAAGTCATTTTTTTGGCATATTTTTAATAGCACAGAAGTGATGAGGAAAGATGCTTTGGTAGGAGAGGGACTGAAACCAAAGTCGTGAAACAAAGTTTTAATTGAACATAAAATATCTGAAACTTAAATGAATCATACACAGAAACTGCAGTGGCGTAAACAGGATTTTCTTATAAATATCCATGCCAAGAAATGGCAAAATGAAAGTGTATATTTCTCATTATTTGCAAAAATGTTTCTGCATAATTGCTTCTGCCAACATTTCATTGCTTTAGTGTCCCCTTGAAGGATTGCCTCTCAAAGTGTGTTTTATTGCATTCTTTAAAGATAATGCAAGGTTGTATCTCTGATGCTTTAAGGGAGAAGGAATTTAAAATGCAGACTCCCGTTTCTCTCTTTACCTCACCAGGGTATACCTGCAGTTCTTTTGAGAGTGTTTCAATGTTTATGTAATATTTTCTGTAATGCTTTTAATTTCAGCAGAATGCATATTGCAGAGGGTCACCAAAAGGTTGAGATGTACCAGTTAGCAAATATTGTCATGATCTGCACAGCCTCAGTCTGAAACTCAGCTTGTAACTTCATGTGAATTTTTGAATGCAAGCTGTTCTTCTAAAATTGCCTTTAGCAGGTCACTTTTTAGTTTCTGCCTTCTCATCGTGTCCCCAGCAGTAATGGATCTTGGTTTTCCAGGATCCAATTACAATGCACAGGGCTATCCAGAGGACATGGATACAGGCTAGTAAACTGCATATTTGAATTAACTTTCCATATAGAGTTGTTTGACCTCTGAGTGTCCTCTTATTTGCATGAAACACTCGATTCTGTATCACTGGGTCTGTGAGTTGCTGAAAGAGCTGTCTCAGTCTTGACTGTGTGGTAAACATGATCCTACACACATTGATCCTACAAGGTGTGAAAAAATAATGTTTTCTACCACCTCTGTTCCTTGAGGACCCCAGTCTCAGTGTATAAAGAGCTTTTGTAGGGTTTTTCACCTTGCAGAGGATGCCACTGTTTTCTTTCAAGAGTGGCCAGCAAAAGAGAAAAGAGTTGTGCTGCTTCCCTCCAGCCTGGTGATTAGGGTGTTCTCTGACAAGTAGAACAGCCATCTGTGTCTTGTACAGCAACTGTCTTGCATTAAATGCTCATGTTGCCTTTTAGGAGACATCCCTGCTGTTTAGAAGGTGCTTCAGAATTCATTGGTTCCAGAACGAATGTCTGACTCCAGCACTTCAGTGGGGCGCAAGAAAGTTTCTAGTCTCTAGTCCTTAATGCCTGGGGTGATTTCTTTTCCCCCATATTATGTTACTAAGGAGCTGTTAACTAGAAGCATTAATAAATAAATTATTAAATCCCAAACCAAAGAATTCCCCACCCTGTCCTGCTAAAGAAAAAAGAACACCACTGAAACAGGTTCCCATGAGCTTGTCCTGCGGAATCTCCTTCCTTCTTAACCCCGTGGAAATCCTCAGTACAGTTACAGTTTTGAGCTCTACTTTTTATCCACTTGAATGACCACAGAAGTGCAATAAGGATGTGTTGTAAAGGGGTAAATAATTACCTGCTGGTTTCAAGGAAGAAGCAAATCTGGAATCACGATTTCAGAGAGGCTGTTGACAGCAGAACATCTTTCCACCTGGATGTCGTCTATTTTGTAGAAATTAATTCAAATCTCAGCCTATGGCCTTCAGTTTAGGTAATGTCTCATAGGAGGTGGTTTCTGAGCTGCAAAGTTTTGATTCCAGTTTTCCTGTCCACATCTGATTAGGTATTAGATCTGGAGCACGGGGTCAAGTTTTTCCAGTCTTCATGCACAATGTACTCTGAGGGAGAAAAAAACCAGTCAGGTACAGGGAAGGAGGGAAGGAAATTGCTCTGTTGTCCATATAAACCTGAGGAACTGCGTAGTTCTGTTTCATCCTATCAGTTTCTGCCAAAGGTAGACATAGCTGGAGGTTTTGTTTGAACTCTACATGCTTCTGATTTCTTGAACATGTTCTTTCTCTACAGAGCACTGCTCGCTGTGCAGGAAATTTTACATTGTAATTTGTTTTCAAGCTACCACCAATTTTTCTCAGTAGAAAAGAATTGACTTGGTATCAATTTTAACTGGTGGTAGATGGAGGGACATTTTTCCTACCTGCAGTAAAAAGGCCATAGTAACTCTGAGAGCACCTGCCTGTATACATTTTCCCTGAACAAAACAAAAATAAAATAAGTAAAGTGCAGTCAGTTCTGAAAACTGATGCCTGTCCTTTTTCAGGAGCAGTGGAAAGTTAATTGAAAAGGAAAAAAAAAATAAAAAGGAGTTTACTGCTTTCCCCATTTTTAGCTTAACTTCGCAGTAATTGGAGACTAAGAACTTTCTATAAGCTCTTGGGAAAATGTCAATGTCTTCTATTTTGTTATGACATTTGAAAGCTGTGACAAATGGATACATATGTGTAACCCACTCACCAATAGTCATTATGCCTGTCCTTCCCATTTTCCCCACTCTGTTGTACACGGGAAATTGTTTTGGTTCTCCGTTATGGATGCTGTCTGTTTAGTTCAAACAGTAATGGTTGGTGCATTAATTCTGATCACTGTCAACAAGGATTAGTTGTGACACAACCCGGTGCTGTTTTCGATTTGCAGCGCCTCAAATTTGGAGTCAGCGCAGCTGAACTTCAGTGCTGCTCAAGTGTGGTGAGCAGGAACCCCCACACAGTAGTGTTTGATGCCAGATTTTGCCACTTGTTCATATGATTGCTTGCCTGCAGAAGCACTGCAGCACTGTGTAGTCCAACTGCCTGTCACCTGGGGCTGAACCAAGGTGGTCCTCAGAGTGGCTCTTACCTGATGGTGGATGGCCCTTGACATGCTGTGCTGCCTCAAAACATGCCCATATGTTTTTGGGCAAAGTCATGTGATGAAGGTTAACACCAGATTCCCTGGAATGATTCAAAGTGAGTTCTAGCCATCCACAAAGGTGAATTTGGGTAGATCTCAGGCTATCCACGATGGGAGTAGGAGCATTGACTGCAGGCTCCTGTGATTACCCTGGGCTTTGGGTCTTGGGAGAGGTGTGAACAGGGTTTTTGTAACAGTCTTTGAGGAAGCAATCTCTTTACATGTGCTGGTAGAACTGTCTGCACACAGCTTAAGCACCCAGTGCTTAGACTGGCCAGTCATTACTTTCAATTAATAGCAGGATTGATTTGGAGAGATGGGCTTCCAGACTGGGGAGAGAGGTAGATAATTTTCAGTTTTATCTTTCCTCTGTTTCTTTCAAAAGTTGCACTCCTTCACCCTTGAGTTATTTGTCACATTAGATATGGACCAGATATATGCGACCTGTTGCATGGAAGATACTTCATGTTTCTGAGGTTTTGTGCTTCAGTTAGTGGAAGGTTCAGACTGGAGACCAAGCCATGGTCTTGAACAAACATGAGTGTGCTAGATCAGCATTTAGTCTGAAGGGGGTGGAACATTAGCACATCTAAGTGGGTCTTTATGTTTACTGAGCTACTGAAAATTCCCATGTACCCAGTTCCCCTGTAGAATGGAAACGAGGATGAGAGATATTAATAAGAATTCAGAGTCTGTTGTTCCCCCTGATTTTCCTCTCTTAGTATAGGCAATGCAATTTAATGAATTTATTGCTGCTTGGCTAAAAGGCTCTGTCTAACTTTTAATTTCCTTGTCTGTGGCACTTTGCTATTTGCAAAGGGGTTATGCAGGAGTTAAACCATAGTAAGATTAAAATCAGGGTAATGAGAGCTTTGTGCTGACATCTGAGAGCAAAAACTTGACCTTCTGAATTTTGAAGAAGCTGCAAAGGGCCTGGACATGCAGGACACCTGTCAGGGAGGCAGTGTGAAGAAAGGCATATTTTGTCATATTTTGGCTCAGAGCCAACAGACACGATTTGCAGCACCCTTGCAAAGAGGAAGCCTCGGTAGCTGTGTGATAAGCATGGAATAGACAGATTTCAGATATCCACATACAAATTCATTTTTTTCCCTTCAGTTCAGGAACTACCAACATATCACATCCATAATGCCCCAAAGCATCCTCCCAGCCAGTTGGCTCTTAGCAAGAATAGAACCAATTTCTTAATCCTTACTACCACCTCCTGCCAACACACTATGGAAATAGTAGATGTATCTGCTTCAGAAAACATTTGTCTGCTTTCCTGGCCAGGCTTATGCTTCAGAGGTGACAGCTGGTGCAGGAAAGAAGCACTTATTTATACATACATATGTATAAAAATAAATCTATTCATATAAAAATATCCATGAAGATATATATATGTACATAAATATATATGCATACAGCAAATGCTTTATGTGTGCATGTGGGTATATGAAAAGGAAGAAACCAAGGACACTGATGAGCTGCCAGTTTTCCTGTTCAATTTTAAGTCTTAGTGCTTTAGAAGAGTAGGGACAATGTCTGTATCCCTAACGAGCAGCAGACAGAACAGACCTTTTCTTGGGATGGTTTCTAGGCCTGGCAAAGTACACTTTTTGCAAATTCTCGATTTGACATTAAATAAATTCTTAAATGTGCAGAAGATCAACTGTCTCAGTTCTCCCCTTCATAAAATAATAATCCTGCACTCACCATCTACGGAGAGTGACTCAGTAAATTCTTGATAATGACATCTGTAGTGAAAGGAAGTATCAAGAGAAACCTAAGGAGGGCAGTTGAATTTAAAGTTGTTAAAGACCTCAAATAGAAAAGTAACTCATAATCCTTCTGAAAGAAAATTCAACATGTTGACATACTAGTACAGAGTTAACAGATGCTCCATGCCATAGCCTGAGCTCTCTGCAAATGAAAACTGCAATAAAAAGCATTTTAAAAATATGGATTTTATTTTTTTTCCCCTCGAAAAAATCTCTTTTCTTGCTAAATCTTTCACAAATTCATATTAAACAACGCACTAGCCTTGGCACTAAATGGATGCCAAAATTGTCAATCTAAAAATTTGGTTCATCTCTAAGACAACAAGTGCTGGTTTGAAATGCATTTATTCATTCCCAATTTAGCACCTACTCATAGTACATAAAATGCAAGGAGATATAAAGGGTACAGAAAACACTGCTTCCCCCACCCAATTTTAATAGCACATACTTGCCACCATCCTTGTGTTAATGATGTGTGTGTACAGCTGCTACAGTGGGCACGGGAAGATTAAAATCTGCCTTCACTCTGCTTAAAGAACCTGAGGGAGACCAGCACATCTGGTCTAGGGGGAAGATCAGTCTGTCAAAACCATTATTTCACATCATTTGCAGCAGCTTAGAACAAGGGAGGGAAGGAGAGAAGGAAATTTATTAACTTTAAGGTCACCATTTATCTGTTGTTTTTTCCTACCTGCCACTTTCTCACTTCATTTAATAATCAGCAGCCTTGACACTCACATGTCATCTTTAGTACCCTGATAACTTTTGTTCTTAATTGCTCTCTTTTACTGGGTTAGTTATAGCTCAACTCTTAGAAACAAAAAAGGGGTTCCCATCAGGGCCAGCAAATATTGGTGAGTGTTTCCCAGTCCCATCTCCAGTGGTGAGTGGTGATGCTGCAGAAACTCTGGCTGTTTACAGGGTTTGGTTGCTGTTTCCTAGATAAGATCTTAGACATCAAAAGGACATCTTTTAGAACAAAAGTGCATAGATGTGATGGACAAATAGATTTTAATAGTGATCCTGAGGAGCTGTAGCTTTGGTCACGTTTTCATTAGTGAAGCCAGTGGGCTTGTTTTAGCTCACAGCTCCACAGCTCTGCCACAGAGCAGTGACATTTCCCTTGGAGTTTTAGTCAATTAATGCAAGAAATATTATGAAAGGCAGTAATATTTTGTCTATAGTTCTGTTACTTGCTAAGAATGATATATATACATGAGAGAGGGTAGTGGGTTGGGTATGAGCAGATAGTGCAGATGGAGAAGGAAAGGTGTTTTTCAAAGCAGTTAGAACTATTTTAATCCACTTTGTTACAGTGACATTGCCTCTAATCCTTTCCTGATATATTATTGATAAACGTTTCACAATGTACATCACAGTAGGATTCATCAGACTTGACATTTTATCCTCACAGTGCATTTGGGAAGCTCAGAAGTCTTCTATTTCCCATTTTACATTTACATTTATTTCTCATTTTCTTGACATTGAGAGAGAAGAGAGTGTAAGGCAAATTGTTTGAACTTCAGTTTCTGCAGTTAGGCAAGAACGGCTCATCTTGTTAAAAATCAGGCCAAAGATTTTGGTCTCTAAATATAGATTTAAAAATCTAATATTAGATGCATCAGAGGGGAGAGGTTGACCTCTGTGACTGACCAGTACTGTGCAAAGGTCCTACAGTAAATCTCAGAGACAGATTTTTTGATCTCCTAAAGCCTCATTGCTCAAAAGTTACTTTTCCAAGGATTTTTATGCAAATAAATCTTTAGACACATCTTAACAATGAGATTTAAGTTGCCTAAATGTGTTTGAAAAAATGGATTTCTTTTCAGAAACTGAACAAAAAAATAAGACAAAACAAGTTCTGGTCAGTTTGAATTTTAAAAAAAAAATTGTTCATTTGGGGATTTTCTTCTAAAACAACAAACAAAAAAAATTCTGGCTAGATATAAGATGTTTTAACTCAGAAAAAAAATTGATTTTTTTGAGCTTGTATCTCTTTTTGAAGAAAAATATTGAGTCTTCTTTTTTTTTGTTGTTGTTTTTTTTTCCAGCTGAACTGATTTAAGTTAAAAAGAAAAGGTATAAGAACTTAATTTCAAAACTTTTTACTCGTGCCTTATTGTAAATGAGTACTGGGCCTGGTTAGTTCTCCAAAGTTTTGTATACACCTTTATTTTGAATTTATGAGAGATCTGACTATGAAGCTCAATACTGCAACTTGGACTCAAGCAACCTTTGTATAAGCCCTCTGGGTATTATCCTGTTACAAGTGAATTCTTCCTTCTTTCTGTTTAGTTTAGTTTATTGCTGTTGTCCTGTTTTTTCTTGAAGTATGAATTTCCTGAGGAAATGACAAGTAGTCCATTGCTTAATTTAACACAACACATTGTGCATCCTAAATATCTGAGTCTGTCACAAACTCAGGCCAGTACAGACACTATAATCTAGTTTATTAAATAAGATGATTAGTGTTTATTTAATTGGATAACTAAGAAGTTAATAGCACACAAAGCTGAAGAGCCTTAACAATGGAGTCTGACAAGAAAAACAGATACAAAAATCACTAGTATGGGGAATCAGGTCTTATTTAAAAATTAAATTATACAAATCCATTCAATTACCTTGAATTAATTCCTAAGTGTACACATGCACACACTGTGAAACATCATTAAGATCCATCACAGTCATATTGATTTGAATTAATTCTCTGCAACAGCAGAGATCCATACCCTATTTTGTAAACTAAATCAACTTTTCAAGAGCTCTGTTCTCCAGTAGTTCCACATAGAAAAGCAGGGAATACCAAGAAACAGCACCCAGAGTCAAACCAACTTGCTCAGATACACCTTGCTCAGACATTTTGAGTCTCACCCCAGCAGCACCAAGTTCACCACAGACTGCAAAAAAACTGTCCCAAACCAGGTTAAGTTAGGCTTTTCTTCTTATTTTTTTTTTTTTTTCCTACAAGTCTGAGAGCTCTTACTGTCTCAACTGGTTAGTTTAAAAGAAACCTGAATTTCTGTACAAAGCCCTCTGTGATTTGTTTGGACTGCACAGTACATAGCCTTAGAATGACTTCACACGTCTCTGGTGTTAAATCATCTAATACTCTAGGAATACAGTGTGCTTTCCAACTTTAAAAGAGTATTGTGCATTAAAAGGCAATTTTTACTTTTCAAAAATGCTGGCACAGAGCAACACTAATGCAAAAACTTGGTTTCTTCACCTATGCTACTGTCAAAGGGCTTCAAACTGATGGTTAAGGATTACTGATAGCTTCATACTAAATATTAGCATCATGGCTTAAATTAAGTTAATGTTGGAGATGTAATTAAATCCACAGAACTGAAAATGATGAGATGATTTTTTCTCTTTGTTGTTGTCTCCCTTATCTCTGGCACCTCCAGTTTTCTGATAGCAGTTGCACCAGTGGACAGAGCATAGATGTATGTTGTTTAAGTATGCATAAATTCTATTCAGTGCAAAATAAAACTAGTTCATACAGTAAACAGACATTGAACTGCTGAATTGGGTGAATTTATGAGAAGAGTTATTTCAATCTTCTAGATGGATTGTGACTGAAAGTCCCTCTTAAAATGCTTAATTCATCTGCAGTCCAGCTCTGTGAGGGACTCCCCATCACTGTGAGTTGCTGCAGTACTTGTAATTGGGGCACTCCAGCTCTGTCTCCTGGGCTGTATTTGTGGTACTACAGAAGAGTGCTTTGCCAGCAGGCCACAGTCATGTACCCTACAACAGCCTGAAATGCTTGTCTGAAATATTACACTGCATGTCCACTGCAGTACTGCACAGTGAAATGATCAGATCTGCAGCTCACATAGATCAGCTTATCCCCACTGCCACCAGCCTGCTGCATGTCACTTGAAAACTTGCTCCATCACCTTCTGTTTACCTTTTACATCATTTTATCTCAAGTTATTTCTTAGTGTTGCCTGAGAACCTTATTTATATTTTACAGTTGAGATGACTAACTTCCAAGCTTACACAGGTTGGGATTTTTAGACTGGGATCAGAAAGGATAAAAGTGTCCCTTGTGACACTGTTGACGTATCCAAGTTAAAATACTCTAGTTATTCAACATGTACTTCTTTAACAGGAAAAAGAATTCATTGTCATTTATTATGGCTTTCACTATGGAAGACTTGTTTCTGTAAAAGTTACAAGAATATGTAAAATAAGGGGTCTTCTACTGACTGTTGCTTCCCAATCTTGTGTGGTTATGAAGAGCTCTGAGAGCAGCATGGAATGATTCATCTGTCTCAATTACAGCAGCGCTGCACCTCAGTGTCATGGTTATCTTTGAGAATGCTGTGGAGCTGTTACCACCTAGTGCCAGGGACCTTTAAAGAGAGATGTGTTAATTCAGAGTGTACTGGCATAGTAGCATGGGCTGGACAGCTTAAACTGCTCTGTTCTTTTCAAGGAGTGCACTGCACTAAGTTTTTTGGTTTAGAGGTGAATACGTTCCTACTTAGAATACAAGTTGAATCTATAAAGTCAGTGGGAAATCTGGTAGATTGAATGGCTTGTTTTCCCTAAAGAAAACTCCAGAGTCATGTGTCCTTACTGTACAATATTGGAAATCCAGCCTTGTCGCTGTAAAACACAGAAGAGCTCTGAGTGTTTCCATCCTGAAAAGTTTTTTAAAATGGCAATAAGTGATCTAAATTTACGGGTGTGAATACTTATCTGAAATTGAAGGGGAGAAAAGCACCTAACACATATTTAAGCAAAGAAAAACCACTATTCTAGTCTATAGGAAAAAAAATTACTGAAACCTTTGAGAATGCACTGAAAAGGATAATGTCATACTATTAGGAAAACTTGCAATTAGATTCAGGTAGGCTGCTAAATTGGCTTATTAAATTCAATCTGCAGTCTGAATAACACTGAAGGTTTGGAGGAAAAAATTGTGTCAGCTGGTTGTGTCCACTGTTGCTGTGACAACAGGACTGGAGAACAGTCTGATTAAAACAAAACAAGCTCTCCCAAAAATAACCACTAAAACCAACAGAACAACGTTCTGCTGGCCCTACTACACCCAAATAATCAGGCAATAGGAACATGGTGGTGTTCCAACTTAATGAAAATGAACCATGTAAGTATTGAAATTGTGCCTGCTGCTGTTGTCTAGAAAAACAGTAAACCCAGAAATGGCTAACTCGAATTAAAGGCAGTGTTGTTGAGAATTTGCTAATTTAGATGAACTGTTAGGTGTAACACTCAGTGTGTATCTTACTGAATTTTTTGGAGGACAGTGACCTGTTGTTCCATGATGCATGGGTGTCTTGCAAAGCAAACGTTAGATGCCTGTGGACAAGCCTTGAGCTTCTCAGCTGTGGCTTGTGCAGAGCTTTGTTACAGGCTGAGCATTTCCAAAAAATCTGTTGTCTGTTCGGGTGCCTAAATGGAAATGGACCCCCATGTCTTGCCCGTAGCTGCTACACAGATTACTGTTATTTTTCATATAAGGTTTTAGCTTCAATTTATGGACCAAACCAGCTAATTTACCTGTTGCTGTGGTGCTGTCACCTCCTTATTGTTAGCTCTGTACGTGTAGCTGGGTATTTCCAGTGCATGGCAACTGTTATATCCAACTTTGGGGTCACAAGCCACAGCGTGGTAACAGTGGCAGGAAAGGGTCATTGCTTTCTTAAAATTAATTTCATCTCATTAAGCCAAATTATAGGAGGTTACCCACAAGTTGTGAGGATGAGGGCAAAGATGTACAATTATTCGAATTTTATCTGAATGAGTTTAGTGATTGGGGAAGTTCTCGTTATTGGAGGCAGAGAAAAAGGAGAGAGAGAAAAGGCTAAATTTTAAACCTGCCACTTAAAATATGTCTACTAAGACATAATTCAACTAAGTAGCAGCAAGTAACTTTAATTAATCTCTAATTAAACCCATGAGTTTTAACTGAGAGAGGGTTTGGTTTCTTAAAAATAATAATAATAAAAAAATACCTCTGCCACCAATGACTGTATTTCCAGTCTCTCTTAGCGTTAATTGCAGTCACAAACACCTCAAGCAATTTTCTGGGCCAATTAAATCAGGACAGTGGCTAGATTAACATATTGCAGTGCATTTGGTGTGCTTGCTTGCACATTTGGTGTGCTTGCTCGCTAGAGTTAAATGGCTCGAAAAGTGAGGAACAGCCTGGCCCCCAGACCTAGATGTTGCAGCTGGCATTGCTCTGCAATTGCTATGGCCACTTCAAATTTTATGGGTAATATTTTTTTCTACTGATGCCTAAGGAGACTTAAAAAGCAGGAAGAACATCAAGAACAACAACAACAACAAAAGAGAACAAAAGGTGACGGGAAAAGTTGAGCCTTTCTTATTACTTGGCACTGTGTGTGCTGTGAACAGATTCTACTGAAGAAGAGCTCTTGCTTCTGTGCTCTGCTACACTGCAGTGTAATCAGCTTTGTTTATGTTCCACATAAGGGAACGAAGCTTTGCACTGATATTTTTTAATATACATCTACTCTAATGCTACTTTGAGGAATGATTCACTGCATGGGAGCAGACATCGGTGTTGAACACAAGGCAACATTTTCCCTCATTTTTGGAAGCATTTATACCTGTTAAAAGACAGTGAAATTTGACAATGCTTTTCCCACTGAGGATCTATAGACAGTTCTGTTTCTGAGACCTACATCTGTTGAGTGATTTAAGTGATGGATTTGTCTATTTTCTAAAGGGTTAATTGAGAAGGGGCACTGAAATAAGTTAAATATTATGTTTATGTGAGCTGATCCATTTCATTTGTTTCATAGTCTTCAAAAATATTGTTTCCCTGCCTGTTTCTCTGTTGGCCTCAGATTACACTTCTTATTTGCGACCACATTTATATTTCATGCGATGGAAATGGAACCAAAGAAGTTTCATGCTGTAAATATAAAGGAAGAGGACACAGGAACATCAAACACTGAGGACAGATGAGAAACCAATGTCCAAAAATCTGGATGGAAATTATATTTGAAATTAGAGGGTATGTTCTACAGCAGTAGAGTGAAATGGAGGTCACAGGAATAAACAAGTTTATGTGAGGGAGGGAACTTGCCAACTCCAAAGCACATTTAGGTCACGTAGGTACGATGATGGGCACAGGCCCCTTTCTTTCCATCTAAGTTGTGTCCATATGGAGCCCACACGCCTGTACAACCTTCTAGGCACCTACATTTCTGCTGAGGTGTAATTGTAGGAATCTCAGACTTTCACAGCTCCACACCTGCCTTGTACACGTGTCCTGGTGAGGATCCACGGACTGGATGTTTTCCATGCACGTTTCTTCACTTGGGAAATATGACCTGGCGTGCGTGCTCAGAGTTTCAAGATTTCTGAACGCAAACTGAAAACGCTTTAAGTAATTTTTAAAACAGGACATTTTGGGGCAATACAAATGATTCTTTGGGATTTGATAATAATATGGTTTTGTTTCCGAGTTTTAAAGCAATGATACTACTAAAAGGAACTGAGGTTATTCAAAAGTAGAAAGAACATGACTGATGACATTTACAAAGACATGAAACTAACAGTCCAATGTCAGATTATTTTAAATTAGGCATGTCTGTTGAGGTATTAGCTAGCAGAGGTGTATCTGTCTTTGTACTATTATTTATGCAAATTCATTTTGAGCTCATAACTGTTTAGCAGAACAGAACTAAGGCTTTCCATTCTGGCATATTTTGGAATTTGCTATCCTTGACTGTTTTGAATTTTAGGTGAATTTAGAGCTTAAAATGAGCTGAAACCAAGTTTTACTTGATTAAGGGGGTCCAAAGAAATCAGATCTCTTGTACTGGAAGTGCTCATTCCTATTTTTCTCAGATTTGATATAAATAGTGGCATAAGTATTCCTAACATCAGACTGACTATTGTGTGTGGAATAAAGCCTGAGGCTGGCAGAAATTTCTATGAGCTTGTATTGGAAGAGTTTCCAATCCAGAAAGGCTTACGGTGCAAATCTAGAGTCACACAGTAGTTCAGAGCTGCATACCAGATGAGATATGTAAAGAATAGAAATTATTTATTCTAAGTGGACATGAAGAAACACAATCTGGAAAGAAAGGGGAAAAAAAAACAAAAAAAAAAGAAAGTTTTTGCTCAAACATTTGGCACCATCAACACAAACCAAATTAGATTCATGTCCATGCTCTGTTCTGGCCTTGCAACGTCCTTAGCAAATTCCATAAAATATCCATCTGTGTGAAAGGCAAAGTGCAGCAATGGAAAACAGAGCTTGATGGTAAAGTGCACAACAGAACTATGCACATGAAATGCTTGCTCAGGATCCACTCTGCTCCACGACGCTGCCTCTGCAAAAGGAATTTGCCTTTTTTATGTTTTTCATCCTTTGCTGAATGTCAGGTGCTGCAACAATGCACCACTGTGTGAGTCAATGCAGTCAGCCTACAGAAACATGGAACCATAACCCCTCAGTTCAGCACAGCCTTGTTTTATTCCCAATCCATAGGATTCCTTACATTTCCAGTAGAATTAGACAATCGCTTGGAAAACTGGTAAGAAGAGAAAAATAAGGCTGTTTCATATGCTACTTTAATAAAGTCTTGAGCTTTAAATATGGATAATTTAATTTAGGGTGATGCTCTGACTGAACAACTAAAATATTTTAAAAAAAAAAATTGTAATTGGAAGAGATGTTTAAAGTTTGAATTTTGAGATAAGTTACATTCCCTATGTGTATGTGGAGAATTTAACAACTCAAAATCTAAAAAGTATCATAATGTATCTGACATTTACACAGAAATGTCTCTCATTCACTTAGTTTGGTTTTGGTTTTTTTCTGTTCTGACCCCCTGGGAATTTTGGGTCATGGCTCAAAACTTGACTGTTGGTGTTTCATATCCAGGCTTGTGGTTACTGGGGCATTGTAATGCCTTTTGCTGTTTCCTTGATCTGCTTGCCATCCAGCTCCATCATAAATAATTAGTTCAGCATTTTTAAGTAGCAATTATGAGAGATGATTTATTTCTCTTTCAGTAGTCCTAATCTAACTAATTTTCACGTCTGTTTAATATACTTTTTCACTGAAGTACTCATGTTATACTCTCTCCTTCTTAATGTTATTTTCTCATTCAAAACAACACACTAAACACATTCAGTTTTGGGGAGGTGAATCATTCTAACCTTTGGTAACAATGTTGAGAGTTTCTGGTACTCAAAATTTAGTGTTAGGATCTGAAAACTCTATACAATTGTCCATAAGATGTTCTCATGTCCATTTAAGTCTAAAATGCAAAAAAGCCAGAGAAGCTTTTATAGTAAGAGCCTGAGTGTTTCCTAGGACCATTAGCAGGCCACATTCAGAACTTGGCTTCTACTTGTGTCCTGATCTACTCACTAACCTTTGCTTCCTCCCTAAAATTCATTGCAGAACTGGTACCAGTGAGAAGTTTGTCACAATCTGTAGTTCAGCTACTTGTGCCATCTTCACATGAGGAAAACTTAAAATATTAAGCTATACTATACAGGTATTAAACTGTACTGTGACATTAAAATGGCAAGGATGTGCTTTTCCTCGGGAAAGGCTGTAGAAAATAAGCACTAAATCTTTTATGACAAGTGAAAAGTGCATAAACGTTAAAATCTTCGCTGACAAAATCGTATCTTGGTTTAGGCAAGATTAGCCTTCAAAATTTGGGCTGTGCTAAATTCTGCATATTTCCTTCTAAGGTGAATTTAACTATGGAACAGAAGTCCATGGAACATCAATGTCATGTAGGTCAGGTGTGGCTTAGACTGTGGGAAAGTTCATGATTTGCAGTGAAGCCTCAAAATCAATAAGTCACCTCGGAGAATGTGGTGGTGGCTGAGTATGGTGCACATGCTGTGCTTTTAGCATCTGGTTTAGAGAGCAGAAAAGTTCCAAACACGTTGCTGTTTGTGTTCTCAGCTGTGAGTAATGCACATTTTTTGGAAGAAAGTTCTACTTTAAAGATTTCTTTAAAATATCTGTGCCCTGCAGTTTTACACCAGCTGGAGCTTTGGCCCAAACTGTTTGATCTGTCTTTCATGAGGAGAGTGCAGGATTTCTGTGCCTGAGTGATGGCAAGAATGCTATGTAGGTTAGAACCCTTGGGCAGAGCTGCACTGGAAAGGTTCTAATGAGTGACAAGGTAAGCCCTTTAAAAATGCAACGACAAAAAATCTGCCCGCACATCACTTGAACAGGATTTACAAGAGGAAAAAGTAGATATAGAATATTAAAAAGTATAAAATAAGGAGTTTCATCCAAATGGATGCCTGTTGTTCTCAGCTGGGTCAACAGGCATATCGGTGTTCCTTAGGAAAAGGGGCATGGCATGTTTGGTAAACATCAAGCAATTTGTAGGACGGGTTTAGTAAGTGCTAACAAGCTGAGTTCTGTTGTTTAAAAGAGAAAAAAAAACCACAAATCCCAGAAGGTATTCACAGCAAGAGTTTCAAAAATGTCACCCTAAAATGTAACCTGATTTTTAGCAGAGCTAAATCCTCAGTATCTCCCTTTATGGGAAGCTTTAAATGCCTGGTCTCTTCAAATGCTGGAATAGTATGATTTTATAACAGGCTTTCTCTTTGCCCGACATCCACATTAATTTTCTTCGGCTCAAAAACCTGAGAAATTGTAATTAACAATAAACGTACTCCCTGTCACAGATTCAGTGTTATGAGCAGAACCTGCTTGGTTTGAAAGGGATATGAAGACTGTGACTGTTGGGTTAGAGACAGAGAGCCCCGCACAGATGACACATTTGATTTCTGTAGGGAAGGGGAAAACTGACTGCTCTAACTAATGACGTTCCCTGTTGGACAGAGTTACTGTAGAGAAAATGGCAAGGCTGGTACTGCAGTAGAAAATGTTAAGGCAATGAAGTTGAGGTAAAGGAAATACAGTCATGAAAAGCGTCCCACTCATTTAGGTTTCAATTTGTTCGACTTCGAGATGTTCCAGACAAGTAAGAAAGCTCATCTGAGTGATGAATGGTACAAGAAGGAAGTTAAGCAAACAAAGTTATGAAGTTCCTCATAGAAGTTCCTTACAATGGGTTATTTTGCTTTCTGCTGGAGCAGGTCTGAGCTATATAAAAACAGTTAAGTCAAAAGGGCCTGTTGTGCTCAGCACTTTTGCAAATTGTATTGCTCAGTGATGTGTGTGGCTGAGCAAGAACTAATTTGTTCTTAGAGCACCTGTTTTTTTAGGGGTATTAACCTGATTTGGAAAGATTTTTACATGTATATACATATACTATATATATATATATATACAAACACACATATATTAATCAAACCAGTAAGAATGAGGGCTTTTAATTGTAGTTTTATGTTAGAACTTTGGCCAAACCTTAAAGCTGAGTGGTTTTTGAAGCAGTGGTGAAAGAGATGTGTTGCTCCTTACAGTTGGCATCTGCCTGGAGTTCAGCTGTTGTGATCCATCTAATTATTTGAATTCAGCAGGTTTGGGAGTGAAATGATGCTCATTTCTCAGAATGATTCAAGTCAAGTATTGTGGAAAGTGTGAAATGTCACTGCTAACACCACAGAAGTTCTGTCATAAGAAAACAATGGAAGTCGGTGTTTGGAATAATTACTCTGTTACTCTGTTGCATGAGTGCTTGTGTGGACAGAACGTGCCCTGAACGCTGTGACACAAACCAGGGGAGAGATGAGCTTGGCTGAGTCACAGAAGGACATACAAAATATACTCGAACCCCCCAGGAAAACTGAGCTTTGAAACAAACCTTTTGGCTGCTGTAGGTGTTGCTCTCACGTTCGCCGCAGAAGGACAGGAAAAGGTAAAGGTGGCAGGTTGATCCCTGCAGTAACATCTGCTTCTGCCTCTGCTACTACTGCTGAGCAAAAAGTTGATTGTCTTTCTGTCCTTCCCTTCTATTTTCCTTACTTTCTTTTAAATTGTGGGGAGGAAACAGAGAAGCAGATGAGGAAATATTTTATTGTTGCTGCACGACCTTCTGCTTGGTTTTGACTGACTAATTCACTTTATGCAGTTGACTCCACAGACTGGCTCATTGAAGTGGATTTTTTTTTGTAAGTCCTTGAGGATTTTTCTGCCTGGTCTGAGATTATCTTCGCAGCTTTTCCCATTCCTTGTGTTTTCCTCCCATTTCTATATTTTTATTTGCACTGCTGCATATATTAAAAGACAAAGAGATTTGATTTTATTAATCTCCTTGTGCCTGTGTGTGTAGTGTACCAATGCGGAATAAGGAGTGATTAAAGTATCTTTTTAGAGGATAACGGAGTGAAGGACACACAGCTTGACTTTGCTGTTAAACCTACACAAGTAGATGAGGAAAGAGCTGATTATTAGGATGTCAAGTAACTGAATTGTTATTCCTTGGAAAGCACCTGAAGTGTTTTTAGACTATGTTTTCTTCTGTCAGAGTTGCAACTTTATGATTTTGTTTCCCTTTTTTTTAATGTTTTTGGTGTATATCCTTTGTGTTTAGTGGCTCAGTGAGGAATGCCTGAGGTTCTCTCCAAGTTGCTATTGATGGAAAATGAATGTGAAAATACATTTAAATTCAGCAGCAGTGTCTTCTAGTTTGTCAGGAACCCTAGCTTGTACTTTTATTTTTTACTGATGGGAGGCAGAGGGCCGTACTCCATTTTTGCCGCTTTGCAGGGTAACTTTGAGCTGGATTGGTATGATCAGCTTGCTGTGAAACAAGTGAGCAGTCTGTGCTCATTCTCCTTTTCCTCAGATCACGTGCAGGACTTCAGAGAGGAAGCACACAGCTGCTCTCTGACAGGAGCTGTGAGAGCTCCTCATGCTGCAAATGCCATGAGAGTTCACAAGGTATTTAGGAGAACGTAAGAATTGGTCGTGTTCCTGACTTACTGTTTCTGTGGTGTGTTGGATGAGCTGAGGAAAACAATTCCCCTTGTTTCCCTTTTTTTGGTCTGACTTATTAAGGTTACAAATGTGGTGTTGCCTCTGTGGCCCAAGTAGCAACTTACAGAAAATATTACAATACCGTGATATAGATAATGCATATCAAAATCTGCTGCTGCTGAGGCACTTGCCCTTCAGCAGTAAAGATGCTGTTCATATGGACTCAGAACTATCCTGGAGGAGTTAGAACAGGATAGATACAGTGCTCATAAATTATTGTATCGTAGGCACACAAGCAGATCCATGAAAAGGACTGTTTCTTGTTATATATTGGGCTTCTCCCAAAATGAAAACCCTGTTCTGACTTGGAAACCTCAGGAAATGTTTCGCTCCTGAGAAAGAACAATATACTGAACATCAAAGTAACTAGAATCCAGCAGAAGAGATTTAAAATAGATTTAACTGTCCCATTTTGGATAAATTGGCAACAAGAAGGAGAAAATTTTCTTAGGAGAAAATAGGGAGAACAGGTGCTCTGGGAGGCAAAGTTTTACGAGGCTGCTGGTCACAGATAGCGATGCAGATAGACTGTTATTTCTTTCTGGTGTGGATCATCATGGTACCTTTGAGGAATGTGGGACTGAGGATCAGGGAAAAAATGTGCTGTCCATGTATATAGGTGGCTTTGTGCATCCTTCCTGTGCATCTGGAGTCATTCTACCTCCTTTTTTTTTTCCTCTTTAGAGGTCACTACATAGGCACTATACTAAAAGTTGTGTTTGGTTTGTTTTTTTTTTTTTGTCTATGGATATGTAATGAGTTCTGGTAACATAATTTTTCGCACCATTAAAGCTAATAGGTTTTCATTACCATTTCCACTGGTGTCAGCATTTTAGTGTCATATAATTTTATTTACTTTTTCACGGCACAAATACACCCTGGTTCCCGGTGTACCATCTGCTGCAAGAGTGTGAGCTGGAGGATTGATGGTGCGATAACACACTTGGAGAAGGAACATCAAGCTCTGCAGCCTCAGGCTCCAGGGTAACACAAACGTCAGGAGTGGCAAAGACAAACCACAGAGTCATCCCAGAATATCCTGTGGGAATTTTTTAACACTAGGAACAGTCTGAGTCTCCCAGTTAGGTTGCTGCACGTGCTTTGTGCTGTGTAACTCTTCCTGTTGACTGAGAGCACTGGGCTCTGTGCCCTGACAAGCCCCGTGCAATCTGAAATTCAGAAGTTGGGGGGAAAATTAAGTGACCAGTTTCCAGCTTCCACACTGGGTGGGAGGATAGAAATAGAACAAAAACGCTCTTAGTAAAGTATTGTTCTATAGGTTGTTCCAGTTACTGTCATACAAAGCTTGATTTGATGAAATCTGGTTAAACCTGTAACAGTAACTGTGGAAATCTGAGGAGATGTATCCCAAAAACTGTCCACCTTTTTCTGTTTGTCTGCAGCTACAAAGTCTAATCTAGTGATCTTACACACTGCAAAGAGGAGGCAGTTCTCTTTACCTTGGTAAAAAAATAGGGCATCTTTTTGTCTGTATTTATATTTAAAGGTGGCAAAGGATGCAAAATTGAATTAGGAGTAATTAATTTTTCTTGCATGCTTGAAACGTATGAATTCCTTTCTACAGTTAGATCTTTGAAAATCTGGTGAATATTGTACAATATATCGCTGACGAAAACAATCTGAGCCTCATATTGCTATAAGAATTTTTGGGTTTTAACAAACTATTTAAAGAAACTTCCCTCAAGACCTGTTAATCACTGAAATAGCCGTAAGCCCAATTTTAATGAATCAAGGGTATCTTTAATAGCTTTATTTTTTCTTTAGAAACTTATTGTGTGCAGAAGGTTGAAAAAGCAGTTACGAAATCTAAATTAATTTTAACTCTTCAAAAAGCAAAACCAGACAATCAGATGTACATTTGCAATTTAAAGTCAGGATGTTGGGGTTTTTTTGTGTGGATCAAGCTTGTTTTCTGCTTTTAGAAGGAAGATAGGGAGAACAGCATTCCTCCGACTGCATAGCTCTGATTGCAGACAGTGATATGGTAACAGTGATTGCTGGGATTTTCAGAAGACTTCGTAGTGATAATTCATTTACACTTGGGCATTTGACTGCTTTTCCCACATCCGTTTAACAATGACTTTTCTGAGGGTACAAATTCTTAATTTCCGGATCTTCAACAGGGAAGACTGAAAAGGCCTCTTAGGAAGACACTGTCCAAAAGTCCCAGGTCACAGATAACACAATTAATTTAGAAAATAATTTGTTGTCGTGATGACACCACTTTCTTCCAGTTTGACCAAAACACCATTTCCTTAGAATACAGTTTCTACCTGGCTGTCCATCTCCTCTCATTTCTTCAGCTGAACATGGACTTGGCCATCTGCACTGCACTGAGCACAGTGAGGTCCTGGGCTGTGCTTGGCGCTTCCAGGCTCCATAATAAGGAGATGGAGCAGATTTCTGAAACAATATAAAACCATTAAAAGATACCTTAGCTTCTTTCCAAACAAATTGGGTTTGTTCAGCCTGAAAAATAGAAAAGGCTTCGGGGTGACCTAATTGCAGCCTTCCAGTACCTGAAGGGAGCCTGCAAAGATGGAGAGAGACTTTCCACAAGGACATGTATTGGCAGAACAAGAGGGAATGGCTTTAAACTGAAATAAAATAGGTCTAGATTAGATATCAGGAAGGAATTCTTGACTGTGAGGGTGGTGAGGCTTTGGCACAGGTTGTCCAGAGAATCTGTGGCTGCCCCATCCCTGAAAGTGTTCAAGGTCAGGATGGATGGGGCTTTGAGCAACTTGATCTGGTGAAAGGTGTCTCTGTCCGTGGCAGGGGGCTTGGAACTGGATAATCTTTAAGGTCCTTTCCAACCCAGGCTATTTTATGATTCTATGATCCCCTGAATGGAACACTTTATTAGGCATCTACCAGGAAGCTGTGTGCATTCCTGCTCTGCAATTCTCTTTTTTTTTTTTTTTTTTGGAGGGAAAACATTTGTTTTGGTAAATTTTTTTTATTGGCAGTTTAGGTAAGAGGCATGAGCTTGTAAGGGGTTTGGGGCCAAAACTTCCACACTGTATATAGCTGAAGAGCATTCAGCACTCACTGCCTTGAATAATGCTGCAGTAAATATGACATACAAATGCATTAGCAGTGAAGATCCAGCTGAGATCAGGAGCATTAGGCATTTGGCACAGTCTTCTTCCTCTTTATTCACATGACAAGCTAATTATAAAGAAAACACCTCACAGAATTGCAAGAGAAAAAATAAACTGAAAAATGTTGGTATTATTTTCTGGTAGTAGTAAGCAATATCAAACAGTAAGTATCAGCTGGAATGAATCTCAGTAGAAGTTGTTTTTAAAAGTGCAATAAAATTCTAATGTCCTCTGAAAGGTTATTATCCAAGTAAAGAAGGCATTTATGTATAAAGCTATGCCAATTTGTCTCATCAAGATGGGGCTTTTCACGAAACCAAATGTGAACTAATTCTTTTTTCACTTACCTTGTAAGTAGCTTTATTCCACTACTACTGAAGTCAATGACAGAGCTGCCATTAAATTCTTTCCAAATAATAGCACAGAACTAATGGCAAAAAGGCCATGAGGTGACAATTCCAGCTGGCAGCATTTACAAAGGAGACTTTATGAGGAAGTTGGATAAATTCAAAGCCAAAGTGCAGCAGAAGGTAGCAAATTCTCAATCATTAGGCTGGATTTACAGAAAAATTTACTATAACAAATTAAAAAACTGACAGAACTTTGTATTAGTGCTGTTACATTTAATTGGTGGAATGTAGGAGAACTATGGAATTATGAGCTAGTAAAGAAGTTTATAGAAACCAATTAAAGTATAAACATTAGGAATGGCTGTACTGAGTGGTTGGGAACAATTGTCAGGCGTTTCCTGAGGTTGTGTTCTTCACAGAGATGTTTTAGTTACTAAGGATATTGCTCTGAAAAGCAACTATCCGATTTTGTTACATTCTGTTACTTCTGTAGGTACCCACCTATCCCTCTAGATTGTAAATAGTTTCTTTCTGCTGATTTGGTAGTTTACCTTTTCTTTTTTTGAAGTTATTTGGGGTTATTCCATTTCCCTCTGTATGTTCCTTCCATGGGGAATATGGAAGGAATCACCTGTCACTGGAAATCCATCGGTCATACCGTGGCAAGCTCGTAAAGAAGGAGTATCATCTCCAAAAGATGTTTGCATAGTAGTTCTGGACCATTCTGCTCCAAGCAGCTAGAAATAAGCATCTGAAGAAAAAAATAAAGCTGGTGAGTGGATTAGTATTCAGTAACAAGCATTTCTTTCCCAGAGTGAAGAGTGATATTAAATCACAGCAGGGCAGTTGGAACTGGATGGTCTAAAGGTCCCTTCCAACCCAAATCATTCTGTGATTCTATGATTCTATGAAATGAGGCTCTCATGTTGGATTTAAATATTTTTGTTCCTGGATCTTTGTCCATCCTCATACTTTGGCTCCTCTCTTGTAAATTAGGAATAACAGGAATGTTCCTCTTCACAGGCATGTAACTCAGTCTCAAAATCATACATACAAATGTTTTAAAGGTGTAAGAACTCATTTATATGACCCTCCTCATCATAATGTCTATCTAAAGTGGGTAAGTATTGTCATCATTTCTTTTCAGACATGAAGATCCCAAAGAAGCAGCTCCCATACATTACTTAGAAAAGAGAATTCTGACTTCCTAGACTGCAGCATAGAAAGGTGAGAGAGGCTCACAGTAAATATTTTTAACTGATACAGATCTTTAAGAAAGTTGCAAAAAATGAAGGAAAAAAGCTATACACAGCCTCTTTAAATTAAAAATGAAGATTTTTTTTTTCCTCCTTATAAAAACAAAGAACTAGGCAAATCTGGCAAAGCTGCAGTGGGACTATTTGTACTCATTAGTTCGTGTATAGTTATATCTTCCTATGATTTTATTTTATATCTGTCACTTTGAGTTCCAACCCAAAATCCTTGTGCTTCTGTGTGAGTGATGGAAAGATTTCCTGATCCTGCTGCTCTGGATCTGCTGGCACGTTCATTCTTTATTCAAGTGTCTCCCTATTCAGCTCTGCCTTCAGGTAAACAAGTCTTTTTTTTTTTGCAGTCTCCTTATGCACGAGAATTTTCCCATGCCCTTAATCAGATTTAACTAAGCCCTTAATTGTCTCATTATATTTGGTCAGATTTTCTAATACGATCATTTACATCACTTAGATGACATAGAGTGGTTATAATCTGGCTGCAAATTCCCTGTGGCTTAGAGAAACTAATGGCTGGACAGGATCTGACAGCTTAGAGTTTTCTCCTTCTTTCCATCATAGCTGATTTGCTGGAGGGGAATAGAGAATGTGTGTGGGGGTGCATGAGATCAGCTGTGTTACATCAGTCCAGGGCTGGGAAGGAGTGTGGCCCAGTGGGTTTCAGCCACTTGTAGGATGAAGAGTTGTAAGAGTTGTGTTTATTTATGTCAGAGAATGCAGTAAAATTTAACCACAGAAGTTTGGGTAGTAATTTATGTGTCTCAAGTGGGTGAAATATTTTAAGTGTCACACTCTGCAAATCCCAGTAGCTGTGCTATTTAAGGCAGGTTCTGTTTTTATCAATAGATCAGTTGTGACATATGACAAAAAAAGAAAGAGAGCCCGAGGCAAAATAGATTTTAGCTAGGTCTGAATTAGATTTTATAGGTCAGCTATTCTCAGTTAATTCAATACCATCTGATTGCTAAAAAGGTACTTAATGAGGCTTAATTAGAAGGGATGTCTTTTATTGCCATTTAATGCTGTTGCATTTATATGAGCCCAGGCTTTGGCAGCAGGTTCTTCTCTTAGTAATTCTTGGGTCTCAATCAAACAAAGGCCAATAAATGATCCCACTGGCTCCAGGCCTTCTGTCTGATGCTTGGAGTGCAAGTAGCACAGGGACAATCTTTAGAGAGTGTGTGACCACTGCACAGAAAGAGTCTTAACCCTAAACTCCTTGCTAGCCTGATAAACAGAGAAATAAAGCAATAAATGTCATAGTAAGTTGAAATATGATTTTTGCATTTCAAGGGAATTGAAATTTAATGGAAATTTTACTATTTAAAAATTCTCCCATTCTCATTCTATCTCATTCTGTTGTCCAATTTTTAAATTCCCTCAAAATATGATCAATTAATGTCATAGTGTGGTATAACAGCAGAAAAACACCCCAGAACATTACCTCTCTAAAGAAGACTTAACCACAGTTATTTCTTGGTATTGACTCTCCCATCAAACTTTTTGAAAAAGATTTTTCCCGTTTGTCATAATAACCTTCACTCTTATATATATACTGTTGTGCTGTAATTCCTAGATATGTCATAAATATGAAAACAGACATGCATTAAAAAAAAAACCCCAGTTAAGTCAGGAAATAATATTTAAAGCAAAATCACAGAATTTTAAATTAAATTAATTTTCGGGTATTTAAGATATATTAATCCTTGAGTATTTGAGAAAAAGTGTTTAAGAACAAAGCCAGTACCATCAAATGAAAAAAAATTTCAAAAATATCTTGCTCTTGAAAAAACTCCAACATTTTCAATGGTTTTTTTTTCTAGAGAAAAAGTGTTTGAAATTTCCAAAATGTTTTCTACTGACCAGCCAGATGGAACAAGTTTTGTGATCAGACTCCTAAGAGGCTGCTGCATTTTTATTGAGGTACACCCAGTTCTGAACACCAACCCTCTGTGGTCTGTTAAGTGAAGCATAAGTGGTGTGTACATATAACCAGTCACTGTGCAAGCCTCACATAACCCAGTGCACATATGTGTTTTGACTAAACTGATATTGGAAATGCTGAGGGCACACAGATTTGACCGACACAGAAAAAAAAAGAAAGGATGTTGACATGACAATAAATTTGGGTTTGAATTATTATAAATGTATCTTCATCACGCTCCCAGATGTGCTTCTCTCACAGTTGAATGCTATTAAATTCTATACAATAACAGCCTTGTTAAATTAAAATTAAATGCTAATTTAACACATCTAAAGGCCTTATCACATTTTTGTCCTGAATTGTGTTTCTAATGGCTTCAAATTACGTGTGATGTATTTGTTGTGAATTTCTGTTGCCATTGTTCTGGAGAATTTGTGGGGTTTTATTTAATAAATTATATCCCCTTCCCTGTAACATTTTATAACAAGAACGAAGTCACAAGAGTTAATGAAGCAAAAACTGAAGGCATAAACAAGGAAGTGGTTCATACAAAATACATGGGAATCTAATGACTAAATGAGGGAGAAATAAGATTGTCATGAAGAAGATGTGATGAAAATTTAGATGAAGAATTTCAAGTTATACTTTCAGCCATCAAAATCCTACCAATTGAAATGCTAGATGGTGTTCTAAAAGATTGTTTAGATTATTTTTGTTTAGTAAAATTAGGATATATTTCTTTTTAATACACAGGCTGCTTGAACAACTAACCTTTAACTAATGTGCTGATGCCACTTCCGATTGATGTACCTATTTAAAATGAACAATGCTAGTGACAGAACACTGCAAACAATTAAGATGAACTTGTCAAAATTAATAGAAGAGATGACATCATCTTAGACAGCAAAGGCTATTAGAATCAAATGTTTCTCATAAGAAGACTTCTCACTGTTTGTGTGTGGTTTCAAAAGGATGCACATTCCCATTCCTGCCTTACAAAAGATAAGTGATCTCAGTAGATCTCAGCTGGATTGAGGTAGGAATTGTAGAGTCCTAGAATTTCCTTCAGAAAACTCATAATTTTAAGTTTTTCCTTTCTCTGATGTTGCCAGTCAAAAGTGCTCCCAGGCAGCCCCCAGGAAATTCCGAGTTCCCAGGAAGCCTTTGGATGCCCGTCAGTAGGTACCTGCACTCAGCTGAGCAGATCTGAGCTTTCAGCTGCTGATGGACATTGCAGATACAGCCTCAGATTTGCTCATGTGAAAGGATTCTCCTTGAAAAATACCTGTTCCAGAGAAATCTGAAAGGACATAGTGTAATATGTAAGAGACTGTTCCACAAGCAACAGAACTACGTTAGTTTAGCTTCCTGTAGATTTTTTTTCCCGTGTTCTGACATCCAGCTTCACACTTCATGCCCTCTTTGATCTTATTCATCACCCATCCCTTAAATACCTCTATACTTGAAATCAGCTGCCTCACACGTGCTCTGAATCTTTCCTATGGACATTCTTATGTCATTCTGTATAATACGATCAGCTGTGCAGATAAAGCAGACATCCTGGACAGTTCTTAGTAGCAGCATCATCTCTCCAATCTTTTTATTATTATTCTTTTATGGCAGAAGAAAAACTGCCATTGTAATAAGGGTCTTTTTTAAAATAAAAAACTAAAGTCATTACACTAATATCTGCATAAAAATCAAAGGTTATGACATATAGTTTAAGGGTAAGATGACTTGCTGTGTTTTGCTGAGAGCTTGCATAATCTTCCTTAGCCGATAACTTACATATACTTTGCTAGAACAACTTAGATTTGCTATGTCTCTCCCATATACTGAATTAAAGGCAAGATGCTAATCTCAATAATGTATCTTGAGATCTTCCTGCCTTCCATGCGTTCTGTCTAAGCCTCTGTGGTATTAAAAGTAAATCTTTGGAGTGCATTTCAACAGAGTGATAGTACATTGCTATTATTTTTGAAACTATATTTGATGTTGCATAATTACTCCTGTGAGTTCTGTGCCACCAGAAGCCTTCATTAATCACAAATATTTTGCTCTTCTAGTTATGGCTCTTCCTTCCCTTGTTCCGCTGACTTCCGTTTTCTTTCTTATTTTATTTGAATCACTGGCCCAGAGCAGCCATAAAGTGTAGACATTTATGGGGAAAACAAAGAACAGCAAATCCTACATTGGGCAATGTAGGCAGTCATTTGTTTGTTTGCATGCTGAGAAACCTGCCATAAGTACCAGAACTTCTCTCTGGTGAATAATGTAATAAATTAGATTTCATCACCACGTAATCACGGGGCCATGAGAACTGGGTATAAAAATCTTTCTTCAAATATTTCCTCAATGGAGCCCATCGTGATATACACACGGACTCTGTTTGAAAATGTACTTGCTTATTACGTACCTCTGTTTGCTTTTCAAAGAAAAACAATCTTTTTTACCTCAAAACCCGCATGGAAGCTCTGTGTGTTACTAGCTAATGAAAATGTGTAAAGAAGAGTTGACTGTAAAAGTAGGGCATATATTTGTAAGCATCTGCTACATTTATATTTTCTAAATATGTCCATTTGAGTAGGCAGAGCCACAATTTAACTGAAACACAACAAGACCGAAAAAAGGCTTTACAAATAATCTGATTTTCTTTCGAAAATGTCACATTTTGAAAGCATCAAGGCGTAAACAAATAAACGAGGAGGACTGCAAGAGTTCAGCGAAGCTGACATGGTCTGGGAACCTGGTGGCTGCTTCTGTTGTGTTTATTGACATTATTTCATCTTTAAGTACTCAGGCCAGCTGTTGGAGGGCCAGATGTGCTGTGATGCATCTGTCAGTCAAAGTGCATCAGTCCAGCATTGCTGAGAATCCTGTTAAAGCCACAGCAAACAGAGGATGTGGCCACGGGCTTATGGGCTGATTTCCTAAGTATTAGTTTCTCAATAACTCTGCAAAAACTATTAGTAGGGTTTGAAAACCTTGTAAAGAAAGGTACCCCTGGATTCACTGGTGTGTTACCCTCCTCCATGGAAGATTTGAGGCACCCAGAATAAGCTCATAAGGTAATAATTTTTAAGTGTTTTTCAGTACATTGGGTACATACTGCATTTCACTGATAACAGTGAGCTGGCAGGAATACCTGGAAATGGGTGAAATGATGGGAAGGTACCTGTAGACACCCTAGAATTGTCCTAGAAAATGCTCTGCTTGACAGAAGCTCCCACACTCCCAAACTTTTCTTTTGGGTTATCAGCACTCTGTTTACAACACAGGGATCTCTGGACTCTAAAGTTTCTTTGATGGGTTCCTTTTGATGAGTTTAAGAAATAGAGTTGCTTTGGGGTTCTTTTTTTGTAGGGTGGTGGTGTTCATTTCTGTATGTAGACAGCATCCTGGGTCTCAGAATCCTGCTTTATTGTTTTAAATATAGCTCCTTAGCATTATTTCCCTTCTTTAATTAAGTGATAACTACAGCTTTGTGCAAAAGTCTTTTTACTTCTAATAGGGTATTTTATTCTGAGTTTAAAAGCAACATCTTTTTTTCCCTTGCTTTAATATAGTCTTGTAGATTTTTATACACTTTCCATGAGCTCCTCATAATAGTATCTTTTAATAGTCTTTCCATCATGGATAAGTGTTTTTACTATTTTAGCTGTTCCTTTTTGTTTTCTTTCAGAGAGTTGCTCCTTTTTCATATAATCCTCTCCCTGGAACTGAGTATTACTGTGCTTGATTTGTGTGTGGCTTCCTCACACCTCCAAAAACACTGAAATCAATGTTGTATTGAAGAACTGCTCTTATTTTGGAAATGGGTCTTCAGTAACTGTAGCTTGTGCTGCAGCCAGTATGCTGCTAAGGGAGTAGTGAAGAATTGCTTTTGCATTTCTAGATTCTCCTTTTCATCAACAAATTAGGACATTCTGCTTTTCTGTCTGTCTGTCTTTCACCAGAAAGACAATGTGGAAAGTATCGTGTATGGGTGTTGCAATTCTTCAGACAGCTTTACTTTTAAAAATTCTTATTATTCCCCTAACTCTGAATTTAAGTGATGAAGAGGGAGGAAAAGAATTTTGCCTGAACTTTCATCCATTTGCCTATTGTTGTTTCCCTAAACTGTAATTATATAAGGTGTTTTAAAGTATATATGCCTGTTAGATACCACAAAATCCCAGAATGGGCTAGGTTGGAAGAGACCAGAGTCCCTTCATTTCATATGGCAAAGAATATCCAAAAAGCCTCTTACTTTCATGCAAGATGTACAATTTTCTAATAACATTGAAAATCCCTGTTTTCTTCAAAAAAAAATTCAGGAGTTTTAAATTAAGGAGTTAATATTTTATGTGATTAGAATTAGCTTTGGGAACATTTATCTCATCATTTTTGAATATTCAAGTCCATGATGTATTTTGTGCTAAATTTGGGCAGATTCATTAGGAATAAAAAAAAAAAAAAGGTGTTGTTATTAATAGTAATTTGAAGGAACTTTTGTTGAAGATTAAGTTCCTGTTAGATTAGGTACCTTACAAGTGATAAATATAGTAACAATCTTAGATAGAGAAGGTATAAAATCTGAGACTTGAGTTAGTAAGAAGTTGCACAGTTATTAGATTTTCATCTTCCAATATTACTAAGATTGAGCACTTAAGGATGCATCTTGGGAATCCTTATCCATCCAGAAGAACTTGCCTTGGGATGTGCTTTGATTTGTGAGGGTGGTAACCATATTCCAGCCACTTCTCAGCACCACAGCACCATGCAGAAGCCAGAGAGAAGGGCAAGTGGTCAACTTAAATAAGTTAGTGCCTTGTCAAGACATGCAAAAGAGGAGCAGAACATTTCAGTTTATTCATTATGCTAAGCTCTGAAGAAATTGCAGTGGAATTGTATTTTTCTGTTCTACAGTAGGAAGTTGGTGTTTGTTATCACAGCCCACAGCTAAGAAATGGACTCTTTATTCTTTCCAGATAACAGTGAAATCAAACTTCTGAAACTGTCAGCTTAGCTCAGAACTATTACCTGAATCTTTTTATCATAGAAATTTTCTTCTTCTACTTAACACTGAGTGTTTTCTGAATTGCCTGAAACATACTTTTAGTGAAATTTCTTGGGATTGATATCACAGATAGAGCCAGAATTACAGCAGAGTAGCTTCATTATGTCTTTATTGAAGGACTCTCTATGGCCAGGCTTTATGAGGCTGCTTAGAGACAACAGCTTTGGAACGTCATGCACACACACGAGAGTTTATGAACAATGAATATCCTGCATTACACTCACAGCACGGTGTCATGGCAGGACAGAGTTACAGAGTAGGGATTATCTTAAAAATGAAGGTTTGATCATTTCTTTATCAGCATCTCAGGCATTTTGACACGTGAACCAGCAGTGTGGCTGCTGGGACACATTGGGAATGTCGCTGCACAGCTGGCACATCACGCAGTGTTTATCAGGAAGAAGTAGGGACTTCAATTCCATCAGCTTCTGGGAGTACAGCTTACAACTATCCTTTCCTTCAGGGGCCACTATAATTTTTATCATTAAAAGAAAGAATTCCTGTATTGTAACAGTGGAAAGCCATTAGCTGCAGGAGTTTCACTGTGAGTGCTAATCCTCTCCTGAGGCTGGTTCCCACAGGAAAACAAAGATGAACAAGTGCTTACTGAAGTGCTCATAATTCATCTGGGTGCTGTGCAAGCACTCGGTTTATTTCTATTTTCCAAGTTTTATATTTCTAAATCTTTAGAAGGGAACAATGAGGAAAAGAAAAGCCTATTTAACCGTGTTCCTCTTGCCTCAAGATATCTCCATCCCAACACAGACCATGGGAAAGCTGGTATTTTTCTCTGGGGAACTGGGTGGTATTTTTGTTTCCTGAAGCATCTCTGCCTTTAGTCCCTTCTGAGCAAAACATATGTAGCACCAAAATCTGGATTCAAAGAGTCCACTAATCCACCAAGATCCTGCATTGAATTTTACTGAAGTGATTATTTGCTAAAGAAAAGGAGTAATTCAAAGTTATTCAAAGATTGTTGTGCAATGGAAAATGTATGTTCTCTCCCTGTTTCTTGGATGCCCCCATGTAGATTCATTTTTAAAATCCCTGAAAATTCAGAATGTGAAATTGCAATAAGTTAAGGATGTTGTTTTGTCTATTATTTCTTAGATACACAGTTGGCTGGTGTCTGTGTTAATTTATGATCTTGTACCTTGTGAACTTGCAAACCCTTTCTGTTGTGACCAAAACTTTTTAGAAACGCATTTTTTAGGCTTGATGAGCTAATTAGCTTGATATGAAATTACTTTCTTATATGTCAAACCCTCAAAACTTTCTTTGCTTTATATATGTTTCAAGTGGATAGTACCTGCAGGGGGTTCTTATAGCTAAAGGATGCTTAATTTAATCCTGGAACCTTAGTAACTCCCTCAGATGGCAATTTAAATATGAGTTCAAATACAATAAGGCAAAAATAAAATTATCAATGTCCATCTGATGTGATCTTAGTTTTTATGCAGGATCATTTTGTCTTGCAGACATTTTTGATACCTTCTCCTGTTACAAGTATCTTAAATAAATAAGCTCTGCTTGGAATAGTTTTAATTTGGGAGTTTTCACATTCTGCTTCATTATCTCGTAATGTAGTATAAATTTACACTAATCCATTCATTCTTCCTCTCTCATATGCAGTCTGACCTCACATAAACTGATGTAAACAGAAAAATTACTTGTGCCAGCAAACATACTGTAATTTGAGGCTGTTAAAGGAGAGGTTAGAATCTGGCCATGGGTATAAATAGAATGTAATCTAATTTCCTGAGCTCTGCAGATTGAGTAACTTTTGATATTTATGAATTCAAACCCCAGCAATGGTTTATGCTGACATGCAGCAGCTTGATGCAGCTTAAAATTGGGTGAAGGAAAATTTATGAGAGGAGTGTATGTCCAACTTAAGACTGAGTCTGGAGGTTGGGCTGTGAAAGGGAATCCTCTGTTTCTGATATTCTCTATCCCATCCTGTGTGTACTCACCTCTGCTCCTGTTTTGTGTGCTTATAGTCTAGATAATTTTTTGAATCCCTTGAAAAGAAACTGTGACATTTAACTTGCTAAAGAACTTTTTTCCCTTTTGAAAAAGAAAAAAAAAATCCAACACATCCAAACCACAATATCCACCAAAATTCCAACCACAAAATCCACTGTGGATTTCTAGTGCGCTGTTTTGAGGGAATGATGTGTAGTTAATCAGTGAATGGCTTTTGCTGAGATGCACATTTTTGCTTTTCTCAGATTTCTCACTGCTGCAGGGATGGCAAGGACATCTGTGTGGGGGAAAGCAGCCCTGGCAAGGTAGAAGAGGGGGCTGTGATTTTCATCTCTTTGTCCCTGGATGTTATGACTTGGCTCTATAAGCAGCAAGAGTCACAGTGGACAGTCAGCACCAGCCTTCTCATCACTAGAGCTGAACTAATACAAATGTAATGGTGAGAGAGTGGAAGAAAAATAAGGCAGTCAATAGTTTGGACCTCAGGCTGTGAAATAGAGACTCATCTGGTCATAGTAGTCCTTCCATCAATTCATTGACAACTTGCAGTATCTTTAACTGGCCAAACACCTTGCAGATATTTCTGTTTGTTGAATCAGCCATGCAAAACACGAAAGAATTAATCTGTTATGGAAACTAAATTACAGGCAACTCTCAAGTGTCTGTTCTGCCAGTTAATGATAGTAGTGTTAAAAAGGATAACCATTGTCATTATATTCATGACTGCATTTTATGCCCTAACTTTATTTTCAAAGGGAAATACTCATACTTTCTTCATCTGTTTTATATACATATGGTTCTGTAAATTTTCTGCTGCAGTTGCATGCAATCATCAAGTTTGCCATCATAGGGCTGTATTGTTGTAGTTCTCATTCCAGATGAAGAGAGCATAAATTGCTGACTCGAGCAATGCAGTGTTTCTGAAGTTTGAAGTAAATCTTACTTGTGTAATTATCTTTCACTGCAGCAGGACCAGCTAAATCATGAAGCTGCCATACTCGGCATGATGTGTGAGCTTTCATTTTGCCTGGTGCTGTGGAAGGACTAAAAGTTTCTACAGCTTGTGCAGTGGAGTTGGGCTCTGTCTGGGTGCTATAACTCACACCCTTGAAGCTCAGAGAATGCACATATACAGCCCTTTCCAGAAATGCTGGGAATGCCTCTCTGCATATGACCTGAACTCTTTCAGTCTGTAGTGGCCCAAACAACAAATGGATCTCATTTGCTGAGAGAAGCCAGCCTGGATGAAACAGCAAGTGTGGAACCACGGACACTGGAGCTAACCTCAGCACTTTCCAGAGCTAACTAAACATGGTAAAAGAGTCTGCCATTGCCTTTAAATTAAGGCTAGAGAGTATTATGTGGGTGGGTTAAATATGTGCCTATTAGGGGACTGTGTATGCAAAAAATAGCTGGTGTTTCTAGGAGACAAGGTAGACGTATAAATTAGGAGAAATGAAGAAATGTCATTACCATTTGTAGATGTGAACTGAGTTACAGAAAAATATCTGGTATGCAAAAATAACATCATCTGGAGTTTGCAGAGAACCAGTAACAGTAATTTCTGAGACTTGTGACTTGCCATTCTTCTGACAATGAATCCACATTCAGTTTTAAGCAAACATCATTGTTTATTAAAGTATTTAAGTGAACAGAAGAATTAGCCTGTTTTGAAAACCTCTAGACTATACTTTCCACATTCATTGAGATTAAATTTTAAGCATATCGAGTAACTATAATCTCCCAGGCTTTACACAACACCAAAATGATCAAGAGAAGCCCTCAGTGAGTTCAGAAGTGTTTTGTAAAACTCTATTATTGTGTATGACAAACTATCTTTTCAGAAGTTCTTCTACTCTGAATTGCAAGCATTCCAGCAGTCACAGTTTGGAGTGAGACACCCCAAGCAGTGGGACAGCAAGTTCACATTAGTAGGGAGGCAGTGGTGAACCAGTCTGGTGTGTATTGGCTTTAGTGGTAGCACTAAGCATTACTAGTTCTAAAGAATATATTAATTAAATAGTTCTAACAAATATATTAATTGAATTAAATTGTTATTAGTAATGGTCTAGGAGGCAATGATCACTTTGGATTAGGAGCAGCTTCTCACAGTGCAGTCCCACTTGGTTTCTATTGTTGCTTCTTTATGATTATACCTTCCATTAGACTGTGGACAGGCAAGTTGTAGGTAGAATTTTGTTTCATTCCTTTAAGTGCAGAAGAGTTTTAATTTTATTTGTAAGAGAGTGGTGCTGCTCCTCTCAGTCAAGTTTGTGAATATCTGAGTCATGTTCTGCATGACAAGGGTTCAAAATCTGAAATACCTAATATGTGAAAATAGCAGCTGTGCCTTAAATTAGAGTCAAAGACTGAGATGCTTTTTTGGAATCATGTATTAATAGATAAAGCTGAGATATATGACTACCACTAGCATAGAAATAAAGCTACCATTTAAATATCTTTAGAAATTAAATATGTCACTTATGCATGTATGAATCAGAAATCACATCTAAATGTGCCAAACTTCTATCAACTATCAGTAGAGGTTTACAACTTTTTTTTTCCCCTGCAAGTTTTCTGGAACAATGGGCCCTTAACAGCATGTATTTGACTCACTCCTACTCAGTTATCAGCTTCCTGAGCAGGGAGCCTTTTAAAGGCTGTGACACAATTGTTAATTATGAGTCTTGCTCTGTTCATGCTTTGGAATACTTGTGGAAGATTAAGGTATTGAGAGAGACATAAAATTGGCCCACCTTGTTCCAGTGTGGCATAAAAAGGCCTGATTTGGGAAGTCAACCTCTTGAATTCAGCGACATTTGGAGGAGTCCAAGATGGTATTTCTGGCTCATATGTAATTAAGTAGCAAAGAGAGCCTTGATTTTGCAAGGTGCTATCCAGCATTCTGAACTTCTCTACAAGTGGAATTTTGTTTCCTCAAATTGTATTTCCACACCTCCCTCTCATCAGGGAAACCCTATGCATTCACATCACAGCAAAAGTGTAGTGAGTCTGTTCCCAAAGTCCTCCCTAGAGAAGGGTTGCAATGAAATCACAAAGACACACAGTGGCTGGAAATGAGAAGGGCCACCCAGAGCTGGTGAGGGACAGGGGAAAGCAAACAAGAGCAAGAGGAGAAGCAGCATGGCCAGTGCAGCTCTGAATTCTGAGGGAGCCCTGGTGCTCAGTGTGATCCACTCTTGTTGCCTAAAAAGCTCACAAGAGCTGCATTGTTTAGTTTGTGATGGAGCTGCGAGAGCCTAGGGGTGATGGATGCCTCTCAAGCAAAATGAGGTGCCCTTCTATTTTTTTATGCAATATCTACTAATAAGCACAAAATAAACACAAACTAATAAGCAGATATTGTTTGTTGTGTTCAGTGTAAGGAAGACAATCGGCACACTCTTTTAGTCCATTTCTGTCTTGGATTTCAGCTCTCAGATAAACACAGCTTTCCATTCAAAGACAGTATTTAGCATAGCTGGAAAAGTGGGCTTGTTTATTTTTAGTGTTTGGAAGGATGAGCTCTCAGACAACTCATTTTTCACATAAACCAACTCATAAATTACTAGGATGCCATCTCAGTCATATCCTAAATATGCCAAGTAAGCGAAGGTCACACCATGTAAATTGAAGCTGTACAAGTTCATCTATTGGTTTTTATGTTTGTATGCCATGGAAAGACCTATACATAATTTTTTCATTCCTAAGCTGATTTTTCACTCCATCTGCAACCCTTAAGCCACTGAGGGAATACCCTTTCCCTAGTGAATAACAGATGCTGGTTGGTAATTCCACTTCAGTCTGACTTAGGAGATGAGTTAGACCAGGCCAGTTCCTTCTAGACAAAAACTTTGTAAGAAATGCCATTAGCAAGGGTTTTCATCATGGAAAACAAAACCACTTGATGCA
>JAYRBT010000156.1:14085069-14102642 GCA_036023395.1 Myiotriccus ornatus
CAAAGGATTAACATTCTGAGCGCTGAAGGGATTGTTGTGCCTTGCAGCGTTTCACTCCAGCCAGCTTTATTGTGGATATGTTTAATATCTGTCTTGCTTTATAACATGGACTCTGCTCTACAGAAGTGGAATTAATATTTTGGTTGTTTCTCTCCTTCCTGACCATCACTCTGGAGGTGGCACCTTTGTCAGCTGCAAATCATTATTTCAGCCCCCTGTAGGGGTGGGTGCAATAGCATGGGCAGAGTGTTTCAGATATTCCCTTTCTTTGATGTGTAAGTCCCAGGGAGCTGCAAACATGTGCCACACTTGTGTTGACTTTGCAAGTCCTTCCCGCTGAAGCAGAAAATACAGGTACAAAAATGGCAATGATTGAGACATTTCCAAACTGAAAATATACTTTCCTCTCTGTGAAATAACTGTTATTGAACAATAAAAGCATAGGCTTTGTTTTACTGCTATTCATCAAAATCTCTTCGCCTTTCCCAGAAATTTTCTCTGACTTGACAAAATATATGGTTTTTTGAGTAACAACCTATATTAACAAACACAAAGGTTAATAGAACTTGAGCATCTCGAAATGTGATTTAATTTGAAGACTGTAGTCCGTGAATATTAACTACTAACAAATTAAATTATTCAATGGCAAATCACATCAGGCAGGCACCTCTGTAATATCAATCGTTTTTGTCATTATAATAATTCTCCCAAACAGTAGGATGCAGGCAGACTCTGCATTAATGTTTTGGCTCAAGGTGTTCATTTGTAAATGAACAATTCATCATGTGAAGGAAAAGGGAAATAGCTGCAGGTTTGTGTCAGATTGCCCTGGTGTTAACTGCTGCTCTTCGATGTGACATTGTCTAGACCTAATGCCAGTGGGAGTAATAAAAGAGGAGAGTGGCCATTCCATTATTTTGGATGAATTAAACCATTGGCTGCCACTACCCAAGTATAATGTTTTTAGTGATCCATATCCATAACTTGCATTAATGAAAAACTGACATGCTAGGTGTTTGCTTCCAAACTTTGAAAATATGGCCTCTATATACATACCCCATTATAAAATAAGTACCTAGGAAGTATCCTAAAGTTATTTCTTTTTCTTCTCTTTGAAAAATAGAGCCAGGGCATGCTGAGATTAACAGGAGTAATTATTTTGTTTTCTATTGACTTACTATTAGCTTTTATAGGAATGTATTACTGAACTGCCACCAGGGATATAATTTATTCTGGCAACTATAGAATGAAATTAGCAATTGGAGGGTTATTGCACAGTGCACCATAAGGGAAAAAGGTGCACCCTTAGTCACATATAACAGTATACCTTACTGCCAACATTTCTGCAGACAATCTAGATAGTACCAAGGCACAAGTTTGTCCCCCAGCTCACAAAAATTGAGTGGAACAGACTTCAGATTTCCTAATTCTGTTGTAAAGAACTAAATTTTAGGATACGTTACTGTTTGTTTAAAATCTTTTGTATTTGACTATTCCATAGAAGAAAACCTTATTATAAAATGTATTTTGTGTGTATATTTAGGGACTAAAACTATTAGGATTTTAAAGAAAATTCAGTTTTTATCCCGGAATACATCTAACAAAGTCAAAGAAGTAATTTGAATGTGTCTGAATTCAATCAATACTTTGATTCTGCTAAAAATAACCCTGAGCATTTCTTAATGTTATTAAATTTATGTTTATTGCAGGGCTACATGCCAGGAAATAGATATAGTTTGTTCATCTTATTTTTAAAATAATGCTGTGTACTTTTGAAACGACACACAGCTGCTTTCTTTGACCTTTTTATGTTTTTAGTAGGCATTCTCTTTCAGTTCTCAGACAGTAACTTTTGAGATAATCTTTATCCTTTTTATAGCTATTAGCTGTCTCAATTTAAGAAAACTAAATCCAACCAGAAACCTCTGCAAGGCCCTGAAGGTTTGTCTTGTCCACGGGGTTTCATAAATTTAGGAATAGTTTGCCTAAGCTGAAAACACACAACCCAATCTGCTCCAGTTACAAGGTGTCTTAGAGTGATACCTTCAGTGCTCTAACACAATATTGATGTTCTGTGGAGCAGACATGCCAGGTTACCTTGACCTGCCGATAGGGGATTACAGCTGCGTTAGTATATTTGACTTTGCCTGCTCTCAAATGATCAAAGAGACTTTTGTTTCTTCTCCCAAAAGCCATTTGCACAGCACAATAGACTCAGGTTTGGCATTCTTCCCCATTTATTGCTGAGTCTTTAGAGAGTAGCAACTATTTGGTACCATCATAAAGAGCTCTTCTCCCTCTCTAGTGTTCCTTGTCCTGTCGTATGCCTCTCTTTTCTGCTTTGGATGGTTTAACACATTTAGATACTTTTCACAGTTCTCCTCACTCTAACCAGAACAATGCTGAAAGTCAGAAAAAATTCAGCTCCTACTTCCTCAGCTTTGTCAGTCTTGCTGGTGCTCAGTCTAAAGCACAGTCATGTCGATGAGAAGCACTTCACATCATAACAGTGTGACATAAACCTGGAGCTATTTCCTTTCTGCTTCACAAGATGAATTGCTCATTTGTAAATGAGCACCTAGAGCCAATATATGAGTCCTGATTGACTATATTGCCGTGTTCAGAAAACTCTCCTAGTTTCCAATTCACTGCAAACTTGAAAAATCATACAGTATTTACTGACAGATTAATAAAACCTTTCTGGTCAACAAAGACACGGTTTACAGAATTGCACAGAATCATTGGAAAAACTGAAGTTTACTCTTATGCTGAGACAAAGGAAAATGAAACAGTCCCACTACCCTTTGTTTTAGGGTCTGGGATTTTGTTTAGCACAAATGTAGATCAAAACTTAACTTTTTTGAAGTATAAAGGCCTACTTCCATGATTGCAGAATTAATATTTTCCAATTCACACATTTGTTTTATTACCTTTCTCAAATTTTTAGAAAGGATTTACAAACTATTCAGTGTCCAGAGCTGTATGTCGTATTGCAGTTACTGAATCTCTGGTGTTAAATACTATCTCATTACTTTGTTAATTACTTTCATTTTCTTTTGATTCTCAGGCCTCTGACTGGTGATATTACATAAAATATCAAAGCATTCTAGGATATTTTAATTAATATAAAGCTATCTAAACCAAGAAAAGTTGTTTTATGCTAAGCTCTCGAAGTTTGGGACCTCAGGTACAATAGAAGCAGATTTGCTGATAGAACAGCCGTGTGTCAATGTATTACTAATTGGCTTTCTTTGTTTTCCTGAACAGGCAATACCTCTGTATGTATAAAAACCCAGTGCTTAGGATTTAGTGAGTAGGATTTGTATGCTTCTTAAGTTACAGCCCTTTCAGGATGCTCAACTTGGTTCCCAAGGGAAGCCAGCATAGAAAAAAGGTAGCAAAATAAAAGTACAAAGATACCCAGCTTCTTAAAGATTGAGAGAGTTTTGCACATACAGCCCTAATTATCAATGTAGCCTAAATACCATTGTAACAGTGATTAAATAACTAACGTGCCTATGCTTAGCAATCCCCCTAAGTACTTGCAGTTTTAGAATATAAGCAGGTTTTAGGCATCTTTGTGCTACCACTGACAATCTCACCATTGTGTTGGCTGTGCAGTCAGTTTTAGTGCCCCCTGTCCACTAACAGAACGGAGAGCTGTTCATGGAATTTATTTTTATACGTGTTTCTTAGTTTTTAAGGTTACTGATCTGCAAGAGAACTGTTCTCTTTTGTTGTGTGAGAGCTTTCCGTTTTCAAGTGCTCTTTCAAAGATCCAAGGACAATGATTTGACCACACTACACCTCTCTCCACATACTTGTTGACTCCTTCAAAGAGCTATAAGAGCCTCGAAGGACATACCTTCCACCTACACAAGCTGCATGACTTCTTCCCTTCTGGTTATCCAAATATCTGCCAGTTCTAGTTTTCATTCTGATTTTTAGCTATTTACCTGAAAGTTACAATTGTTTATCTATATTTTCTTGCACACCTGATGGAGTCCCTTTCAAAGGCTGGGGTTGCATTTGCTGCCTTCCATTCCTCAGGAGGTGAAAAGGATTTAAGTGACAGATTTTATGACACCACAGTTAGTATGTGTTTTGCTTCCTATTTATGTGTAGTCAACTTTTCTCTAAGGACTTGAGTTCACAGGAGCGTACAAAACATCTGTTTAAAAGCTGCATTTTATTCACCTACTTCACTGAGAGGAGGGAGAGACACTAATTTTTCATTACAGTGTAAATCAAATGTATTATTCAGCCAGTGTGACCTTGCTGGCACATCTTGAATATCTTCCAGTCCTTGAGATTTTATTTAGTACAAATGGATCATATTCAGTATTAGCTGGAAGAAGATCAAATGTAAATGCTGACTTTGTGTTTATTTAAAAAAATGAACAATTTGTTAGATATTGATAGAATATTTACCTATCACTGTGTTCACAACAAATAACTAAAAACAACAATAATCAATGCAAGAGGAAAGTCATTCTTTATTTCCATCTGATGCTATCAAAAAAAGTATAAGAGGGTTTTATAGTTCCATTAACGTTTTTTTTCAGTGAGCACCTGTCCACAGGGGCCTCTCCTTTTGTTTTATAACACACATGTTGTCAGGAGAAACAGGTGGCATGAATTTTACTAGAAGAGCAATTCTCCTTATCAAAAATTTATTCTGTGTCTGGGAACAATTCTCAGTTCATTTTAGCCTGCTCTCACATGGCCCACACTGGCTCAGTGAGTTGAAACCCAGACGATTTTCAGACCCTTTGTTTATTTCTTCTAAGTCACAACTGTTTGCTTTTTAAATTTTGTGCACATTGGCGATTGGTACCTGGTTTTATTTCTGCTCACACTGTGCTGACCAATCTGCTACAAATCCACTGTAAGGGACTGGCCAAATTCTTTTTTTTTTTCTTTTTCCAGCCAGGTCAAGGTACTGTTGAAATGACTCAACCATTTTACTGGAGAGCAACAAGGCTATGCTAAATTGATTTTTCTTTCTTTAGTTTAGAAGAAAAACCAAATATATAAAACATCAGACTACTTAGTTTGCTATTTTTGTTTTCTCTTCCCAGTGGAATGCCTCACGTAGCCAGGACCATAGCATGGGGGGCAGCAGAAAAACTCAGCCTGAGCTTTATTGTCTCTGTAGCTGGATACTAACACTCTTCAGCAAAAAGTTCTCGCCACCAGTTATTTGACATCTTGCATTATTTCTTTTACCAAGGGACTAGATAAGTGTTGCACATTTGTTTCCGGCAAAGCTGAGCTAGTCAGGAAACAGAACAAGCCCTTTATTGGTGTGACTAAGATATGTCTCTTGCTGGAAAGAAAACACTATTTAAATACCATTAAATCACACTTAATTTCAGAGGAATCAGAATAACTTCCCTCTAAAACTGCCTGCTGCCAGGAAATATTTTTACTGTCAGTATTAAGTATACACAATAGACAGTATTTTTAGAAAGTGTCTACTGTATTGTTTAGGAACACAGTGAGGTTGCCAAACCTGGAAAGCTTCAAATTGTGCTAAATTATATTCTCAGCTTTTGGAAAATATCTCAGACTTTACAATCCACATATTTTATTCCTTCAATATTCTAGAAGTAACTTTCAGTGCATTCCTGCCGGAGACCTGCATGGATGAGCAAGGAGCTTCTGGCAAACCCCACATGGAAGAATGAAGTTTACAGAATGTGGAAAAAGGGAAGGAAGGTAGGAATGATGTCAGAGTATGCAGGGAATTAAATCTGGCAAGAGATGTCACAGACAACAAGCAGGGCTTCTTCAAGTGTATCAGTAACAAAAGGAAAACTAAGGAAAATGTGGGCCCAGAGCTGAATGAGGTGGGTGCCCTGGGGATGGATACAGAGAAGGTGGAGTTACTGAATGTCTTCTTGCTTTAGTCTTTACTGCAAATGCCAGCCCTCAGGAACTGTAGAGCCTGGAGACAAGAGAAAGTCTGGAGAAAGGAAGACTTTCCCTCGATTGAGAAGGATTGGGTTAGAGATCCAACAGCAGTGTAGGGAGGAAATTTTAAACTTTCACCTAGAAAGCAAATGTAAATAAACTATTCCCTGCAAAAGCATCCCTGTGTAAGCACAGGAAAGAAAAGCTGTTACAACTCACTGGTGTGAATACTCAGCCAGCAGTGAGTCCAGCTGGCAGCAAGTGGGAGGAGCTGATCCTTGTTTCTGGAGACAATAGTGGAAACAGAATTCAGGTTCCTTATAGGTGGTGTGAAATTGGAAGCTCTGAAAGCTGACATAGGGTCATCGATGGATTCTTGCCTCTGACATTTTTGGTCTTTTCTCATGGTCCAGTTAATAAAGAAAAACTTAAGGTGTGCAAATGAAAAATTCAGCGAAAAGGTCTTTTCCTAAAGACATACATATCAATTCAGGGGCAGAGCTGGATGCATGGCTATTGCCAGGTCTTGCTCACATGCACAAAGGTTATAAAACTGATAGGAAAATGCAGCACCTCTGGCCCTTTGCAGTGGTGTTTGAATGGCTGTTTTACACACTTAGGACACTGTAATTAGTAGATAATATAAGTAGTTATTAGTATTTCTGAAGTATAAACATCGTGGCTTTTTGCTGTATCGCACTTGCCCCAGCATATTTAGCCCCTGTTTCCATTTTTGCAGCATTGACATTGACTTTTTTGTTGTGCTTAAATAACATTGCTTGTTAGACTGTGGTTCCCTTTGCTCATCGCTGTTGACCTCAATGTTTCAGTTGATATTACTGCCCGTAGCATTCTGGCACAGCCTGTTGGAGTCAGTGATTTTTTGTTTCTATTTTCTACAACCTACTCAGTAACATATCCACTGCCATTACATTTACATTAATGACCTCCTGTTAAATTATGAGGGTGTTTTGCCCTGAATTTCTTATCAGACCTAGTTCTGGAAGTCATCACCTTTCTGTGTTTGTGGCTTAGGAAAGCTCTGTGATACAAATTTTTGAAGGCTAAGCAAATATTCTGAGGAAGTCTCACAACACTGTTGACTTGTTCACACAATATTTTAGATATCTGTTTGTGGCCACTTAAGGGAAAGGTTGCAAGGAAATGATGATCTTGGTTCTGATATAAAGGCCATTTTATGTATTCAGCCTGTGATGCTTTATTACTTTTAAGCAGATACTGTGGATATGCATATTCTTCATGCTTACCAATTACTTTCTCCTCTATGAATTCATTCAATTCTTCTTATTAAAAGGATTCAGTCTGTAACTGTGCCATCCAAGAGGGATCCTGATATCCCCTCTGAGTTGCTCAGATTTGAAATGGTAGGATAATGTCAACCAACAGTGAGTGTGGTTTAGGTTTGCTGTGCTAACATCAGCTTGAGTGCTTCTTTTTAACTCATTTCTTTTTTTAATGTTCTGGCTAGCATAAAAAGAAAATAATGAAATAATGCAGCTCTTAATTGGCTGTAAATAGACAGAAATATGTGTTGACATATGGTGACAGTTAATGGTGGCTTACTTTGTATAAAAGAATTCTATCATTTGTCTGTCCAAATGATCTCACCAGAGAAGCATGGCAACATTTAGCGTGATACATGTTTCTTTCAGTGTTTTCTACATGATAGCTAGAGTTTAATATTAACCAACTCTAGTTTCTGTGGCTTGGCAGCAAATATGATCTTTGATTGTAGATCTCATTTGTACCACACTTTTTTTTTTTTGTTTAGCAATTTAGTGCAGTTTAGTACAAATGTGCAAAATAAACGTGGTTTGCTGGCTACTAAACCAAAACAAATGTATTTTTCCCACTTAACAATCTTCACATTTGCAGTTAGCCTTGTGCATAGCAAAACAGAGACTGTGGAGCATATGTGAGGATTCAGTTTTACTGGAAGAAGGAAAGCTTTTTAAATGTGAAGCACACCCACTGGGCAGTTCGGAATCTAGGGCAGAAATTGCTGTTTCACTCACTCCTTCCCCATATTTACAAATCTTTTATATAAAGATCCATAGTGCTTATTCAAAAGCAGTTCTGGAGCTGGCTGGTTTTGGCAGGTAGGCAAAGCATCTGAAAATTTTCAGCCTTAAAGAAACAACTGATGCTTGATAGTGGATGGTAGCAAACAGTGCAGTGCAGATAGGAAAAGGAATACACTGTGAACAGTCACTTGCCTCTAAAGGATGAGTTAATTTACTTACAGCTGGTTTGAGTTTGCTCAGCTCCTCTCCATCACACTGAATTTTGCAGACCGAGGCGAGTCTCACACCTCAGCAACACCAGGTGTACACATGCACAGTCTTTATAGATTTTAATTCATCAGCAAAGACATTTCACTTTACGAGTGTTCCATAAGTCTCTTTTGTCAACTTACAGAAAGCTTATTTGAATTATCCTCTTAGTGCAAATTAAGGAAGGTTATAGTGTATATATGGATTCTTTTGCCTGCAAGTACTACCACTGTGCATCTCCCTCAGACTGTGTATGAACCAGAACTACAGCTACATGCAGGTCAGGGAAGAATAAGGGAATTTTTACCTGCACAATATGAAGGGTCATTTTTAAAAATTACTAAAAAATCATATTTAGCTGTAAACTGCCTGTCATCCCAGCAAGGCCTGGTGATGCCCCCACCAATAACTCTGAGCAGTCCCTTTGTGAGTGGCCTGTTGAGTCCCAGGTAGCTGCTCCTCTGGCACGGCTCTGCCCTGCAGTGTGTGAGGAGGTTCTGGCAAAAGGACTGGGGTACAGTCTAGCCCTTGGTATTTGGTCAATGGAAACTATGGCTTAATATTAGAAAAGGAATGTTCCCAGAACACTGCTAATTATTCACACTTCATGAACTCAACAAGCTGTAAATAGCAGGCAATCATGCATTATTTGTGAATGGTGTCCTTGCAGTTCTACTTAGTCCTACAATATACACAGTTAATATGGAAACCTGTGAATCATTCCCAGGGAGGCATTTTCATGCTTTGTAGACACCTGGATTAAAAATTTCCTTGCACACTTTTTCAGATGCATTTTTCACTTTTTTTAGTGTAAACCAGATAAAGCTACAAATTGTTAACGTATCTGTAAATTAAATCTATTCGATTTCTTGGATTGTCAAATACACTAAGGGAAATCTTATTTTTTTGCTGTTTACTATTTTACTATAAGATTGTTCTTTCTGCAGCAAATGCCATCCCATCCGTGGGAGGTGCAGGCAGAAGCTGTAGGAAGTCTCATGGTTTCCATAGGCACGTTCAGTGAGATGCTAAAGTTTTGATATACTGTGAAGGTGTCCAGCCTCTCACCAGATTTCAAACTCAATTTACAAACTTTTTGTTACTGCTCTCATGTTTGATGCAGCCTGGGTGAGACTGCCTCTCCCCATTTGCATGATACATGTTGTCTCCTTGTAGCAATGTTGGTCAAGGGATCTTGGGAGCTCTAAGAGTCAGGAACAACCACTTGATTATCTTCTGCAGAAATGTGTATGGTATGAACTGTGGATAAGCTGAGTGTCCCTTTTTTCCTCAATATATGCCAAAGTGCCATAATCAAGGTACAAGTCAAGGGAATGGGCTTCCAGGGATGAAAGAAATGGTGAAGAAGTGCTGAAGTACATTTTTTATGGAAGTTTATCTGTTCTGCTCGGCCAGCGTCAGGTTAGGATTGCTAAAAGAGGTCTAAAGTATTAAAGCTCATATCTGTAGATTGCATTCTCTCTTTATTACCTGCAACTACAATTTTACCTTTTTTTTTTTATTTTCCCCTAAAGATTGGAAAACATTAAACAAATGGAGAGTTAAAAAAAATTCAGACCACAGTGAAACAGTAAGTTCTCAGCACCTTGATACTGCACTGAAACCCACTGTTTTCTATTTCTGAAAGCATTTGTATTGTTCCATACTGCATTTCAGTGCACTTTATAACACCTTAATCTAAATTTATTCTTTATAAGAATAAAAAAATCATAAATTCATGATGATACTGGCTCATATTTTATGAGAATCAAGAAAAAAAATTATATAAAAATTTTAGAACACATTTGACATCCCTAGCATTTATATTTTGATAAGGTGTCTTCCAGGTTATGTAAACACTGAGCTTGGGCCTTTATATGTGAAGAGACAGCAAATTTCGATTTTCTTCCTGGCAAGTACAATATAAAACCAGTAATTTAACTTTGTGTAGTAGGTTCACCACTGTTTAATATCCTTAAGTAATTCCTGAAAATGATGAATAGGAAGGCAGCAAAATTTACAGAGAATAAAGGGATATGGGTTAGTGGCCACTAACTGAAGGAAGGCTGTTTATGTTGTGTGGGATGGAAAGATGTTCATATTGGATTTCTGATTTAAACATCAATGAACTTCCAGACTTAGAGGCCCCGTGGTCTTATTCAGTACCTTGTGCTGATGGATGAGCCTCACCAGGATCATGACAGCAAATGAGCCCCACCATCAATACATGCAAAGTATTAAAACATCTATGAAAGTGCAAAGGATTTGGAATTAATTATTCAGTTCAGGAAAGAGGTTTGGATGTTGCTACAGACAGCTTAATGAACACTTTAGTGATGGCCAGAAGTCCAAAAAGACATTAAGAAGCATAAGGAATAGGATGGGGAATATCATATAAAACACTATAATTAGACCTGATTGGGAAATGTTCCCTCAGCAATGGGTAATTTTGATAACCTGAACAAAATCCACACATTTATATGTAAAAAAACCTCCAACTGTGCAGACCAAAAATTTAATAACTTTCATAAGGAGTCTGGTCAATTAATAACAAGAATAAAAATAAGAAGGATGTTCAAAATCATTTTTGAAAGAGGTAATAAGCTGGGTGTTTCATTTCCATGCTTATCCCAGTAAGGAAATACTTAAAGGGGAAGACTGATTATACCACAGATTTTAAAAAACTTTTATGCTGGACACTGTAAGGAAAAGAGGGAGGATTATAAGGCTGAGTGAACAACAGGATCAAGCTAGCATATTGTTCCTATATTCTTGCCCTTTGCCTATACTAGGTGAAAATTAAACAATGGCAGTTTTTCATCCTGAGCTCTTTTGATGGAACCAGAGTCTGGGCAATGTGCATTAAAAGGTGTTTCATAGATCAAAGCAAAATGATATAAAATTAAAAAAAAACATGAAGAAGAATATTATTAAACTACAGGGGATTTGGTGAGTGTCTTACATGAAAGATGCTAATGTTTTTGAAACTTAGTGGAGGAAAAAAAAAGGATATTTAAGTGAATTTTTAGTGCAAGGTAATATAGGACCTGGGTCACACAACTGCACTCCACTGGCCTCAGTACAGTATAATATGCTTACTTTTAATTGTAATAATTTTATTAGGTATCTGCTTTAGGCTGTACTAGAACAGACACAGTCCAGATTCCCCACTTGTGTAAATTACTGTGGCTCCCTAAGGATCTTGATAATTTTAGCAGTCATGATCTGATCCAGCATAGCCTGAACATCGAATTTCCCCTTGACCTTGTGACACTGTTTTAATTAATTTCATAAGGAAAGTAAATACAGCTGAGCAGAGAGTAGATCCCACTAGGTTTGTAACAGTGTTTTCCACAGAATGATGCAGAAGCAGAACGATCACAACCTCCATCAATAAGTAAAGGATATTGTAGAACACCTAAATGGAATGGGAATAATCCCTACTTAGCTATCAGGGCAAAATAAATGCATTGACATTTGTCTTATCCCTCAGCCAGAGAAAACAAAATTTATTCCCTCTGTCAGTCTCAGTAAATTCTCATTTTCTTTTCTTGTCAGTCAGGAATGTTTGTTTTCCCCTCCCATATTTTGGCATCCTCCTCCCCTGCACTTTTTCTTTTTTTTTTTTAATTCTAGCAATACTGTACTTTTTAAAACTCTTACATCCCATCTCCAGATTATTTTCATTTCCTTTGTCTTTATTTTAGACTTCTCTTCACTTTTTTTATCCTTATCTTTTTCTTCCCTCTGTCTCCAGAAAGTTCAGTGTGCAAGTTAATCTAACAGCATGAAGCTAACTGATATGATCAAGACTTGTGAAACAGAAACTAAGCTCTGACTGACTTTTAGAGCTTATTGGTGGCAAATCTCACATGAACAAATTGGTTCTTGACATTTGATCAGGTCTGCTTGCTTCTTAAAATGTGCTTTAAAATTAACCTGCAAGTCTTTGTTCTCGAAATGTTGTATAATTGTTTCACAGAACTTACTTTTCCATAGAACAGTTCTTGATTTGATAAATATAATCACTCAGTTATAGTAAATTCACACTTCATTGTAATCCCATATATTAATGAGAAGTTATAGTCTCCTACTGCGTTTCTATAAAAATTCAAGCTTCATAGAAAAAAAAAGTCTTCTTTGCACGATTAATGCCTTAGAGAGAATGGTATTCATCATATCATACATATCTATACAATACCCATACAGAATCACAGAATGGTTTGGGTTGGAAGGGACGTTGAAGATCATCTCGTTCCAGTCCCCCTGCCCTGGACAGGGGCACCTTCCACAAGACCAGGTTGCTCAAAGCCCCATCCAGTGACCAGGGATCTGAAAACGTCCAGCACTTCTGCAGCTTCTCTGGGCAACCTGTTCTAGTGTCTCACCACCCTCACAGGCAATAATTTCTTCCTAGTATGTAATCTAAGCCTATCCTCTTTCAGTTTAAAGCAATTCCCCCTTGTCCTATCACTCCATGCCCTTGTAAAATGTCCCTATCCAGCTCTCTTGTAGTCTCTTTAGGCACTGGAAGGTGCTTGAAGATCTCCCTGGAGCCTTGTCTTCTCCAGGCTGAAAATCCCCAGCTCTCTCAGCCTGTGTTTATACTAGAGGTGCTCCAACTGTCTGATCATCTCTGTGGCCTCTTCTGGACTTGCTCCAACTGTTGCCCCTTCAAGGACATAGAATAGGCTTTGTCAAATGCATTAATTGGGTTCTTAATTGAAAGAACTAATTGTGTTGAAAGTTATCCTGTTGTCTCTCATTCATCATTTTATACTGAACGAACAAGTGATTTCTGCTCTTCCCTCTCTTATTCAGAGGACAATATTAACCATGTGCATTTCAAACAACTGCAGCAGTCCTACTAAATTTACCCACAGTTCCAAATATACGTGGAGTATCATAGCAGTAACGCCCTCATTCTGTCATATTTGCTTGAAATGTGTGTATTTGTGTATTAGGTAGTTTTGCCCTGAGTGGAAAAAAATACAAAAAAGCAGAATTAACTGTTTCTCACTCTTCAGACAGCTTCATTCTGTCAATGCTGTTAAAAAATAGAAATAATTGCTTGGAGATCAGAGATAATTATCTCAGGGGCCTGTTGATACCATTTTTCTTATAATTTTGTTTAATACAGCTTTTGTTGTATTGGCTCAGCAGTACTTTTTAAACATTCTACTCTAATGGAAATCTTTTAAGAAGAGTAAGGAAATAAATGGATGGACTTGATAAATAGAAAACTTCACATATACATTTTGCTACAATAAAGTCAGTCAGTGCCAAAAAGGCTTTGCATATATTCCATGAATGCAGATAGACCATATTAAGTTGGTGCCATGAACACCAAAAGGCAGATTCTTGACTCGCCATGGCATAAAATGGGATGGTTATGGATTCCATTTCAGAGGGAAATTATTCAAGACCACAAACTAGTGGCTTGGAGCATGCTGCAGCATTTAAAATTCTCTTTTCAAGAACAAATTCAGTGTCTCCTTACAAATTGCTTTGTTGCTGGGAGGATTTTCAGTTATATGAAAACTTCCTATAATAAACCACTGCTGCCCAAATAAAGTCTTTATTCCTGCTCCTACTGAATTTACATGGACTTTAGTGATACAGGATTGCAACAAAAGGGTGTAACTGGCTTGTACTATCTTTGATGGGTGCATTTCATCCTTTTGCAATAAGAAAGGAAAAAAAAGTAGATAATGGGCTGATACTTTTAGAAGAGTTGTCCTTACAGCCTGAATGTACTTTCATACTTAGCATGCCTTAGATTGGAAAGTGAAGGGTATCAAATAGCGGTGAGCAAAAATAACAATACATATTTTACACTTCAATGGCTCTTTCTACCTGGCACTCTCAGAACTCTAAATACCAGCTGATGGAATCTAATGATTTGTGAGAAACACACAAACCCCCTTTTAGCAAAGAAAGAAGCAATTCTGTAATTAATATGACTCATATGTATGATTTTCAAAGCACTGTTCAAAGTTACTTGATTTCTCAGTTTGCTGTTCTTGCTATAGAAGGAAATGAATGATGTGCATTTATCACACAGTTTACTTGTGGGTACATTTCCTATAGGGAAATCCTTATCTTCCTAGAAGTTCTTCTGGATTAGCTCACAATTATGCAATTATTGCATGGATGAATTGCCCTGTTTGATCAGTTGATACCCAAAAAAGTTCTTTTATGTAACGTAAATGAAGAAGAGAGGTAGTTATTGTTGGTTTGTTTATTTTATAAAGGAGAGAAGTGTGGATAGGTATGAACTGGGAGAGAAGAGGGCTCATCTAAAGCAAGAATACAGGCTGTACTGTCTTTCTGTCTCCTTAGCACAAAACAATAGAGTAAAATGTGCATCTTTATTATTGCAGAGAGCAAGTAATAAAAAAGAATGATTATTTACTTGCTATAGAAAGTAATATCCGTGGCTTTCCAAATGAAGATTAATGCTGTTGGTTCTGTGATTAAGATGTTAAAAACCCCATTCAGGAAAGCCTTTGTTTTGTGCATTGCATTACCCATTTTGTCAGCACAGATCACAAGAGGTGGATGGAGGAAAGTCCATGTGGGAAGGGGGTCTAGACATCTCCACCTGATTGCTCATTTATCTTTACTTGACTTCTGCATTAGGGATGACTAGAAGTTGTGCTGTGGATGGCTGCAGAGGCACCTTTTCCTAATGTGAGCACCTTGGAAAAGCTGCCACTACTGAGTCTGCTGCTCAGACTGGAGTTTCACGCTGCGAGTTGGGATAGAGGGGGCTCCAGGAGATCCTGAGGATTGCTTGTCCTTCTGGAACTGAGTGTTCCTTAATTGCCTGATGCACTGTTTATCTGGACAGATGTGATTGGTATCAGAATACCAGTAACTAGAAGAGTTAAATAATTAAATTTTATAAACTCACATGACAGTCTGGGTAAAATAGTTTTTCATGTTGGCGCTGCAAAAGTGACCATTTAGACACGTTCTGCAGCTGCTCAGAGCTTGAAAAACAAATTTGTATTATCTGCTTAAAAATACATGTTATTTCTTTTATGACCAGGTGTTAAAGAAGTGATTTATAGTATGGCTCAACACTTACACACCAGCAAGCCTTTAAAAATGTTACCTTTTTCTCCTAAGAACTTTCTTTTACAAAAGGGCATGTAAAAAAGATGGAGTGATTTGTCTTGGTGAATAAGAGCAAAGTGAGGTCACTCTCTATGAGCAGCAACTGTTATGATAAACAGATCATAAAGCCACGGTTGGCTAAGCAGAATAATTTTAAATACTCTGCTAGATATTCACAGCAACTGTACATAGCTGGTGCTGCCTCAGAGTGATCAGCACGGAGATTCACAGCACTTGGAATCTCTTCCCTGCTCACTGTTCAGTACAAAACCACTCTGAGTCCCCTCATGGTAGTAACTTCCAGGCATCTTCCAAATTATTTTCTCTCTCTCCTGTATTTTCTTAGATTTAGTTGACTAAATGAGATGAACAAGTATTTTTGCTGCTCCACAGACTGCTGTGTCTTTCTCTTTGTGTAAATATATCCAAACGTGGCCTTTCACAGCTGGAGAGTATGGAACTTTCCTTCTGGTATGATGCATGCTGCCACTGACAATTCATCTGCTACCAACTCCATTTCTGGCTAAGGCCTCTGTGTTTTAAAAGGATTACAAATCTCAAGACACGTGTCTGAAAAAGCCCTATTGCCTCTAAGAAGGTAAGGAGGGAGACGAGGGTCTGTATCTTAGGAATCTCTGTGGGATTCCAGGATTCGCTAAGTCCTGCTAAGAAGACGGTTTTCAAAGGAGGAATCTGGGCATAGACACAGAAAATTTGGTACAGAGTTGTCTGAGCTGAGTATCTTCAAGAAGAGAGGTGGTTGGGGGAGATTTTAGGCTCAGGGAGCACTGAGAATGTGTGGCATAAAGGAAGGATGTGCAGGGGGCTGCATACCACTAAAAGTATGCCCTTCTCATTAAAAAGAAAAAATCATATAAGAGAACATTTCTTGCTTCTTTCCTTTGATTATTTTTTTCTCTCGACAAGAGCTTCACTTAAAGCATGGAAAATTCATGTGTTTCTACAAGAATCTTGAAGATTCGTATGGATGTGACTTGAAAATAAAATCTGCTTTGGAGGTTTCATCCATCTCCTGTTCAGTAAGACTTTTAGCTCTTGATTTGACATGGGGAGAAGACTTGTCTAATTCACAAAGGCAAAAATACTATGCAGACAATGGCAATTTGCTGAGGTGGGTGAGATGAATCAACTCGTGGTGGGACTGATTTCTTCTGCTAAGTATAGAAAGAACATGATGATTAAAGTAGACAAGATTGCTCACGTTTAGATAGCTACTCTTAAATGACATGAATCCCCCATGAATGACAAAATCAAACAGCCAAAGAAAGCAACATTTATTATAGAGAATCATCTGTGGAGGCAGCAATGCTTATAGTTCATCTCTCAAAGGACTGTCTCTATTACCACTAGAATTTAAATCTCTTGCTGCACTGGACTAGAGAGAAGAGTCTTGCCATGTTTGGTAAAGAGATAATAATTCCTCTGGTTTAAAGAGGTAGATCAGTGCACAATCTTTAAGAACAAGTCAAGCACTGATCTCAAGGGAGCAACTGTGCTTAAAAAATGATGGTGTTATGTGACCCACTGTTCTCAGGGCAGAGAGAGTCCAGTGGTCTTTCTTCCATCTGTGTTTACAGAAAGGACTTGGAGCCAGGGTCAGTTAATAAACAAGACAGGGCTCATTTGTTCTTTCACTGTTGAGGTCATTAGGGAGTCTTGTCTCCCTGTCTCCTGTTCAGGATGGTTCTGTTCATACAGTTGGGGCAGATTACTATTACCTCAGTCTAGAAATGCAAGGCTGGTTCTGTGGCATTTCCCATCTTTACTACACCCCCCAAACACGCACACCCACACACCCTGTTTAAAAACAGGTTGATTTCTGAACACTGTTCATCGTAGAGGAGGCAAAATGTACCATGTGCTGGAGAACTAGCAGAGTAGAGCTAAAGTATTTAAAGCAGTTGTTCCCCCTGTTTTCCATCCCATGAAAAACAATACCTAGCTAGTAACATGGTATTGGGAATGTGTTTACTTCTACAAAGGATTGGGGACTGCATTCAGAGTAATATTTGTTCATCCAGTAGAACTTCACCTCATACTTCTTTCCATTTCTGTAAATTTGGGAGAACTTCAACTCAGCATGAGTCCTGCCCTGGCGGGGGGGGGGGGGTCTGGTGCCACGGCCCCTGGGGGGGGTAGGTCCCGCCTTCCCTGGCCCGGGGCCGGGCCCCCCAGCTGGCACTTGTTGACAAAAAAAAAAAAAAGAAAGAAAGAAAAGCA
>JAYRBT010000156.1:14111501-14125396 GCA_036023395.1 Myiotriccus ornatus
GAGGAAAAAAACCCTGTAATTGCTTCTGGTTTGCTAGTGAATAATAAGTAATAGTACCCTAGCTGCTGCCAGATGTAACATGGTACTTGTTTTGCAGGAAATACTAAAATCATGCCTGGAAAGAGTTAATTACTCTAAAATAATACTTATACTTTTCTTAGTGTTTCAGTAATAAATGTTTTTAATCACCCAGGGAAAGGAACCATAATAAGACAGTCACTACTGGAAGCTTTCAAGCAAGTACCTTGCTCAAAGACGGATGCTATTCCAGCAAACGTTCCAAGTTCAACTAAAGTGATACCATTTCGCCTCCTTCTTGAGGTGAGACCATTTTGAAGATTGATTCTTCAGTTCGTTGTAGCACTTCAGTTTTAAACCTGATCTAATGAACAGCCATAGATGCTATGGACTCTAAACATAAAGAATTGACATGTTAGCATATTAATGTACCCAAATGTCACATAAATCATTAGAAGACAGTTTACTGAATGACTCAGATATCTGGCGATATCACATGCAAAGCCCCTTTAGCTCTTAAATATAAAGCAACTTCCTTTTGGCAAAGTCCTGATTAGAACAACATTGATTGCAGTTATTTATAGCTTAAATGCTATTGCTGAAAATTTCTCCAAGTTGTAGATACTGTGTTATTAACTATAGTAAAGCCCTAAAAATCAGTCAGCAGAGGCCACTTCAATCTCCGCATGATAATAAAGGATTATTATGTGCAGTAACCTATTTATGAAAAGGAAACAGTGTGCTTCTTTCAGACTCCATCAATTGCTTTAATAAGGAATTGAAAAGCCTGGCCTACTTTATATGCAGATCACCATCCCAGTTGCATAAGGATTTAGAATAGACAAAACAAAACTGTTTTTGTTGTAAATAAGGGCTGTTTGTTTAAATCGCACAATAATGTTTGCATCTAAAAATTATTTAGAAGCTAATAAGGCTTAATAAAGTTTGACTGTGTACTTGTTAATAAAAATGGTTTCAATATTCTCCAGGAAGAAAATGTAAATTGGAGGTGATAACATAAAGCTTGAAGCAAAACAGGCCTGACTTAATGGGAAAGGAGAAGACTTATGGCGTTTGTTCACTGGAGGGCTTAAGAAAACCAACTCTGAGAATGGAATTCAGTTAACTAAAAACATTTTACAAAATTTAAGATAATGAACTTAGTGGTAGTTTTCTCTAGCAGATTAGAATTATTGCAGTATTACTTTTTCCTTTAGAGACTGAAAACTAGACATAATTCAGACTGCTGAAAGTTAGTGTGATGCACATACTGATTTTGACTACCTTGATTTGGAGGAATCCAGAGACCTAGGTTCAAATTTTACCTTTGGCATTGGTTCACTTGCCTGTATGTTAATAAATTTAATGAGGTGTGGGATGACCCCTGCTGGTGTCCCTGCTTATGAAAAAAAATATGTATCTGGCAGGAAAAGGACATGTTAATTTCAGTCCAAAAAGTTACAAATATAAACTCTGTCACAAAATGTATAAAAATACCTAATTTAATGCATAAAATATTATGAGTAATGTTCTGTTAAGTATGAAAATAATCTTAAGCCACTGAACATTACTGTGTTAGAACTGCAATGCAATGTATTAATAAGGACATTAATTGTTCAGTTCACTATGCCATTGTGTTAAACATCTTTTATTAATGAGCTGTTATTCCCAGCTGAGGCATTTGATAACCTCTAGTCCATTGCTAAATCCTCTCAGTTGGTTTCAGTGAATCACTCTAAACAAACCTAGAAGGAAAAAATACCCCAATAATTTACATTTGAGTCTGTAAGGTCCTAGAACTAGAGTCATTTAAAGAAGGGCAGCTTTCCTATAAATCAAACCTTCTGATTTAATGCAGCTGACATATAGATCTATTTTACATTTTTTTTTTAATTTCAAAAATACAACACATTAAAATAGGTTCAATTTATCAAAGCTAAGAGCAACAATTAAGTAATAATGTACTTAAAGTGCAAAGGCACTTTAACACAAAAAAGTGACGCCCAGTGGCTATAGTTGGTAATTGAAATAGCAGTACTGTATATTATTATTTACAAAAGAAAGTCATAGTCCAGGAAAAAAGATCTTTGGAGATCTTCTACATAATACATTAAGTTTCCACTTTGAAATGAAAAGGAAAAAAACAAACAAACAAAAACCAACAGAAAACCCAAAGACCCCCTTCCTCGTTTCCTTCAAAATCAAAAAGAATTATGCAAGATCTATTACAGAAAGGTACATTTGCAGTGACAGTTCCTACAGAAGGGTCAAAAGGAGAGAGAAATAACTTAAAGAGAACGTTGCAAAAGCAACACCATATCTCTGCTATGCTGCAAGGGTTCCTTTTCTCTCTCTCTCCTTCTCTGATTTAAAAAAGTGGAAACGTTGGGAATGCGACAGATGATATCAGCACTGAGTTCAGACTCAATGAAAAGTGATGCTGAGCTCATTTAAAAAATTTCCTTTGTCTCCCACCTCCCCCCTCACAGCTGACTGATTGCAGTTTGTTTTTCCAGAACTTCGAGGTAGTCTGGTTCTGTTTGTAGCTTTCCTTGGAGTAAAGGATGCTCGGGTTTAGACTGTTCTGCAAAATATTTCCTGGGAGTTCCATATAAAACAGTTTTATTTATCCTGTCCTGGTTTTGGCGTCTTGATTCATATGAAGGGGCAAACTGCCTCTTGGGTAAGGTACAAAAGTTATAATGAACTAATCCTCCGGCGGGCAGTTCCTTGACCCTTTCTGCAATATTTTGATACAGAAGCTCTGGTTCCCTCGGTGAGGATTGCTTTTCCAGTAATTCAGCTGCACTGATGGTAAATGCAAGACTGGTGGGGTCTTCCTTTTTGTGGTCAAGACTGCTATAGCTAAACTCATGGAGATTCCTGTAATAGGCAACTGGGTCCCCTTCCTTTTGCATGTAAATTGGGTTTTGGCACATCTGTCCAACAGGAGGGGGAATGTAGTTATAAACATGTCCTTCAGTTTTATCGTGGGTCTCGGTGTTGTAAGACCCATACTGGAGCTGAAATGAACTTATATCTACGTTGTTTGCGCTGCTGGGCATGCTTTGCACCCCCTTCCGGCGCTTAAGGACGAAGACAAACAGGCCTGCCCCAAAACAAACCGACAAAATAAACACAACCAGCAATCCTAAAATTAAGACAGACAGTGGAACTTCGGTGTGTAATTCTGGGTAGGAGCTGGGTGAGACACTGAGGAGATGGGGTGTATCTGTGTTCTGGTTCATGGAGAGGAGAGAAGAATCTGACAGGTTGGGGTTCTCTGGGCAGATGGCTTCTTTGCTCAGGAATTTCAGATGCTCTCCAGAGTGCTTGGTGGGAGACTCGCATATGACTTCATTGATAACTACGGGGGGATTTGACTGCTGGTTGTTCTGGTCAGTGACTTTCTCTATCCAGTTCCTCAGCCCCAGGATGTCACACGTGCAGTCCCAAGGGTTCTCCTGGAGGTCTATCTGAATTAGAGCTGAGAGCTGGTCCAAGACTCCTCTCACAGGCAGGTGTGAGAAATGGTTGTTTCTAAGGTTGAGTCTGGTGAGGGAAGTGCCGCCAAAGACATTGTCAGGCAAGGATCTGAGCAGGTTGTTGTTGAGAAACAAGAGATGAAGATTACTCAGAGCATCAAATGTGCGTGGCAGGATCTCCTTAATGACATTGTACTCTAGGTAGAGATATTGCAGGCTGTGCAGCCCTTCGAACATAGAGCGGTACAGGATCTCAAGGTAGTTGCCATTAAGATAAAGTCTACGTAAACTTGTGAGGTTTGTAAAGGCACCTTCTTGTATCACTGCAATTCTGTTATTTCCTAGATGTAGCAAATCCAGAGAGCTGTACTCTGTGAGATCGGTCCTATAAATGACTTGCAGATAGTTGCTAGTAAGGTAAAGTTTCTTTGGACTGGTTGGCCTAGGGTGCAGATCGGAGATGTTACTGATCTTTTTCTCTTGGCAGTTAACATTTAAGCCATTGTCTGAGCTCTGTGATGTACAGATGCAGCCAGCTGGACAGGTGATGGGCACTGGAGACTTCGTCTGGTAAACCATGATAGGTCCGAATATTTGCCTGTCTTTTGACACAGAGACACGGGGGGTGGGGCGGTTCCTGGTTTTGGGTGGCCGGCTGGCTTTTGGGGCTCTAGTGGGATTCATGGCAGAGTTGGCTGTGGGCGATAGCCTGGAGATGTGTGGGTCTGAGAGGACAGGATGTTTTTCCCTCTGGTTTGAATCGCTGGAGCTTTTCCTAGGGCAGAGATCTTGCCTGGTGAGCTGGGTCACATCTTTTCCATGAAGCCTGAAGGGGGTTTCGCAGACTATCTCGCCCACAAACACGGTGATGGTGTCTAGCCAGGCCTTGAGTGGCAGCAAGTCGCAGGTGCAGTTCCAAGGGTTTTCCTCCAGCTGGATTTCCATGATGCCTCCAATGTGCTCCAGCACACCAGCAAAAGGCATCATCTTCAGCCGGTTCCCCCGCAGGTCCAGGTGAGTGAGGAGCACGAAGCGGAAGACATTGCTGGGCAGGGACAGAAGGAGGTTGTCATTGAGAATCAGCACCTTGAGCTTGTTTAGCTTGCTGAATGCCCCCGCTTCAATGGCACTGATGTAATTGTAATCAGCCTGCAGGTACTCCAGGCTCTCCAAACCCAGGAACGTGTCTTCCTTCAGCACTTCCAGCTTGTTGTTATTGAGGTGCAGCCTCTTGAGGGTGCGAAGGCCGCTGAAGGCCCCTGTGCGGATCTCCTGCATGTCGTTGTTGCCCAAGTGGAGGGTCACGGCATTGGAGTAGTTGACGAACTCATTGGGGAACAGGCGGGTCAGTGCGTTCCCGTTGAGAAACAGCTGGTAGATCTTGGACGGTGGCGGCAGGAGGAGGCTGACGGTTGTAAATCCTTTGTTTTCACAATTAATGTTCAGCACGTTCTCCTTCTCCTCACAAGGGCAGCGGCTCTTGCTGCAAATGTCTTTGGCAGGTTTGCGACTCTCTGTCCGCGAGATCCCAGCCACTGTTAACAAACTGAGCAACCAAACACCCTTCAGCATCTTTATGCGCCGTCGATCCCCGCTTTGGTACCTACAGTCAAACCTTTTGAGACAGGTAAGGAGAGAAAGAAGAAATCCCCAGTGAAAACGGCCGGGAGCAGAGACTGCTCGGGGAGGGGGGAGCAGAGGCTTCTCGGGGAGGGCGAAGCAGGTCGGAAGGTGGAGGGGAGGGAAGGAGAGCTGCAAGGCAGCGACTTGCAAACTCCTCTGGAATCCCCCCTCCCCTTCTGCCCCCTTCCTTCTGCTCTCCGAAAGCGCCTGCGGAGCTGCTGTGGGGGAAGCCCCGTCGGGGAGCTCCCCAAAAACCGAGTCCCGGCTCCGCCGCGCTCCCCGCCCGACCCCTCCGCCCGCTGCCTCCCGCCGGCACCGCGATCCCGTCCCCGCTGCCCATCCCGATCCCGACCCCGACTGCCCGCTCCCCGCCAGCATCTTAAACTGGGGCTGGGAGAACAAACGCCGGCAAACCCTCCCTAAGCCTCTCCCCGCCGCGGGGCGCCCCCGGCCCGCGCCCCCCGCGCTCGTACCTGCTCTCGGGGCGCCCGAGCGGGCAGCGGGGGCAGGGGCCGCCGCCGAGAGCCGCCTTGCCCCGGGAGCCAGGAGCCCGGCGGCGAGAGGCATCGCCCGCACAGCGCCTCAGGAGGAGCCCAGCGGGGCGCCGCCGTTCCCGTCCCGTCCACTCCCGTCCCGTCCCGTCCCGGCGGGAAGTTGGGCCGGGCGGGGGCCGAGGCGGCGGCGGCGCCGCTGCGGGAGCGCGGGCTCGGCGCGGGCTCTGCGCGGGGCGCGGCGGGCGCGGCGCTTTTGCGGGTGCCCCGCGCGGAGCCGCGCTGACGTCAGCCGGGGGCGGGGGGGACACGTTTTTCCCAGCCCACCCTCCCTTCCATCCCCCCCCATCCTCGGTCCCCGTCCCCCCCCCCCTCTCCTCCGCCTCCCTCCGCGCCTCTCGCAGCCGGCTCCGCTCCCGGCTCGGCTGCGCATCGCGGGAGCGCTCTGACAGCACCTGCAGGACAGCGCGGGCACTCGGAGCCGGGAAGGGGAATAAGGTAACGAGCCAGGATTTACCTTGGTCCGGAGAATTTGTGGCCCCGGGTCCCTAAATCCGTGCCCTCAGAAGCAGAGAGCAAGTCAAGCAGCTTCTTCGGCGCAAGCCAGCCGGCGAGAGCGCCCGCACCGCACACACGCTCACCGCACACACGCATATCCCACACAGACACACGCGCACACCCCGCACACCCCACACACGCACAGTCTGGCTCTCGCAGCAGCGGTGCTGCAAATCCCGCATCTGGCATCAGCATCGATCCCCCGCTCCGGCTGCAGCAGCCCCTTTCCCAAACTGCCGTGCCGAGCTCTGCCCAGCGCGTTGGTGTTTCCTACACGTTCAGGGAAGTTCAGCACCTTCCACCAAGCCGGCCTGGCAGGCAGCGGCAGTTTCGTGCCTGAATCCCTGCACCCTCTGGAATGCTCCCCCGAGTGCTGAGCAGCCAAGACCACATCTAACGCCATCATTCCCACTGGCTGGACTAGTCTCACTGCCCCATTGCAATGTCGTGGTGTAGCGTTTGGCTGCCTTTAAAAAGAACAGGATGGTGGATGTGGGTTGTGAGTTCGCTTAAGCCCCACACCCTGGGCACAGATCTGTTTGATGGGAAAGACTGTCTGCTCTTGATCTTTGTCTGAAAGGTAAAACTTTGGGTTCACACTGGGAAAAAAAAAGCAAAAGACACTCCACAATGAATTTTTAAAGTGCTAATGTGGCAGGGTGCATTATTGACAGATTCCTATTGGGAACTACATGCACTTTACTTAGTCTTGAGAATGTAAAGGTTTACTGCCAAAAGAGTGCTGGACTTGGCAAAAGTGGCGCTGTCATCTCGTGGTGTTCTTTAGCCATTACGTATCAGAGCCTACATTTTAGGAGCAGCAGAAATGTGCTCTGTTCTTATCTCTCTTCTTGAGAATGGAAAAGGCAACATCCTGCAGCAGCCACACAGATGCCTTTGCAGTGCTCCTGGGCAGGAATAGTGTTGGAGTTTGCATTTGGGATTGGAGCAGTTGCAGGTTTCCTATCTAAAATTTGGAGCGCTTGTGGAAAGAGCGGGAGCATCCCACGTTGGAGCATGCTTTTGCTGTGGTGCTGTGTGAATTTCAACAAGACTGGGATTCTGAAAGGCACTCAGAGCTGTTCCATTCTAACTCTCTTTATCCAGCTGAATTCAGGAGCACAAATTGCTATGATCAGGAAAGATGTTTGTGGCAGATCTGCGGTTTTACAACACTAATACACCAGCAGCCACATTATTATTCTGTGAGATTTGTTGCTTGTTTTAGGCTTTAAACAGTAGGATATGGTGTTTGGGGAGCAAAATTGGACTAGTTACAGCATGTAAAATCCTGTTTTCAGCTTTTTCTAACACAGTCTGGGGGCATGAGCCTAAAAAGAGGAGGTAAACGTAGACCTAGGTTGATTTTTTTTTTGTTTTATCTCTTTCTGAAAGTAGCATATTCACACACACCTGCCCACACTGACACATGCACAGAGGCACACATACGTTCCTGTAACCTGCCTGCAAAGTGTTGCCTAAACTCACAGGGCTCACTCTAACACACAGCAAAAATGAAGGCAGAAGTCCAAGTGCATTTCCCCCTCATCTCACAGTGTACATTTGTTTCATGTCCATGAGTTTTCAGTCACGTGCAGCTTTCTGGCGAGCAAGGATCATGCCCTGGAATTGGCTTACGAGGCAACATACACTGTCCCACTTGCTTGTGTTTACTAGTATGTAAGAAATGTGTTTGTGGTAACTGCTGATGATGCCTTGGAAGGGAAAGTGTACGCATGGCATGCCTCAGCAGTAATTACCAGATTCATGTGGGATGGAAGGAACAGCATGTTAGGGGATTGCAACAGTAATAAGACACAGAGATGATACTGATTCTATTACACTGCAAATGCATGCATATAATAACTACTGTTGTAGGAGGAGGAACAAGGGTTTAAAAAAAAATAATAGCTACAGCTTTTTATTTAGGAACAAAGTCATGATTTCTCAGCATGCCTGAAGTGTTTTATAATCCCTTCAATTAAAAACAGGGTATAAAGGAACAGCTTTGTTCCTCCACCTGTTTTACTGCCTTTTTATTTTGCATGCTGAATGCGGGAATGTTTTCAGGCTGGGAATATCTGGGAACCTCCAGGAATGGAAGGCCAGGAGGCAGGTTGATACACTGCCCATGAGGGTTTGGGGTAACTCTGTTACTCTTGATTTGTAAGCATTGTAAAGGTTTTCTTTTTCCCAAACACTTTGCTGCATTCCCTCATCCCCCTTTCTGTGCAGTTATGAAGACTGAGTACAGACTCATAGATTATGAGGCTTAATAGAACCATTGTGGCTTTTGGGTCTTGCATAACCCAGGCCATCAGCTAAATTGAAATTAATTCCTGTTTAAACTAGATCATACTCATAGGAAGAAGGAAGAGAAAAACAAAAAACTGAAACCCCATAACATACCCAGGCATATTTGAGCAATTGCCTATGGTGAAAATCTGCCATAATGTTTGATAAATTGTTCTAAGAGGTTTCATCTCCCACATGTAAAAAATTGTGCTTTCTATGACACTGCATCTATTTACCTTAAGTTTGAACTGTTTATCCTTGTAATATCCTTGTCTGCTGGCTTAAGAGCCCTTAATTATCCCATACCTGTTTCCCATGGGCACTTCCAGACTGCTGCAGAGCAAGTATGGACTGAATACTTGCCTGACACCAACTTTAATCCACTTCAAGTAATCTGTTAGTCCTGTGCTGCTACAGACACCAGAACAGCTCTTGACTCTTGCATGGTCCTGAAGTCACAAGTTTATTGATCTGCTGGCAGAGGGAAAAAAAAAAAGCCAGACCGTGTCACGAAGCATAAGCATAAAATTTGGCAAGGATCATTACCCTTCCTGCCTAGTGCACATCATGCTGTTGTCCTTCTGGGAGAGTAAATATCAAGAAGCAGAAGAAGTCTGGAAGTGTGGGGATAATTTTCCTTCTCCACATTGTGTCTGCAGGTGAATGCTAAGCACTACTTACACATCTTAGTCCATCAGTTTATTTGGGGTTTTTTCTCTGTATATAAAAGAAGAAGGAAAAAACATGTCCACAAAGTCTTATGGAATAAAGAAGACAGAAGAAAGGAAGCAAAAACCTTTGTGAATTGGATGGAGGGAAAGATTTAAGCTTTATTGATCATTAGAAACTATTAACGTAGCCTGGATGGTGCTGGCAAGTAAAGAAGAGTTTATTCATGTAGTGTAAATAGATGCCAATGTTTATTTCTGTGAACAAAACATGATGACTTATGTAGTAAAAGAATGGGAATTTGTAAATTTAGTTATTTAGTGATCTCATGTGTTCCTTCTTCTGTAATCCTGAACCGCATGTGAAGGTCCTCCTCTATGTCAACTTTTAGGGTTCTGAGACAATCATCATTGCTCTTCAAAAAGTACCCTGTGTTCTTGCTTTCTCTGTGTGCCTCTCTGTATTTGTGTGCCTATTTGGAGCTGGAGACATTCTCCCTCCATAACTACGTACATTGCTGGGATCTTTCCCGTACGGTGAAGTGGGATATTTTTAAGCCTCACTTAAAAGTAATTATTAAGGTAATAAACGGTTTCCAGATTTAGCAGCGAGCAGTATGCAAAATAATTGTTACTTGTAATCCAAGCTTTTATCTCATCCAGCAGCACCGGGAAGTATGCTGTAAAGGACAGGATGAAAGAGGAGTCTCTGGCTTTCGCTTCCTTCGGGCAAGGAGCGAGCAGGGGATGAGTGAAGGAGTGTGAGCACACAGGGCAGGGAGGAAGGGGCTGGCAGGCTCTGCCCACCGTGGGCCTGCCTCCATCCCCCTCACCCCTGCTGCCCAGCAACAGCAAACTGGAGCACTGCGTGCCCGAGAGAGCCAGAGGAGAGACATGTTTGTCATGAAGTCTCTGTGGAAGGGGAGCTGGTGGATGAGCCAGTCTGTGGGCACAGGGGCGCTCGGGAGTATGTAGTGTCTGCTGAGTTGCCTTTTGCTGGCAATCACTAATTGCCTTTGCCATCAACTGTAACGAATTTCTTTGGTTTCCAGATGAATTTTTTAGCTTCATTTCTCCCAACCATTTAAGCATATGGAGAACTGGCCTACTTCAGAATACTGTTTACTGACACATCATGACTACCTACTGTATAAATAAAAGAATTTAATGAACTATGACTTAAAATCAACAGGCTTTCTAACTCTTCTCTCAGTTTCTGCTTCCTCCCAGGAAGTAGTTTTGAGACCCATTATCTCACTGCAACATAATTTTTTTTTTTGCAAAGAGACTTTATCATCATTTGTTTCAGTATATCTGGGATAATCTGTTTTGTAACAGCACAGTGTGATTCTACACTGGTGGTACAAACCACAGCAGTAGAACTATCAGTTTCTGATGTTTTGTATCATTAATCCTAACTGTCTAAAGAAGAGAATTTTGTGTGTTATAATAGCAGTAACATTGGTTTCAGCAGGAAATGTGCTAGAGAAGCTGTGTGTCAGGAAGCACTCCAGGTAGCCTGTGCTTTGGGGATACTGAGAGACTCATGGCTATGTAATTAAGACTGAACATTATTTTAGATTTAGCCCAATTTTTTTTCTTCCTTGCATAGAAAAATAAATCTCCATTCCCCTTCTACACTCACACCTTGTATCACAGGACCCAGGAAAGTACTATAAGACAGTTGATATTTATGGATGTCTTCATCCTATTCAGCAAAGTAGTATGTCTGATACAAAGCCCTTTGGTGTCAATGGAAGGACTCCTACTGATTTCAGTGGGATTTGGATCAGATCTCTCAACAAATGTTTGACTTCAAAGCCTGCACTTATGTTTTACTGAGTGGTTTAAATATTTTTGGAAGTGCTTTGTTTCATCGTGTCGTTGGGTCTTTTTCTCTGATAGGAACAACGAGATGAATCTTTCTGATGATAGATATTCTGTGCTGGCATTTCTGAGCATCAAGAACAAAAGAAAAAGTCTGGTTGGTTTTTTTTTTTTCCCTCTCCTTAAAATGACAATGGAATTTTTCATTTATTGCATTTCAAATGCGTGAATGTCTAGAGTAATATCTACCACTACCATTTCTAAGTGCAATTTTTCAGATTTCCTCAGAGTCATAATCTATGTGTTACATACCGTGAATATTTTTAACTGGGAATGTCCCATCATGCAAGCACAAGTGCACACAAGTGTTTTTAGTGATTCAGAGAGTCTTGTTTAAATTATTGGGTCTTCTTGCTATACTTCAGTGGACGTGGGGCTCATATTTGCATAATGCAGTTGATGTATGGGTGTGATGAATATTCACTGTTGAAAGTCTGGTGAGTCGATGCGAGAGGTTTCTTCCCTTTATTTATTAGTAGTAAAAGCAACATAATGAAATCTCTCCATATCATTATTTTTATGGCAGTGATGTTGAAAGAACACAAATCCCACTGTGCTAATGACATATTCAGCAATATGTGAGGAGCAGGAGCAATGGGTGAAATTCAGTCCCGGGCAGAGGGCCAGCCCAGAGTAATTCATCATGAAAGCCCCCAATTAAGACCTCAAAACAGGACTTAAGTGAGACTTCAGTGCCCTATGCCTTGAGCTGGCTTTCTGCAACAGTGGGAGAAAGTTCCTTCAAATGAATTATTCATCATAAATAATGCATTTTATTAGTTTAGCCTATTTTTCTTGATTCCTTGAATTTATTTAATTGAAATTACTCACCAAATAATTTCTATGAATAATCATGGCCTGAGGATTATTTTTGAGCAGTTCACGGTGAGCATTTCATATTCCACATGCAGAATGAGAGCCGTGTCATTGAGTTGTCATTATGCACAGAGGTCACACAGTTCTGGTTTCGCTCCAGAAAAAAAATGAGATGAGTAGAAAAAACACCAGCATTTTTTAAGACTCCATGTGTTCCCAAAAGATCTTTCCATTAAGTTAATTCCATGAGATGTTTGCGAACAGTTGCCGACTGAAGAAAAATATTGGGTTGTCATTGACTTTTGTGTTTTCCACCTGGTTTCTAATAAGAAATTTAATGGTGTGTGTGCATGTCTGGGTGTCAGTCAAGGTCCCCTCCCTTCATAAAAATTTTGAACCAGGTCTGATGAAAGGTGGTGCTCCTAGAGATTTTATTTTCCCACTGAAGTAAGTGGAAGTGACTGAGAATTGCCCCAGCTGTCTGAGAGGTTTCAGCCTGGCCTCACTGCATCGGGTCTGGCTGAGATGGAATTCATTTTCCTCAGTGCACCCTCCCAGTGCTGTGCTGGGTATCAGCAGCTAGAAGGGGTTTGATAATACACCAGGGCTTTGGCTACTGCTGAGCAGTGTTCCCACAGCATCAAGGCTGTCTCTCCAGCAGTCCCCCCTCACCAGCAGGCTGGGGAGGAGGAAGGTCTTGGGAGAGCACAAAGCCAGAACAGCTGACCCCAACTGGCCAAAAGAGTATTCCAGACCATATGATGTCTGCTGAGCAATAACAGCTAAGAGAAAGAAGGACATTTGTTACAGGATGTTTGTTTTCTGGAGCAACTGCTAATGAAGACCCACTTCTCGGGAAGTGGCTGAACAACTCCTGCTGAGAAGAAATCTTTTGTTTTCCTTTGTTTACACATGTGGCCTTTTTGCTTTATTAAGCTTGACCCATAAAGGTTTTTTCCCATCTTAATTTCTCTCCTCTGCCCCATCCCATCCTGCTGTGGTAGAGCAGCTTAGTGGGTACCTGACATCCAGCCAAAGACCACCCATCACACTTACCCACTGTTGTCTGTCAGAAAAATCCACATCAGAGTTCAGCTCAAAACTGAAAATTTGTGGCTTGACTGCTCACCCAGCTGACTGCCAGGAGCAGGGAGGGGGACGTGGTACTCCTGCAATGGTGAGTAATAACGGATTGGAGGAGTCCACTGGTTTGAAAATGTTTTCACTTCTGATAAGATATCATTATTTCCAGTGCTGTTTCAAGGTTTCTACCTAGTGTGATTACTTCACTGTGGAAAGTTACACAGGTGCAGAAGAGCTTGTGAGCCCAAGATGGTGGTTTCTGGTGTCAGAGGGGAAGCCAGTTTATGGGTACTCAATCAACACAGTGCAGGCCAGTAAGATGCCTTGAGTCAGCAGGAAAGAAGAGATTACACTGAAAAATCAACCAGTTTACCTCTGAAGTGAGGGTATAATGAATCAGGGGAAAAAACCACAACCAACAGCCCCCCCTCACCCCCAGAGTCATTAGGTTTTAGGAAGAAATAGTTTCTGTTTTGTTTTTCCAAGGATAGAAAAGTCAAGTTTCTGAAAATTAAAGACTTCATTTTTTGACTAAGGAAAAACATTTCCTGGTTTCCTGCAGTCTTTTCCACATCACTCTAGCCAGAAACTTTGCTGTCTCTGAGCAGTAATCATTTACCTGAAAAATACCCTATAATATTTCTCTTTGTGGAGGTTGGTATTACAGATGCTGACTTTGAAGCGTGATGTACAACTCCAAGTGGCATGAAAAGAAACTGATGGGACAATTAGAACTTATGAAAATGGTGGGTGCGTTAATATGTTGGGGAGAACCACCTACAGCAAAGTATTTCAAACTCCACAGAAACCTTAAAATTTATTTGGCATCTGAAGTAGCTCCCTGAGTTGTTATTGCACAAAGCACAATGCAAACATACATAAAATCCTGACCTAGACTTCAGCCACTGACTAATCTCCCTCTGACTTCATGGGGCCAGGGAACACCTGAATCTGTTGAATACTCAGAGGGT
>JAYRBT010000156.1:14125496-14149987 GCA_036023395.1 Myiotriccus ornatus
GACTTCAGCCACTGACTAATCTCCCTCTGACTTCATGGGGCCAGGGAACACCTGAATCTGTTGAATACTCAGAGGGTGTGTTCCTCACTGCTACACAGGGAGATCTTGTTCCTTGTGTGGTGTCTTTCTAGTCCATGAGATTCCATGTGAAGTGGAACAGCTGTGGCAAGAGGGCATGAATATTTGGCCTCAGGATGAAGTGTCCTTATGCATTCTGTAACACTTGTGGCATTTCTTTCCAATCCAAAGCATATAATTTTTGAATAACTGCCCATCCTTTACGTGGCCTCTTTTTTTTACCATCTATCAGTCTGCTGCTTCCTGTAAAGCAATAAAAGCCTTTGCACAGCAGGAAATTTTTGTGTCCACTTTGTGACTGAGCAGCAAGTAAAGCTGGGAGGAGAAGAGGACAGCTCAGTCAGCCTTGGTAATCAACTCTGGCTTAGAATCTGGAAAACCCATTTGAGCACACATTTCCTCTGGAGTGTTTTTGCTTTTCAACCACTGCACTGGTTAGCATTTGAGATTTCTGACTAGAAATATTGTTCCTTTTGCAGGTAGAAGTGTTTGGCTTTATTATTTCTAGGTGGTGCTACTGATGCACTTGGAATTACATAGCGATGAGGTCAATGCTTTACAGCTGTTCACTTATAAACTGGCTGGTGGTCCAGACCATGTCAAGTATAAGCATTTCAGTACCTTCCTTTTCAGAGATGTTATCTCTTTCTGAAGCCTCTCTTGCCTTATGACAACTACTTTTTAATTTTTGATAATTATTATTTTAATAATATAGATATCTTAAATATGTTTTCTTTTAGCAGAATACTTTGACATCAACAGCTACACAGGCCTCATTTTACAAACCACAGCTTACTCTGTACCTGCAGCAGAACTGGGGGTCGAGGCAGGTGCACTGCACCTACAAATTTCTCCCTGCAAAAAAGATTTTTAGTTGTTATTTTCTACCCTTTCTGCTATTAAAATTTGTATTCAGTATTGTTAATATTTTGATACTGCAGGAACATCTGATAACATGAGTCACGGACCAGCCTCATTGTTGTATTGTTAGCTGTTTTGCTTATCTCTTTCCTTCTTCTGTAGAGTGTGAGTATAGCTGTGAGGAGGGGGTCATATAATTTTTGTTCCATACCTTAAGAGCTTTTGTAATATAAAGGTTTAGATCTAGAATTATAATTGTGTGGGATGCTGTATGCACAAGCAGAATGACAGCCCTTGCCAGGTAGTTTACAATGCTGCATTGAGAATTCTTTAAACTGAATGTGAACATGAAAGATGCACCTATCTCTGAAAGATAGGTACAATGAGATTGACAACTTGGATGTCAGGCTTCGTGTTGGTGTCATTTAAAATAGCTGAAATACAGTGTTGCCACTCCCTCCCTCCCTCTATTCCCACAAATTAGTCTTATGCTGGAAGTGCTGACAAGACCCTTATCATTTGTGATGGCACCATGTGCAGCTTTAAATACTGGTTATAAATGTTAATGTGTTATCTGAATGATATTTTTTCCACATGTAGGCAGCTCGGGATAGAGTCTCAGTAATAAACTTAACGAGTTCAGGGGGAAGACGCAGTATATGCTTATGTGAGTATTATAATGATTGGCATTTTTGCAAACAGCATGTGATAAGTGGTGCAGTTTTATTTTCAAAGCTTAATCAATAGAGAGCTCTTTGATATTGCCATGTTCTTTTCAAATAGATGATTCCTAAGGATAGCAAAACAACTTCTCTGTCATGGTGTGTTTATGCTTGGGGTTTAATCAATCTGCTTTAGTGATTGTCATAAATTTTGATAGCCCAAAAAATAAATAGAAGCTATAAAATAATTATGCTTTGGGGTGGCATCCTGTTGCTGCTTGCCTGGGTCATCTGGCTTCACAAATATTTAAAAGGATGCAAAGTCCATCACTGTGCCAATTACAAGAGCATGGGCCGTGTACCAGTTTATTCCCATTTATTGTAAACCCACACCAGCTGTTGCGCAGGAAATTGAGATGGATCTTCAAGGGCTTAAGAAGGACTTTATGAATGTCTTGTGTTAAACTATTGGGAGTGAATTTGCTCTCAAATAAGAGGAGCCAGAAATTACCACCTCATTACACAGCAGCCTCCCCTGTAATTTTGATCCACGTGGCATCAGCAGTAGTGGCTGAAGCTCCTTCTACGTGAGCCCGAACATCCACCTAGTCCAAAACCCCTGGGGTGGTCCCTTCAGTGAGACTCTTCTGGGAGTTTGAGAGGAGCAGTGCATCCCTGGCCTTTCTCTGGGATGTTTCAAGCCGGTAGAGAGGACTTTGGGGAGATGCCCACTGCTGTGGGTGAGCTTTGTCCTCGCTGAGCACAGCCCAATTGCCTGTGTCTCTTTTGTTCTTGGAAACAACAGTAGCAGTTGAAAGCTGAACTTTGAAAGATCATTTCACAAGCATCTGAAGGCTGGCCATGTCCACACAGAGCTGTGGTGCCAGCCCAGCTTGTCCTCCCTATTGCAGGATCCTGCAGAAATTCATGCTGGCCCCACAAAAGCAGTCCCAGGGAAGCCTGCCTGGAACAGGCGGTGTTAACGATTTATTGGATGTGGCAGCAGAAGGACACACACGATGAGCTTGGAGATAACCTTTGGCAGGGAACTCTCTCTGTCACTTCCACTCTTTCTGATAAAAAAATATAGTAACTGGTAGGCATTTGGGAAGCAAAGAAGCTGGAGCATTTCAGGTGATTTGACCTGAATGTAGCAGAGTGCCACGAGCACTGACGCAGAACCTCCAGAGATGTCAGTAGATCTGTGCCAGGCACCACTGCAGGGTATGACCTGGTCGGCATCAGGCTGGCTCCTCATCTCAGCACAGGAATTCCTCCAGAGCCATGAGGGATTTTGGCAGGCTGACATCAGTGTAAGACCAGGGTTTAAGTGTGCTGTGCATACTAGATGAGTTGTTGTAGACACCCGTGGAAAAAAAAAAAAAAAACCACTTTGAAAATTTATTTATTTTTAACACGTTTTACTTGCAGCAAAAAGACACTGTTTCAACATCCAGATGTTTCAGCTTCTGCTGTAATTCGACTTACTTTCATACAGAGATTCAAGAGGATGACCGACAGAGAGCAAAGGGGTTTTTTACTCTTTTTTATATAATTTTGTTTTGTAATATATATGTGTGTGTGTGTGAGCTCTGTATGGGTAAATATATACATGTAAGTATGTACATCTGTTTGTTTAAATAACATGTGTTTTCCTCTGCTGTTTGTGACCAACATCAATTGCTGTGCTGCCTTTGTAAATATGCTGCAATGGCTGATTCTTTTGAATTCTTTGTACTATCTTTGCTTATGCTGAATAGCAGCTGACACTTTAATTGGGATGACTGAGCTGAGTGCATTCGCCTTTGGAATTGGACACTTTTCAGTGTGAAGAGAGGGTACCACAGGCTGATTCTTCTGTCTTTATCCTCAATCAAAGCTCCATTAAATCAGACCTACAGTTTGTAGCAAGGGACATTCTCCATTGCATTGAAACACATGGGAAAGGCTGGAGACTCGGTTTTGAAGGTTAATTAGATCCCGAAAAGAAGAATTAACTGAATTTGTTCCACGTATCTTTTTTCCCCCCTATTTTTAAGAATCTTCTTAATTACTTTCATCTCTGCTGGTGATGATCACTTTTCTCTTTATAGGAAAAATATCATGTACGTTTGAGTTTATTAAAAACCTTTTTATTAGAAAGATTCTAGTTCTCATTTTAAACAAAAATGAGCGTAGTGCTGGCACATTGTGTTAAAATTTAGGCATCAGAACTTACTCTGTATTAATATGAGCTAATCTTTATCTTTTTTTAACTGAGTGCTAACATTATTCAGGTACTAAATGCATTTTTTTTTTAGCTGGCTACGTTATGTTTGGAAAATAAAGGAAGGAATAGTTTAGGACATGACCATTCAAAAACTCTTTGGTGAGGGGTGTAACTTTCAGCAACCAGTTCTTTTTTTCAGGTTCCCATTACCACACCTGCTGTTGACCCTCCTGTTGATTCAGAAAGGTAAATATTCTCCTTTTCAGCTCTCTCTGGAAAGCTGTCTTTGGCTGCATGAAAACATGCTTCTTGTATCGATATAGTAACAATATTTAAGTGACCTGCTCATGTGCCAGCGTGAGCCCTAAAGAGGGCTCTCAAAACCTAACAGTTCCAGCAGAGACAGTCTCCTTGTGGAAGACCATGCAAGGTTTGAGGCAGGAGAACACTGCTGGCTGGAGTCAGTCTCATAACTTTCTTCTTTGTGTGGCTGAAAATAGAGCTATTTATCATGCTTACCCTTCGGTGTCAATATACATGAAGAATGGAATGTGTTGTAGGAGGGAGACATCATCTTGTTCTTTTACTCAATTTTAGTTGAATTGATTTTGCAGAGGAGTAAAGTTGTATTTTTAGTCCTCCTCCCCATTCCTGATTTCCTTGTGTTATATTCACCTCCAGCCCTTTCCCAGACATCCCTTCAGAAAGGACTGTGTATTCAGTTCTCTTAACCCTTAGCAATAATCCAGGCAAGTGGTGGTTTGAGCAAGTTCAAGAAAGGCACTGTAACTTCAGCAGTGATAATATGGCTCTTCTCATTCGAATGGTGTTCCTTGCTCCATGTTAGATTAAAGCAGTTTTCTGTGACTTCACTCTTGCTGTACAACACACTTCACTCATGAAAGAGTGATGTTCTCAATGGATTGGAAGATTTTCTTCTTGATCCTTTTTTTCTGTTCTTAGATCTCAGCTCTAGTTTTAGATTTGTACTGAATGTAAAATGCCTGGAAAAAAGCAGGACTGGACAGAGACTGACAAGACAGACTTCCAATCAATCGTGCTACCAAAAAAATATTAAAAAAAATAGTCAAAGTGGAAGAAGCACAGAGGAGGGATTGCAGAAGGAAAACGGGGTAAACTCCATTTTTAGAGTGCAGTTTGGGGATCCTGGGGTTCTCAGAAGTAACCAAATGCTGGAACTGGAAGCAGTGTCCGGGTACAACAGTGCTGAAACTAATTGTGCTGCTGTGATGCTGAGGTGAGGTGATCTCTCACGGTGTTTATGAATGAGTGCCTGCTGCAGTTTGCTTTGTTTCTTGGAGTAGATTGAGGCTCCCTGCAGCATAAGGCAGCAGGGCAGCCACAGCTTCTTCTCTCTTTTCTGTATATTGGGTATTGAAAAGCAAGAGATGCCAGTGCTTCTGTAGCTCTGCCCCTCTGTCCCTAGAGGCAGTGTGAGCCTGTCTTCTGCCAGGACTAAGACCTCTCCTGTTGCAGACCATCGAAGCCAGTGTGGTGATTCCCAACTGGGCAAAGGCAAGCAAGCAGGAGCTACTGTAAGAACACGAGTCCCTGCATTTTTCTTGGTGTTCTGGTGCTCTATTTACATGACCACACATTGGTTTCAGCGCTAATGATCAACTTGAGGTGCTGAAGGAACGCAGTCCCACAGTCACTCAGACTTAGCTTCAGAAATTATTGGGACCATTACTGGATCTTGGAGTTTTTTCCATTCTAGCTGTGTTTCATTCACACTTAGGCATTTCACACCTGCTGTCATCTCAGAGTTCCTCAACACAGCCCCATTTCACACATCCTCAGGCATCCAGGAACATCTGGAAAGTGACTGATTTCATCCGGCTTACAGCACATTCTCAAGCCTTGGCATTCTTGCTTTCATGGCTCTGTGGTTTTGCAGTGGAAAATCAAACAGGCATCAGTTGACATAAACAGATACACACAGATTAACTGGAGGTACAAAGCAGGGAGGTGGGGGTATTCACAATTGACTAGTGTTGTCTAATGGAAGCTGCCTCATGGATTCCCCCTGTGGCTTTGAAACTGCTGGCAAAACAAGGTCCAGGCTTATTTGACACTGAACCCAGTACTACAGTTGGTGTCTGTGCAGTGCCCAGAAACCTTGACTATGGCTCAGAAGCCCCTTGCTCTGGATAAAAGAAAACATAGAACAAGGTGGTCATTGCCCCAGGTGTAACTATGTGGGACAGAGACTCCTGGATTGCATCATTATCAAAACAGCCCGCAGAGAGCACAAAACCCATCTCCTTTGAAACATATACTTGGTTTTGCTGATGTCAGAAAACAAGTTGTTTGGATTCCATACAAGGGAGCATCTGATGATGAGTTGCTTTTATACAGAGAAAGTCAAGATGCTTTATGTAATTGCTCAGTGTCAGAACAAAGCTGTATTAACAGACCTTAGCAAGTTACAGACCTAAAGCCATCCTTTTTTGGCACCTCCTGAAAGTAGAATATTACTTTGCTCACAGGCAAAGTGCTGTCTGAGCAGAGGAGCTGAGGCAGGCAGACAAATACCATGGCCAGGTTCATCTAATGTTTGTTGAGGTCAGACCTCCTGGAAGGCAGTGCAACAGAGGTGCTCTGTCCTGAGGTTCTGAGGATGTCACCTGCTAATTGGATAGACTGTCTCTGCCTTAGTGCTGATCAGAGTTAATGCCCAGGATCAAAAGATAGCTCAGTGAAGATAAATTTGCAGCATGAGAGAATTCATCATGTATTTAAAGTTACTGAAATGGGGAATAAGCAAAGCACTGATATTATGGAGGTGTGCATAAGAATGTAGCGAGGCGAGATCCTGAGGCCCTCGCTGAATCTGAACAGCTTACCATAGAATTTAAAGAACATTAAGGGGTCCTAATTTGTGTTTGAAGTTATAGACTCTTCCCAGTATATTAAAATTCCTCCCTCAAATTCTCTAGAAATGGTCCCACATTTCCAGAATATGACACAGGACTTTCTGTTTGCTGTCTCATCTTTCTACCACTATATGGATATGTAAAACTGAGGCAAGACTGGCTCTGCCTACCATATTTCTGTGATATAGGGGAATCTGACTGCAGCAAAATCAGAGAAATTCCTGCCACACACATATAAGAATGGAGAAGCACAGTGTTAGGGATACTATTCTTTCCCATTAATGAAAATTAAATTGTTTTACAGCTGAATCCCACTTATGTCTCTCCTGAAGGGCCTCAATATAGGTGAGAACTCAGGCATTATGTAAACTGCTGAAACACCTGTTGCAGTAAATTTTCATTTTACTCAAATCTGTAAAGTTTTTCCAATTGCCTTTCTTTCTATTCAGATGCTTTGGGATATGTGGCAGGTGAAGGCTTTTGAAATAGAAATCTTATTTAAAGCAGGTGCACATACACACACTTCCTAAGCAAACAACCTCCTTTTTGCCCATGTGAAAAGAAATGTTTTGTCAAAATTTGCAGCCAGTACCTCGTGTTTACATGTGTTACACTTTCAGGACATCAAATGATGATCAGTAGGGTAAGGCTGGAGAGGACAGAACCTTTCTTTCTTCTGCAGAACATTCTGCAAGGGGTGTAAGGGGTGTAAGACAGGGAGGAAACATGGGGACTGCTGAGGAGGTCTGTGCTGTACAGGTAGCACTCACCATCCTCTGACCAGCAGCAGAATGCTTATGCAGAGAATGAAAACCACTGTTTAGGGTAGATGGAACCAAGCTAGAATCTACCAGGAGCATATTGTGGTGCGTGTGTTCTGCTACTGCGTTAGCAGCGCTCAGCGTTCCTTCAGTGCTCTGGCCATTGATGGCCTTTGAGCATGAGACTGCTTCCAGTATTTTACCTCATCTACTTCTTCCTTATCAGATGGCCTGTAGCAGACACCCACCATAATGCCACCCAGCATGGGCTGCCCTCTAGTCCTGACCCATATGCTGCCAGCTGTCTTGTCACCTGTGCCAAGGCACAGAGAGCTCCATGGGCCCCAGTTGCTCTCTCACATAAAGGGCAGCTCTCCCTCCTTGATGTCCTGGCCTGTCCTCCCTGTAGAGCTGGATCCAGCCATAGCAGCCCTCCATGACAGCTGACCACCCCTCTCCTGATCCTACCAAGCTAGTGCATCACATGTCTGTGGTGCCAGCGAGATCACAGCCCATCCCAGCACCTTTATTGCCTGCTGTTTGTCACCTGTAGTGTACAGAACTTCCTGGGGACCATTATGAACCACCATGAGCCAGCATTAAGAGCTGCCCCAGCACCCTGGTTACACTGCCCTGCACTTGTGTGAGCCCAGCTGCCTGTCGGTGTGGTGTTTCACAGCTGTACCAAGTGCACAGAATTTAGCAAAACTGTGACCTGAGCCCTCTGCCTGGCACTCATTAGCAGCAGGCTCAGCCCTCAGCACTGCCTGGTGCATACTAACAACTTGTTTTCATCCTTCCAGGGCATGGGAACTGCCTGGCATCCTCAGCCATTCCTTGCATGGCTGCTTAGGGTGCTGGGGCAGCCCTCTGGGTTTTGAGAGGTTACAGGTGATCACATTTACAAGAGGGAAAAAAAAGGAAACTATCACTTGTTCAGAAGACTCTTCACAGGATTTGTGATAAGTAAGAGTTTGCTTTTTTTTTTTTTTCCTTAGCGTGCAGACACTTTTTCTGTAACTTCTCTTTTGCCTTGGGTTGAGACAAGATGCCCTTTACACCGGCAATATGATGCTATGGATGTGGCAGTCTTTCTTCTTCCCAGCCCCATGCTAATTGCAGGGCAGGCAGGCAGGGGAAAATAAATCTGAAAACGAAAAAAGGTTGTGCCATTCTGTTTTGCCATCCCCCTTTTCTGCCTTCCTCTTTTTCTCAGGTCTTTTACCCCGGTACAAATGCAGGTAAAAGCCTCCCACTCCCAACTAGCAAAATACAGAGAGCCACGGGCTCAGTCAGTGTCTATCTACTCTAATTTCTCTTTTATTTCTCCTTGTAATCCAGACAAGCCTTGCATGTTTTCTGCTCCGTTCTTTGGGTCAAGAGCACACTGGTTAATAGCCAATTATTTCATACCCTAAGGAAGTCTTGGGGAGAAGTTCCTGGGAAGAGTCAACTTGTTTTGGGAAATGAGACTAATATTCAGTGAGATATTTCCCTTTGCTCTCCTTTTTAATACTGTCCCATCGCAGCACAAGGCTGAATTTATTGCTATAATAGCTGTGATTCAGATAAAGCATAATAGTTTCCCTGATCTGCGTTGTGTTTTTTCTTTCTACTTCACAAAAATTGAAGGTTTAGCCAGGGCATCGTGGCAAAATTTGTTAGGTAATTAAATTCTGCAAACTGAAAATTCCCCTTTTAATATTTATCCCAGAATACAGCTTGCTTTTCCTTTGAGCACTTTTAAAGGACTAATTCATTTTAAATTCACAGCTCTCCAAATTTGGAAGCCTGCTGAAATTTTCCTTGACAGCCTAAACCAGAATGTGCAGTTCCACCTGAGGCATCCAGAGGTACATTTTTGCATGCTTAATTGTTGTTGTCTGTATTCTTGTTTAGATACAATTCATTTAGACTCAACCTATGACTAGCAGAAGTAAACAAAATTATTTGCATGGGAAAAGCAAGCACTATTTAAAACTATACTTTTAGTAACAAGTAATGTAGACCCCAAATAAATTCAATTTGTTTTTTGAGGGCTGTTTTGCGTGTGAAAAAACCCAGTTGTGAAAAAACAGGCTGAAAGATAATCTGAGGCGTGCAGCCTGGAACAGCAATCCAGAACATATGATCCACAGTAAAAATTACTGCAATTTATTTTTTTTTTAATTTGCTTCTGCTGCTTTAATTTGTTACTGTTTATTCATTTGATAGATGGCATTTAATTTCAGTTTGAGAGCTTCAGGATGAGTGTTTGATGCTAATGGTTGGAATTTATTCCTGGGCAGAAAGCCAGCGTGCCACAGCCACGTTCCACTTATGCCCTCCAAGCTGGATTTAAGTGGCCTTCTGTTGCCCTTGGGGTATGTTTTACACAGGAAGCTTAAAGCCTGTTGCAGGCCTGCAGCTCACTTGCAGGAGCAAGGGGAAGATGGCTTTCCCTCCCTTCTGTTCTCTTCAGCAAGAAAATCAAATTATTGGATTGCTGGCCCTTTGATTGTGCTCAGCACAAATAGTTCAAAATCCCATTGTATTGGACCTCTGAGATGAAATTTAAATGGATAAAGGAAAAAAAAAAGGCATTAAATTGGTCTAATATGTCAATAGTATGCTATTACCTGATTAAGTGGAATGGCTATGACTGTTCTTCTAAACAGCCTAATGTATGTAAGATATCTGCTGCTAGACTGGCCACCTGAAAAAAACCCTAATAAACTAAAAAACCAACCCATAGGACCCTATTAGAGGGGTAAATTAATGCAGATTTTCTTTCTTTGCTTATTTTTATTTCTGGAAAAGCAAATCAAAGCAAACAGATTGATCCTTTACAGGGTCAAAGTTGCAATTAACCAAGGATCTATGCAGCACATGAAATATTGGGGGTGATAGATTAGAACCTGACTGCTTTGTTCTACATATACCTTCATGTGCATTGACTTGAACTTTGAATTTACTACTCTCTGTCATTTTTTGTTCTTGCACATATGTTTTGTGTATTTATTTAGGGCTAAATTCTATTCGTTACATACACAACAACATATTTGTTACATTGTGTTTTTAAGACATAATACCATAAAGAAAACTTCTTTAATAGCTGAGGATTTGATTCTTCCATTTTATATTAGCCTGGTTTCTCTACATGTTTCTTGGTAAAGTTGTTATCTCACTGTCCTTTTGTACTTATGTGTCTACAGAGCAATAAATAGCTATTGAAACGCAGCTGTCATTGTGACTGTGAGTGAATTCCTTTCACTCCCCAGTTTTGATGAATGCAGTCTGCACAGGGAGCAGAGGCTGCCCCTTTGGATGATGTGAGCAGGTACCTCTTGTGTTCAAGTGAATTTTTTGCTGGCCAAATATCTGAGTAGATATTTTACAGGGCTGGGTTTAGAATAGAGCCTGCAAAACTGATTAATAAAATACCCATTAAATTAGAAGCTGAGACGTATTTTTGTAGCTTGCTGAGATTTTAGCACATATTGGTATTAGTAAGATAATAAATGCATAATGGATGTGACGCTTACCCACCTGAATATTTAAAAAAAAAAAAAAGATTGATAGACAACGCATTCCATTAGTTCTCTCTTTTACAACTAATAAACTTCCAGTTCATTAAGTTATTACATGCCATTCCTCATCTCACAAATAGAACCCATAATTCAGTTTTTCCCAGAGCTGCACATTCTTTAAGTCTACAGACTAAATTACCAGAGCACATTTTGTCAATAAAGCTTCTGTTTGGTGGGGGAAGGAGGGGGCAGTTAAGTAAAGTAATATTAAATGCAACCCATTCTTCGTGTCAGAGGTCATGTATTTGCTTCAATATTGCTTTTATTCTATTAATAAATTCACTGAATGATGATTATTATGGAAAGTCTCTGGTTATTCACTGCATTATATTTAAAATGTTCTACATTTTGTTTCAGGCTTTTACACTTGCGAATCTTTAGCATTATCTTGAGAAGCAAAGTGTCCTTTTGCAGTGATTCCCTGACAATGTATTAGTTCAGCTGTGCATTTACTGGGGGATAAAGGCTTTCTTCTGTGAGCAGTGGGAAAGCCAGAGAGGCAAACAAAAATCAGCCATGTTCTGCAGCCCTAGACCAAAGAACTTGTCGGTTCCTGAGCCAGCATTGCCCAGCACAGATGCAGGCAGCCAGTGACACCTTCAGCATGGAAAGTTATATGGGACTAATTTGTGTCCTAGACCAAGTTTCCAACACTGCTTTTCTCACCAGGGCTTGAAGAGGGATCACTGTGCTCTGTGTTGAGTATAATATATAGTATCTATTTGTAAAAAATACAACCTGATGATAAAATTCTTGCCTAGGGAGTGGGATAGAGTAGTCCAGGCTCTTCGCAGCTTGCGGTGATTTAAAACCATTTTTGCTGTCCAGAGAAACAGGCAATTGTGATGAGATTAAAAAAAAACCCAACAAACCAGTCTGCCCTTTGCTCTTGCAGCCCTGGCATTTGGGTAGATGCTCAGATAAGGGTCCCAGTAGGCTGTAGCTGATCTGCCCCATGAGACAGCACTCTGTGAGGAGGGAGTGAGGTCAGGGCTGGGAGGGGAACAGGGCAAAGTGGCCAGGCTGCAGCAGGTTTAGCTCTGTTTTGGGGGGTGGCAGGGGCAGACCCTGGGAAGCATTGCAGTGCCTGCCCTGGGGAGGAGTTGCTCCAACCCTGGGGAGGCTCAGAGCCTGCCTTTTCCCTTGTCTCCCCCTCTTCTGATTAAAGCCTTCTTGCTGTTTTCTTCTCAGTGGAAAGCAGCAGCTGTGAGCACTCAGCATTTTCACCAGAAGGAGAAGGGGCTGTTCCCTACCCAAACTGTCTGGTTCAGTTTGCTGCAAGAGTGTCAGCAAATTAACATCACCTCTACAGGTGAATGAGCACTTGGTCAGGGTTAGTCTGGTAAGGAGAGGAATGAGAAAGGTTGGCACTGAACAGGACTATTCAAGCCTGCACACTACTGGGAGGAGGTGCTGAGTAACATTTTAGCCTGTCTGGATCTGTCAAAAATGTTATCACACTGTATTATGGTTCTTTATTATCAGCTAGTAATTCTTCTCATGATATTTGTCATTAACAAACATATGTGACTGTTGTCAATTGAAGTAATAATGGTGGAACTGGAAAGCACTTTTTTAAAATGAAAAGTTGTAAAATGGTGCTAAGACTACATCATAATGGGATTACTTTCATGACAATTACAGACTGTGAATTATAAATGAGAGAATAATAGAAAAAACTTTTTTTTTTTTTTTAAATGGAAAATGTAATAAATGAGAGGAAGCCTAGTCTCTCATTGATCCTTTTCCCAGAGATCACTCAGGAAACCTCTCATGCAGAACAATCTATCTTTGAAGATGCAGTCTGTGTTTGTTCAGTCTCTGCAAGTTCCTCACAGCTACAGCAGAGTGGATCCATATCATTACTTGCTCTTGGGCTTATCTCCATCCAGACTTGAAACCCTGCTTAGAATATATCCTGCCTTCACAGTATGGATTCCTGCCTCGGCTATATTGGTGTCCTAAGCTAACCTGTGAAATGCTGGCTCTCTAGACCACCATGGAATGGAGTCGATAATGTTTCTGCCTTATCAAAGCATTTATAAAGCCTGATTTTTCTAGATAGCTAGGTGGTGTGATATTCAGTATTCTAATGGAGTTTCTTAATCTACCATCACTCTTTACTGTGATCGTAGCCCATGTAATTTGATTAGCCATTTATAACTTTAGTAGCTAATATATAAAAAATGGCAGGGAGCCAAAAACACTGGAAATATTCACAAGAACCAGAAAAGCAGACTGGGAGCTGTGGGCCTTTTGTAACTGCTGACATATCCTGAGAGGCCCTTACAACTGAATTTATCCAGTACTTTTGAACTCTTGATTTATGTTAAAATAAATAAATAAGTAAAGCTCTTATCTTTAAGCTTGTTGCTTTTTTTTTTTTATCGGGGAAAGTTTTAATGAGAAAGTTTAACTCATCAGTGTTAAGTTTTCTACTAATTATGTGAAAGTGAGTGATTTTTCCTCTGCAGGCAGGTTCTGTTATCTGGCACTCCTGAACTAATGGGTAGCATCCACAGATGGTGCTATCCTGGTTTAGTCTTTAAAAAAAAAAAAAAAAGAAAAAAAAAGAAGTTATTGATTAGCTAAATAGACACTTCAGAGCTCTATGCTGCTTCTGTAATTCCAGAATTGGGATAGATATGCTCAGCCTTTTGGATATAATATATGCTGCTTCAGTGGCAAGATGATTTATCATTCAAAATAATATATTTGACAACATAAGTGAGTGGTCTAGGTCATACCTAGTAACTTAAGCATGTGGTTTTGATCCTCGTTATATAAAAAACCAAACCAAATCTAGTTAGGAGATCAGCATTCACTCCTGGCACACTGGCTATTTTTGCATGCTGGCTGTTTTTCATTTTACAGGCCTATCATGAGCTGAGATGGAAGTCACTTTTTTTCCCTACTGAGTGAATAAATTACAAGTCCTGGAGCAGTGCTGTAATTCTTGGCTATAACATCTATGAGATATGTTTAAACTGAATGATCCACTGCTCAGAGGAGTGATGGCTTCTCTTATAGCCTTCTGGTTCTTGTAGACAGTAAACCATTGAAACAGGCCATGAACACAAGGGCAGGTTCACCATATTGTCATCTTTTCTGGAGTCTTGCATGTACTTTTGTCTGTTCTGTGGTGCTCCTTACACCTCACACATTCAGGACTAATCAGCAGTGGTATTTTTTCTTCAGTCTATATTTTGAATATTAAAACTGATAATTACTTGGCAAGTTTGTGCATCTCTTTGAGGAAGATACAAGTATGTATCTGCATCAAACTCACATGTAGCCTGTATGTTTTAAACCCTTTTTTACACGTTATTGTTCCTTCCAGTAGGTCTTTCTCCATCTACCCAGAAAATGTTTATCTACTTCCAGACACTCTACACTTCCTACCTCCTGTTTATTCAGTCACCTTGTAAATGCAGAGGATTATTGTATAGAAAAACCACAGCTTTCTCACCGACTTTATGATGGAAAATTGCACTTACTGTAATTTTTCTTCCCTCCTGTCCTTGAAAGATCCAGCAATATTATTTTATCCATTATGCGACTTTCTTACTTGACATTCCTTTGTCATTGCTCTAAAGCCAGGCACAAAGAACTGAAAAAGGCTGGGATTTATGGGAAAGGAGGGGCCAGGATTGTTCCACACATATCACAAAGCTGATGTGCCAGGGAAGGTGATTGTGCTTGAAAACCCCCACCCCAGACTGTACTGGGTTGCTACTGGTGAGCAGTGTGCTTTAGAAGTTTGTGTGATAAACTGTTTTCACATATTCAAATATAATGTCTGTCTAGGAACTGATTTTATTTTCCTACTTAATTTATTCTCCAGATTCTCCCGCCTTCAGTCAGTGCACTGGCTGATTAAATTACTATCCCAATAATGAGATTTGACACAATCTATTCCAGTTACCTGTGTGACCTGCTAAGTAGGTTAATTGGCAACCCTGAATAATTATCAGCCATCTCATCTTGCTGATTGAGGGTCTGCCAATAAATGAAATATTAAAATGCTGAAAAAGACACAGTTTTTAATTTCAACTTCTGAATTTTTTCAAAGAAACCTCTTAGCTATTAGCTTATTAATAAAATACAGCAATTTAGAAAATACCTCGTGAACATACTGGTTTTATTAACATATAGATGTTTGGTCTTGTGCATTAGCACAGCTTCCTAGGAGAAAAAGACCTCAGTGACACATTAGATAAACAGGTTCCTCTATTCTGCAAATTGCTTGTATAACTGAATAGTTGCATCCTCAGAGAGCCAGTTCAAAAGTGAAGAAAATTCAAGAAGTCAACGTGATATTTGTGGTGACATTGCAAGACTTATGTCTTAATGCCTTTCTGTGAAACTTTGAGAAATAGAAATTAACTTTATTGTTCAGTGAAAGCTGTGATTTTTCTATTCCCATTTCTCTGGAAACAAAGTTAAGAAAAATAAATACGGTACCTGGTGACTCTGACATGTATTGTGTGTATCTAATCTTTCCTATTTTGTTCGTTTCTGAAAAGCCAGTATGGTATTTCTTCCTGCCCTAGAAAATGTAAGATTGGAGCTTAGAAAGGAAGAAGAATGGACCATAGGGATGAGAAGATTGGGGGAAAAATATGTGAGATTCAAACTTGTGGTCTTTTCACAAGGTAATGAGCCCATATTAGTGGTTCATGGACTTAAACAGATTTTTTCTAAAATCATTCCTGCACCCTGGCCAGAAATCCCATCAAAACTCGGGGTGGAAAGAACAATCAAAGAATCCATTTCTTGTTATCAGCATTTAATGACTGCAACATAAAGGGTGTTCCCAGAAGCACTTTGGAGACCCCCCCACTTGTGCTCTGCCCTGTCCTTGGGCATGTTTGTGGCACAGCTGGTGGTCCTGGGCTGCTCCTTCTCTGCTGTGACCCTGCAGCCTGTGAGCACGGGCACCACTGATTGAACCACACAAATAAGTATTAAGTGCATAGTAATTTTGGCCCAGTTAAATCTGATTATCACGTGCCATCTCTTATAAAATTTTAGCACAGTTTTCCAGCAGTTAAAGGCTTGCACAGTCCTCTGATCCATCCCCTCTGGTTGCCACTGACATTCCTCTGCTTCAGCCTCTATATATATTTCCATATTTAAGCTCATGGCATAATGGAAAGCAGAGTGTGCACTCTTCTGTGTGCAGAAATGAGTCCTCCAAGAAGATACCCAATCCAAAGCCACTCAGTCTGTCAGTTTGTTGGCTTATAGACTTTAGAGTGGGGTGATAATAGTTCAGGAGAGAATACTGATGAAATCAGGTAAACCTGAGCCTGAGCAAGTCAGCAGAGCTCTGATGTTGAGAGAGTGACTCACATGTTAAAACCAAACATATGCTCAAGCCTTTTTCTGGATCATGGCCATATTGAACTATAATGACCTAAATGGATTTGCTCCCCAGACAAATTCACCCTTCACTTTCCTCCTACCCACACATACATTTGCACCTCAATCAATCACTTATGTCTCCTTCTATTTCCTATATCCTACTTTTATTAAAAACTTTATGGCTTGTTTAATCTCTTCTAAGCATGGCTTTATTTCCTCTCTTGGTTTCCTCTATGATTCATCATCAGGGCTTTTTTTTGCCCCTACCTAAAGGTTTTCAATTTCTCTGCACAAATTTAATAAAAGCAAAATTGTTAAGGCTTATTAAGGAAGCTGTGCTGTCTCTTTGTGCTCCTTTATTTCACCCCCCTGCTTCCCCATAAAAAGATGAAGAAGGTGTTGAAGTTGCACATCAGGTGAAACTACTGTCTACAAATGAAAAAAAACAATGTCTTTCAGCTCTCTTGCTGTGGATTTATTTTTTTTCTGGCATGTGGTCTTGATGTCTAAAATTATAGACATTTAGATGTCAGGTAGCAGAAGAGAAAAAATAAAAAATAGGAGAGGTATTGTGGTAAAATATCAAAGAACTGATGTGTTGCTGGTAGTTATAACGTCTTTTATTCCTCAAGAATAGCACAGCTTTGTAAAGTTTTTATCATACCTGATAGAAAATTAAGGGCTGCTGATGTTGTGCAACTCATTACTCATTGCTTGTTGATTACATAAGTGTTTTTGAATGAAGGAGCACTGTAAGGTCCTGTGAGAAGCTAAGCTGACATGACTTCTGTCTTTCCTCTTTATTACCATAGTCAATAGCTCAGTTGTAAGGAACAGAATTGCTCTTTGTGACATTCTTTTTGGGAGAGCTAGCTAAAATTTGAGAGCAGAAAAGCATTTCTGGAAAAAAAACAACCCAGCATGCCAGACAAATCAATAAGTGGATGGAGCCGAGTCTGAGACTTTTGGGTTGGGTTAAAACCTAAATCAAGATAGTACTGACTCTGCAGAGCCTGTATTTTTGGGGGTGGGTATATCAGAATCAATAGTGCCTTATTGCTTTATTGGAAAACTTCTATGCATTTGTGCAAGCAGATCTATTCCACAATTGCATTTCTTTTCTTGAGCTAAAGTGTTCTATTTGGTGTGTGTGACCTGTGTATTCTGGCTCTATGGAAATAATAAAAGGGGGATTGTATGTGGTATCTGTTGCCACTGTTCTCTACTGATGACATTTGCAAAGGAAATGAAATATTTCTGTAAATCCTTTGATGAATAAATTATGTACAACTCATACATGTAAGTTCTCTACCAGCTGTTCACCATTACCTCAGGAATAATTATATTATCTTCTGGGAAAAAATACAAGCATACACTGATCATCAGAATGTGAAAGCATAAACTGTGGGTTTTAATGATCTTATGCTTTGCATCTGTGAAGTTGCCCATCCAAGGACAATCCAAATTATACCTGTTCGTGCTCTAAGTTAGTCAAGAATCTTGTGATTCTACACTTGGCAAAAGCATTTTGGCTGATCCTGACTGTTAGGAAAGCTCAGCTGGGCTTAGTAGTTTAAACAGAGTTATATTGCTCTTGTTCAGAAGTAGTTCGTGTTGGCCACCTCAGAGTGCACCCAGGGAAAGCCTGTCTCTTTGCTCACTTGCCTGTATAGACTTGCCTTAAATAAATCTGAAAATGAGACAGGTATCTTTGAACATTTAGAATGGAGTTGATCCAGTATTAGCTTGCTATAAAGCCACTGGAACATCTGAACCTAATCTCCACAGTTAAACCATCAAACACACCATAACCTGGCCCCTGTCTTCTGCGGGTTTTAGAAATAAAAAGCATTGCTAAAATGTTAATTAACTGTTCTGTGGAGCAAACCCACTGCATTCCCAGTGAGCTCATTATGATAGAAAAGTGCATCTATCACAGTTAACATTTCCTAACTCCTAATGCCTCTGATTTTTGCCTGTGCTACCAGTCATCCCTTATCTGTCTCATAAGTACTCCATGTGTGTGATATTTATGAAATAATATCCAGGTATGGTATTAAATCTCTTAGCAGGAAAGAAAAAACACGATGCACTTGCTCAGCAGCTCCTTCTGAAAGGTGCTCTGGTGATCCGATTTTCTCTCTCTGGATATGACCAAGTTCTCCCTTCAGCAGAGCTGCCTGCAGTGCCAGCACACACACAGATGAAGTCATAACAACAGTTCATTTTACACATACGTGTGCACATCCTGCAAATGGTGTTCCTGAGAACAGAGGTTAGAAAACCTGCTTGATAACGTGAGTATGAAAGAGGGTTTTGTGCAATCGATATACACGTTCTGCGTGATTCTTGGTATTGATTGCATCTGCTTCTGCAGGATGTAAAATAAGTGTGTTAAACACTAGACCTGTCATTCCAATAAGATAAAAATTCTGAATTATTAGCTGTATTTTCCATTATTTTTTGTTACATTTAATGTCTCGGAGTTAATATTAAAATTCTTCCTGAGCCAGAAGAAATAAATTCAGTCATCTGAATCCCTACAGGGCTGATGAAATTCAGGCTTTAAATTTGTATATATTGTAAACTATGGTTCACTGCAGAATGACAAAAAGCTTAAGAAAATATATGAGTGCTTGAGGGACTGGAGATTCAAAAATGTGTGGGTTTAATTATGGTTTAGATAAATTGTAAAGGTAGGAAAAATTTGAATGGTTTATAGCTACATAATAATGATGTTCAGTAATGAAGTATTCATTGCAGGTGGAGATCAGAAGTGTAATGACCACATGTTTTTCTGATGGATTCCTTTATAACCCTTTCTGAGAAGGTGTCATATCGTGGTATGTTTCCACAGGGTACTGAAAGTGCAGGAACTCTCTCCATAAAGGAAAACCTGCATGGGCAGTCACCCTGGTTGCCCTACAGCTTTCTCCCTAAGACTAAAATTTGCTTAAGGAAAGTTTCAATAAGAAGGCAGATTCGATGTCTGAGTCCCACAGAGAGGGACTGGGAAGAAAGAGCTCTTCAGCTTCTTGTGCACCACACTGGATACCAATTATTTGCCCCTGTGCCATGTCTGCACTCTGTGGGGTCATTTACAAGGCAGATCAATGGATTGATCCCTGTTAAAAGTAACCAGTCAGGAAAATCAATTAACACACTAAAAGTAAGTAATTTCGTAAAATAAATCAATTTGCACCACCAGAGGAACTATTAAAAACTGATGGGCAGTCTCACCCTTTGGGCTTGAAATAAATAGACCTGTTCTGATACAAAACAGCGATGATTTCATTAAATAGCAACAATCAATTTCTAACTTCTGTTTGCAGTTTAGGAATCCTTTCGGTTCCTGAGAATACAAAAGAGCCCCAGTAGCTAAAGAAGTACCTTTACTGTGCTTTGCATATATGTAAACATTCTGGACTGAATAGGGCACTGTCCAGCTTTATATAACAACTGCTGAGAGTAGAAAATAGCTGTAATCCTAATAACACCTTTTGACTACAATCAATTTCTTCTTGTGAGGTCTTCATGACAGATGAAGAGCAAATTACTGCTACATGTAACAGCCTGAGAAGCAAATAGCCTCATTAAAATATTTTGCTGGTGTTCATAAACCAGTGCTTCCCAGAACTCCATCCCTGTCAAATAAACAACTTTTTGTTTCCCATGAAATACAGAGAGCTCAGGTTACTATGGTGATCAACAGAACACAGAATAAACTCTGATTCATCATAACTGCCACATGCTGGAGGAAAAAAACAAACAACCTGAACATCATCTTGCGGTTTTAAGCTGGATCTCTGAAAAATATTTTGAGAGAATAAAACAGTTGCATGATGTCCAAATAACATGGGGTGAAGTCTCACAAAAATGAAGTGTTGCAGCAGAATGCCACTTCAAATAAAAGTGTTCGAGTCCGAAACATTTCAAAACTCATGATCACAAACCTTAGTTTTTTTAGTCTAATCAATGAAACGTATAGAACTGTGATGGGAATGCTTTAGGCCACATGGCTGTGCATGTACATCTTCATCTGGGTCAGGGACACCCTGGCCTTTGCCTGTCGTGGACTTTCAGTACCCAGTTGTTAAATCCTACTTACTCTGTGTTTTATGTTCAAAGGGCTGAATCATTGACATTGGGCAGCTGCTGAGCAGGGGCTGCTTTGATGCCAGTTTTGGAGGTTTGCACTACTTGTTGACTTTTCACTATCGAGCACACTAGTTTTTCAAATGCATGCAATGAATTCCACTGCACAAAATGCAATGTATGCCATTTATTTTCAATATTTCACCTTCTATCCTCAGCACTACATCAGATCTACAAAATATGCAAATGACTTAAAACAGAAAGATCACCTAGTAGCTTGTATGCTGACCTTCAGATCTCAACTCTGCCAAGTCACCAAAGTCTCCATTCACATTCATTAAGACCTGAAGGGCAGCATTGAGATGGATGTCTGTTTTTTCCTGCTCTATCCATTCAGTCTACTAAGTAACAGTAGCTCTTCCTGCTACCCCTGACATGTTTTTGAAAGGGATAATAACCTACTTTTTAATTGTAAGGCTGCACGAGGGACTTGGTGAAAGTGATTTAAAAAATTGTGGTCTGTTGTAAGATGTTTCTAACTAGTGACCGCTCTGGAGGTTTGAAGCCCTACACAGTTATTATCCAGCTGGTGTCTTTGTACCAGTTTTATCTCTAGTCCCAAGCCTTCTCTCCCCAGACACTCCTGGTAGTGAATTTAAGTCACGCAAACCTCGTGCAGCATGAAAGTCGTCTGCAGCCTCCGAGGTTCAAAAGGACGTGCCTGTGGGTTCACAATTATACGAAGCCTTTCCCTCAAAAGGATTGAAAGCAGGAGATTCAAAGGCTAGAAAAAAACCCAGGGCCCATGGCTTTTATCATTTGATGATGTTACAGAGGATGTTTCCTTCCCAGCTGAGTGGTGCTCACCACTCCCCCTTCTCAGGTGGGGTGGCTCCCCTTTGATACCCCTGAGAGAACTGCAGGCTCTTGCTGACATGGTGTGTCTTCTGTGTATTTAAGGTGTGGAGGGGAAGGGAGAGAGTGAGACAGAGGAATAGAAATAATATCTTTCACATTTCATATTATTGGCAGCCATTTCTGGATTTCTTAAGGACTTCAGAACTTAGAATAAAATTGGGTGTTTGTTTTTTTTTTCTTAAAAATATGCTGTAATTCAAACAAAAATCAGTTCAGCAAAACCATCTGATTTATGCCTTAAATCAGACTTTATAATCTAGATATATAATCTAGATGATAAAGTGAGCCTGGTCACTCAGAAGGTAACAAGGCATCCTTGTTATTCTGCACGTGTACATTACAAAGTAGCTCTTATTTCCCAGGCCTTAACTACTTGGTGTCACTCTGCTGTCATTCTTCTAACCCATCATTTCTCCCTAGCATGGGTGCCTTTTGTCTTTAAAATGTCATATTAAATATCATCAGCATTTGCAATCTTCTGGATAGAACATTTAAAATTGAAACGGTTGGGGTCAATATATATAGACACTAAAATGGAACTTATTCAGTAAAAATCTATATGGATGGACAATTACTGCAGTACCAGCTCTTCTCTAACCCAAATGTCATTCAACATTACAGCCTGGCTGGAATGACTACATCACAACTGAGCCATGAATTCTAAAAGCACCAGCCATTTCAATTGCACCTTTATTAAAAAATAATAAAAAGATCTCCCAAACTTAGTTGCTCTCTAACACCTTTTAATAAAGGGCACTGTATTTTATGTGTATGACTAATATCTCTGTATGCTTAATAAATTCTGTGACAACTGTATAATCATTCCTGCTAACTGTGGGCTTTGAATGGAAGAAACACCTGGATAATGGAGACCTGAAGAAGCGCTGAGGTTAAATCGCTTGTGGCTCACGAGCAGCAGCCTTTGATGGGATGAGTATGCCCCAAACTCGTGTAGATACAAATGCCTGTGTCATGCTGTGCCTCCCTAAGCAGTATTCTGCATAAGTATTTATGCCTTTCTATTTTTACCTGGTATGATCATGGAAAGCCAGTGTAGTAAGTATACGAACATACCCACAAATTACTCAGTTTTCATCTCATAAAAAAATTTAGTAATTTTTCCCATGTTAGTCCATTGTTAGTGGAAGTTCAAGTAATCAACAACTGTCACTTTTACCAAACTGTAGGCAGAATACACACTTAAAACCCTGGATTAAATTTTAAATCCAGTTCTTAGTTTTGCTGTTGTTTTGTTCTCTGTGAATTTGACCAAGACATTTGTTCTTCCAACTCCACTGCTCTGCACAGATACCAGATTTCCCAGCTGGACAGGCAGCAGAGACTACACACATGAATGACAGGAAGGCAATCAGGCACAATGGGAAGTCAGATGAGAAGGCCATTAACAAAAATCTGGCTCAGTCTGACCACACTATCTTCAGGGGCTGCTGTTACTAATTTTTGTCCTGAATTATGTTCCCCAGTATAAATTATAGGGGATGAAAATCATAAAGAATACTACTAAAGAGCATTTGATGAGGCAAGTTGGTACCCTAGTGAAAGATTTCAATAAAAGTGATTTTATTGAAAATAAAATCAAGGATAAGCTTCAAAGCAAAGGCTGTGCACACTGTTTCAGGTGGAGAAGCCGACACCTTTTGGAAAGAACAAAAATCTACCAGCTGCTGAGACTTGAGCTCAAGGTGGGTTTGCTGTGAATGAAGATAAAGGTAGACAGACCAAAGTTTTTAAGCAAACCCTCTCAGCCTTTGTAACTTTCCACATCAAAGCAGGTACTTACACAGGTCCAGGCTGAAAATGTTTTAACAATGACTTTCCATTCAGGAACTGCAGCTTGAAAGTCATGCTCACACCCAGATAACTGTGAGGATAAAATGCAGATGCTGGTGCATGAGACTGCGGGGTTTAGCTGTTCTACCCTGAAAATGCTGGATGTACTCAGCATCACACTGCCCTTGGGCAAGGATGGGAAATACCTGTTCTTGCAGTGCCCTGGCTCTGCAGGCCAGCAGAGAGTGTTTTCTTCTCCTGCCACATGTCAGCCTTTCTGTCCAGCCTCCTCCCTGTCCCTCACTCAAAGATCAGAAGCCGCAATTCCGTCAGTACTTCCCGGGCTCAGGAAAGCCGGCAGCACCAAGACAGAGGCCATGGAGTTCTGTTTCCCTGGTCATTCAGTGTTGCTTCCTTGATGAACTTGGAAGGCTGTTATTCTAGAAGGTACCTCAGCCATCTGGCTGTGCACCAGTGGACTTCAGGAATCACTTATGACAACTATTTTCATCAGAGGAATGTGAGGAAACACGTTTTTAGTTTGAGTGATAGGAATACTTTTTCCCCCCCTACTTTGTTTCTAAGTCTCTGTAAACTTGTCTCTCACATATAAATTTTATTCCTTATTTCCGTCATGATCCCTTTCAATAAGCACTTGAACTTTTCCCTAGCTTGTGAATCCAAAATTATGCCCCAAGTTATTGTTGAGGCTCAGCATGGCCTGAGGCAGGGATGTTGTACCAGTCAGCATTGCCAGTAACCTGAATCTCAGAATAACACTCCCCCACAAATCAACCCCCACCCTTACATTTATCCTTCATTTTGTGTTTGATTGCTCTGTACCAAACATGTTCTTAGGTGGAAACAGGACATTTTGTTGTTTCCTTCACCACTTTTAAGGTGCTCGGGCCTCTGTTCATCAGGATCTCAGTAGAGGCTATCAAGATTCTACAATGCCTATCAATGCATAAGGCACCAGTTTCCCAGAAACCAAGAGACCTGAAGCATGGATGATTCAGGAGTGTCTGCCTGAGTCCACCCCTTCTGTTTGTTAGCACCCAGAAACGAATATTACAACAAAGTGCCTTTCCTGGTATGCGGGGCAGCTGACATACAGCCACACGTGTTAGTTTGCTGAGCTGTGGCTCCTGTCCTGGAGCAAACCCAGAGTTCTCTTTCACTCCTTCCCCACTGTGTGTGTCCTACAGAGCACACCAAAGGGGCATTTCATGGAACACCTGATATGTTTTAACCTTGTTCCTTAGTTCTGTAGTGGAATGAAT
>JAYRBT010000156.1:14150087-14165938 GCA_036023395.1 Myiotriccus ornatus
AGAGCACACCAAAGGGGCATTTCATGGAACACCTGATATGTTTTAACCTTGTTCCTTAGTTCTGTAGTGGAATGAATACACTACAGTGTCCTGCAGCCTAATTCTTGTTCCTTGCAAATACATGGAGTATTTGGCCAAGTAAAGCAGAAAGGTGTCCACTTCCATTTTTTTTTCAGAGCAACTCTCCTGACACTAAAATGCCTGCAGTAAACTGTCTTGAGCCCTTTCATCCCACTACTAACATTTGCAAAAAAACAAAAGCATCCTCTTTTTCCTTCTGACGTACAAATAACTGTTGTTATATTTCATGTCGTCTTGACCAAGAATGAAAGTTAATTCTCTAAAATGTAATTTAAACGCAATTAGGGATAAATGCTATCAAAAATCCCATTAAAAATGATGGAGGTTCTGATCTTACATTGCCAATTTTAGAACGCTTAAATAAAATAAAAAAAGTGAGAAATCTGCACCGAATGAAATTACATTTAAACAGTGGAACTAATAATATTACTATTTAGCTTTAAACATTAATTCACTGAGGATGAATTTCACCATGAGTAAAACATTCCACAATGGTGATATTTTATATTAAACTCCAGTGAATACCTTCTTCCTGCTTTGTAACAACTGGTGTTGGTGCAGAAGAAGGGAAGAAAAAAAAGTGACAGACATTTTCTGGAGTGATCTGTCTATATGGAGAGCTGCATTTAATTAATTGGAAGCTCATTTATTACTGGGCTCCTATAACACTTCTGATAGGATTGTAGGGAACATTCCAATAAACACTATTGCTCTTGAAGCAGGAAATAATTAGCTTTCAGTTAGCTTCAGTTCTGACCAAAATAAACTAAAGCAGTCCTGGTAGAAGGAGAATCTGAATTTTTGCTTCCAAAAACCATTATGTGTTTAAAAAAACTTTAAATAAAAAAAAAAAAAAAGAGGTGGACGGGCTCAAATCTTGAGAGCTCCTCAAACTGTGCAAACTGAACAGACTTTTGAGAATGATTCAGTGCAGTTTCTTGAGCAGAAGGTCTAAACAGGAGGTCCAGAGCTCAGCTGTGTGTGCTGACAAGGTGCTGAGTAGCTCCCTTATGGTTCTGGATAGCTGGGCCTCACTGATGGAGCCCCTGGGGGCAGGGAAACAGCCATTCCAAACCCCTCTGCTGTCCTGACTGGCACGGACTTGAGATATATTTTCACTGTTTTCCCACATTCCTTGTCAAATACCTCAGAAGTCATCCCTGAGCAGCACTGAAGTGCCAGTTCTATTGCCTCCTGCCTAATAGCAAAGGCAAGTCTTAGACTGTGGAGCTCAAACTGGTGTCAGCCTTGCTCTGCTTCTCTCCTAGGCAAGAGAAGAGAATAATATCCAGGATTATTTTTAATGAAGATTGTGCAGGAGATGATTGATCCATAATAGAGACTGTGAATTATGTAATATCAGGAAAAATAATCTGTATGAAGATGTCCATTTTATATTCAATTGTCACATATCTGTCATTTATTTATCCAGGTCCTGTAAGATAGACAAGAGCCTACAATAAAGTGCAAATCCATAGAAAAGTAGAGACAGTCAATAACTATCAATAGTGTCACTAACTGTCATTAATCAGAAAAATGGCAATTTAAAAAAAAAAAAAATCCTACTGGTTTTGACAAATTTTCCACTTGATAAGGAAGTAGAGAAGTTCCAAACCAAGTCCTGACGTATTTCCTAAGAGTTACCTTTCTTCTGTGCCTGTCTCGGTTTTATGATGTGCTATATCATCTCGGGGCAGCCGGGTTGCAGCAGTGCAGCTCCACAGCCCCGTGCTGGATCAGCCTGGTGTGTGGCACACACTTGGCTGTAGCTCATCCCTGTGACGTTCTGACTCAGCCCCGCAGGATTTAGTGCTTCGAGAACCCTGTGGGAAAAGGGATATTTATGCCCGGAGGAGGGGGAGAGTTGTAGATGAGAAGGTTTCTGATGCATGGCTTTCACTCCCAACCCCAATCCATTTGGATTTAGTGTCCTTGCGTGGAAATGTTCTGGGGAAGGCGTCTCCTTTCCCCTGAGGGCAAATGAAAGTGTTATAAGAGTGCTGGAATTAATCTGAGCAGATAGAAGGTCAGGAGGGAGGGCTTCACTTCAGAAGGGAAATATGATTATGCTCCTCATTGGACCAGTCCTTTGATTTGTTCACAGTACCTGTGGGAGGTCCCTGATGCCAGGATCCTTCAGAGGCCTTGGTCTCTATTGTCACTTAGATGACAAGGCAACTTGGAAGTAACAGTTGCTCTTTTGAACTGAGCATTCACCCACACATTCAGGATTTTGCAGGGTTTTCTGCTTAGAGGAAATATGTGTGAAAGACCAGTAGTTCTTTGAAGAAGACCTATTATTATTATTTTCAGAGAGCCCAGACCTATTTCTCTGAATGCTGAGTGCGTCAAACAAGAAGCAACATTGTCTTTGCTCACAGCTTCTGCCTCTACATGCTGGCCTGCCAGGCTGAAAAGTGCTCTCACATGCTTTTTCTTCCTCTCCAACTTTCTCCAGTCTTCACTTTAGAGAGGTACAGGTGGTACAGTAAGGAACATGGCTACTTGAGGCTTTGCTGGATCACTGAAATAATTTTGCAGGCAAATATGTTTTCATTAATCTGCAAGGGTTTGTTTAACAGTGTTTCTGTGCTGCACAATGTTCTTAATACCATTTGACCAGCTTCACAGGTTGCTCATGGCAGAGCACAGCCAGTTTTGTTAGAAACAAAGGCTATTTAAACCTGCAGTTTCTGAGCTCTCGTATAGAAGTTTGAATCTGTTAACAAAAAATCCTCTCAACACCGCTTTCTAACTTACCTGATTTCTATATGCAGCTGTGGTAGGAATGTGTTCTTTTTGATGAAAGAGAAAGAGGATGAACATATATATATCGCTGCTGCCCTCCCAACAGATTGCACCAGTCTGTGGGACAGCTATTTCTATGTTCTCCTCTGAGGAAAACGCTGAAAGAAGATATAACTTTCTGTGGCAATCTTGGCTCACCTGCTTTCCAAGCTTTCTCTGAGGCAGTGGAGTCCTGGTGGGATCACAGGTCCAGGTCCACCTCCTGCCTCAAGAGGCACCATTTTTTATAGTGTAACTCAGCACCTCCAGGCATCTGACATTGAATGGACAAGACAGAATCAAGAATTTGAAATGGGGAAATGTTGACTTTTTTGTTCAAGTGTTTAAATAAGAAGTGTCTGATTTGGCAATAAATCTGCTAAGTTGTCGCTTTACTTCGCTAGGACTTCAACTAAATTTGGTTTCTCTGACCCTAGATTATCCTGAGCAGCCTTTGCATGGCTGGTAGTACAGAAGGAATGGATTTGCCACAGGTTAGTAGTTAGGATTCTGTTTCTCATCAAGAAATCTCAATTTTTGCAGAGGCATGCCTCTTTTCAGACTGGAAAAATGCTGGGCATAGTGAAAAGCAGCCTGACTTTAGCTTGAGGAAAGAAGTCTATTGGACCTCCATCTGATGAGGTCTCAAAAGAGCAGCAGTGCTGAGGGTTGGCTGTAAATAGCTGCAGAAATCTTTACACTTGGCAGTGACACTTGGGTGGAAATGCCACCTTCTAATTTTTTTTTCCAACTCTCACTTAATTTCCCCTGAAAACTCAGTGCAGATGATACTTAACCTGGTGTACAGTGCTGAGATCATGAAGTTAATGAGAAACCACTCATTCTGGGGAAAAGAAAGTTGTGCGTTAGAAACTCTCACACTAGTGAGGTTTTAAGTTTTTTTCCCATCCTTTTTCTTCCCAGGAATTTCTAGGCATCCTACCATGGCTCCCCTTCTTCAGTTTGCCAAGGCTCAGACATGTCCAAGAGGGCTGGTCTCTGTTTGGGTCCCTCCAGCTTGGGGGCAGTGCTCCCTCTGCTCTGCCCTTTCTTTGCCTCTGGACTTCCAGGGCAGGAGCTATAGAGGCAACAGCCATTTCTTCCATGGCTCTTCCATGCACAGGGAATGCAGGGAGCCAGGTGCCAGTGTTTCCATGGGATTTAGTGTGCATGTGCAAGGAAGATTTCCCTTTGTAGCAAAACCACTGGCAGAATGGAAGAGTGAGGTAGGATTAGTATTCTTGACCTGCACTTGCGTAGAGATGGAATAATTCTTTATAAAATAGAAGGGATGGGATTTAGTGGACAGTTGAGGGTATGTCTTAATTAATCTCTTTGCCAATTAAAAGATGGAAGTTCTAATTAAGATGACCTCAAAGCAATTATTCAGACTTGTGTATTTACATTAATTACACTACCAAAGCATTAGGAGTAAGATTATGACTTTGCAGATGGCACAAAGTCGATTTTCCATGTTGAAGTACCTCACTACCTAATTTGTAATGAGGGAAGATGTCACAATTGCACCATTTCTACTACACCAGTTATTTTGTCTCCCAGGATTTCAGGTCTAAAATACAATTAAGAGGAGGATGCTTGTGTTGAGGATTTATGTCACAACTTCCTTCCTGATGATGGGGATATTGATGTAGAAATATTTATTTGTCAGGTGCAGGGGAAACTCTTCTCACAGGAGGCAACTGGTTCTTTTCACTCCCACTTAAATATTCACCAAATACTTAACAAATAGTTACAAACAAATACTTAACCAAAACTAGCACCTAACCAAATATGATATCACTACTTCTATTTAGCACATGCATTTGAGGTTTATTCTTTTCTAGAGCAAATCTAATCTACTCATAAAATATCTAATTATTATGATGATTAAATAGTGGAATTTAAGACCATAAATACTGCTAAAAACAAACCAAGAAACCAAATACAATCCAAAAACCCCACAAAAGCAAAACCAAAAACCCACAAAACCCAAATCAACTTTTGTTTTTTCTCACTCACTTTCCATAAGAGCTTCTGTAGCTGTTCAATTTGCAGGGACAGTAATAACTCATCTGCTTTCCTGTCTTCTATTTCCCCTCTTAGATCTTGTCTCTCTGTATTATGGTTTTTCCTATCCTGACAGGCAGCTTCGAGGCAGGTGCCTGACATCTCACCAATAATTCCTTTACCCTCTTTAATATTTCCTCTTGCTATTTTTAATTGTTTTTCAATGGCACCCCGGTCATGCCAGGGGTTGTGAGCCCCTCCTGAGAATTTTGGACTAGGATTTATTTTGTGTTTCCGTAAGTAATCAGGGACAGTAATTGCCATCCTGCCGACTCTACGAATTTGTCATGAATCCGTCACGAATCCTGATTTAGGATCCTGCTGACTGCACCAGTTTGTTGTGAATGGGTGATTTAGATTGCTTAAAGAACCACTGTCAAAGGTATTAGCAAAGTTCCATGGCAAGGCTCACTCTATTACTGTACTGCACAGTCATTCAGGCAGTGACTCAAACCTACAAAAATCAAAATTACCAAGACAAAAATCAAAGTTGTCATACAAGGTTATGCAGAGTATTGTTGTCGATAGTTGTCGTCTATAATTGATAACAACATTGTGTGATGCAGCATGAAAACATATGCCTTTAAAATGTTTTTGCCTGTCAAATTTGTATTTTATCTGCTATCAGTATTTTAGCAGAAAAACAACCAAAATTAAATTTTTGTGGGACAGAAAAAATATTGTAGATAATAAAATTTTCTACAGAGCCCCCTGAGAAAACACTATCTGACGTTTAAACAATTTTTAAGAGGATATTATTGCTCTTGCAGAAGAACCAGATGAAAATTAGGAAGGACTTGGAGCTCTGGATAGGTTCACTGCATTCATTTTTGCACTCATGAATGTCCAGTTGATGTCCAGGGAGGAACTTGGGAAGGAATCACATAGATATTTCTCCTTGAAAAAGTGGAATCTACCTTAGCTGCAATCTCCACACAAATACCAATCTGCTTCACACAACCCTTAAAGTCTCTGTTCTTTAAATTTTCTCCTGAAAATTTAATCAGCTAATACAAAATCATGCCCATTTTTTATCTTCCAGTCACTCCAAGCACTCACATACATTCTCTTTGCTGTTTCCCCCCAGTCTTGACCTAAAAAGTTGGTTTAGAATAAGGTAAAAGAGAAGTAGCTGGAGACTGGAGTAGACTTACTGATTAATCTCTCTGTGGTTCACTATAAACTGTTCTGAAAAACACAATGTAAATCTGTTCACATTCAAAATGTCAGAACTAGACTACATTCAAGATAGTATCAGACTACAAAAAGATACTATTTTAGCTGGAGAATGCCTGGAAGGATATGGACTGACCCAAGTAGAAGAATCAATATTTAATAGTTTTGGGGAGTTTGCTGGTTCAGCAGGGAAAAAAATGGTAGAACTGTTGCATTTCTGTTTATTTATTAAAAATGTACAAAATTCCACCTTCTTGAACAGAGAATCCAGTGAGACTGGTTTTAATGCTTGCAGCTCCAAACTCTATTCAGCTGCCACATTAACTCAAAAACCTACTTGAATCTGTTGTCGAGGTCAAACCCAGGTGTTGCTCAGGCTGTACAAAAGCATTTGCTGCCTCACTCTTCCATCTGAACAGCCTGTCATCCAAACCAACACATTCACACATAACCCATCCCAAAACAGTGCAATACACAGAAACAATCCTGAAACAAGACATATTGAAATTTTTACGATATCCAACAGGGTTTTGTTGGCTGTAGAAAGGACTGCATGTATCTTATAAATGCTTTAAATGAAAGTTAAACCTAAACATTTTAAAAGCTTTCATCCAACATTTAAATATAGGACAGACAGGAGCAGCAGGAGGAGATTTCCTCTGCAAGCCAGTAAGTTATTTGCCAAAAACAAAGCCAGAATTAAATTCTCTTCTAAAGAGGTAGATTGTCAAAGTTGGATTCTAAATTCAGTCTGAATCCACTGAAGTGTGAAGAAAAGGGATTTCAGTACTGCTTTAACTGTATATTTCAACCAACCATCTTTAACTGTGGCATCTCTTCTGACATCTCCATAGTGTGTAACCACGTGCATAAGTGTATATACAAACTAGGTTTATTATTGAGTCTAGACAGTGGAAAAAAATTTCTCTGCTGTTTTGAAATTCAGTTGCATAATGGAAAATTCCACAAACAGCTGGGATTTGCTCTTCAAAAATATCCCACACTCTATTCAAAGACACTTAATCCATTTTCAAAGATATTTTTTCAGTTTTCTTGTTTCACACTTTGCTAAGATACATGAACATCTTTGGTTTTTTTCCTTCTCTTTCCTATTGTAAAGTTCTGGTGCTACATTCAGCTTCTTACCTTCTTTTCCTGGAGGTGATGCTTCCTCCCTGGGCATCTCTGAGTAATGCCAAACAGAGAATTACCAGGGCTGCATAATATAGGGACAAGCTATTTCACAGTTGAATAGATCTAAGCTCTCCAGGCAAGAAGATAATAGAAGTCATGGCTATGAGGTGTCTGGGTTACTCCTTGGGGGGGCAAAAAAATCCATCTTTACCCAAAGGTGAAGGAAAATATAGCAAACTATGGCAGAATACAATTGTGTATATAGTTTTGTCAGGCAACTTTTATTCCTTTGATGAAGGGAAGAGCAGAAGGAGAGAGAGACCCAATGAAAAATAAATGTGTCTTGCTATATCATACATTATTTGATCTGCTATGGTGATCTTCCAAGAAGGAAGTGAAAAATCATGTTTACAGTAATTCACTATAGAAAAGAATATTGCCTGTATCTCCTTGCTAATTTACTTACCAAAGTAATGCACAGACACTCTAATTTTGTAGCATGGAATACCTTAGAGCACACTGAAATCTGATAAGCTCAGCCCATATTTTTTTTACAGTTTGCATGCAAAGACTGTCAATGGCCTTATGAAAAAAGTAAATTGGAACAAACCTTCTGTACAGAGAGCCCTGCAGCTATAAAGCAAGATATATTCACCTCGATTTTTTTTTCTAGTAAATTAATGTAAGTCTGACTTTAATTCAGTTGTGTTGTAATATATCAAATGAGTCTGTCCAGGCATGGTAAAGAGGTAAAGGAAATATTGGACACTCTCCTTCCTCCCGTTGTTCCCTCCCTCTCACCCCCCAAGTAGTGTCACAAGTATTTTCAACAAGGAAAAAGCATCCAAACAGGCCTGTGTGTTCCACTCAGAGCTAATCCTGATCACAGGAACTACAGTGCATTTGTCATTTTTCTTGAAGCTTGCAGCACATAAGTATCATTTATATCTCTGGTCCTTCACATACCAGCCCTCAAACAACCACTCACCACTGAGATATTCCATTAGTCTCACGCTGGGAATGGAATACGTTTCTGGGTTTTATAACCTGACTTTCAGCCAGAGCCTCGTAACTAGTCTTGCTCTCAAGATTACAGTTCATCTTGCAGTGGGAAGGAAAAGTGGATGTGATGGATTTGAGCACTTCCCTGCCTGTGCAGTTAAGGAAGCTGCTGGCTGACACACGGCTGCTCTGGTCCTGAGTGAGCAGTGAAATAGGGGATGCAGTCAGACCAGGGAACAAACGTGACTCAGTCAGTGTTTTTTCCTGCTCCTTGCTTGCATAAGGAGTGAGTAACTTTGCACCTGTTTGTTAAATAACTTACTCCCTGTCTGGGGTGCAAAAAAAAAGGGAATTATCCAACCCTCTGTGTCTTTGACCTGCCTCCTCTCTGAACCCATCTGTGTCTGATGGGCTTAGTGACAACGTGCCTGAGCAGCAGCCTAAGGAAAGGCGGTTTATCTCCCATAAACCCCTCTTTGTTCAGCCAAACAGGTAATAACAGCACGATGCCAAATGAACATCAAGTGGCTGTAATAATCATTATTTGAATCTTTACCTGTTCTTATTTGGAACATGATATTTTCAAATACTGTATTCAGAGAAGGGCAGGATTGATAGTGGTTTCAGCTCAAAAGTGCTCTCCTTCCCTTTCAGAGCTCATCTGGCATGGTCAGAGAGCTATGAAATCCAAAATGCAGGCCTATAGAGCCTCTTTACGTTACTGGAAATCATTATACAGAATAAAAGCAAGGTTGAGTTGGGTCCAAATTAACTAAGAAAACATTGTCAAAACATATTCTGCAGTAATAAGGACAGAGAAAGAAAAAAAAGGACTTTTTGTTAGTTCCCATTCTTTAATGATGTTATAAACTCCAAGCTAGCTATTTTGTGTGTCAGGAAGTAATCGTGCATGACCAATTTTTGCTGTTTTAAGAATTTTACCTTGTGGCTACATTCTGTTTGAGATGATTTCAAGGAATATTTTGATCACCTGCAGGCTTTTCAAAGGTTTGTTCACTTATTGAACAAGGTAGGGGAAGGACATTTCCAGGGCAAAACTCTACACCTGATTGAGGGGTTTTATGCATACTTGAGAGTCTGATTTTATTAATCATCATGACATCCTATGTAATTAATATTAATCCTCACAATATCATATGTAATGCTCAATGTAAACAAAGGAGTTAAGTGTCACTCCCAGTAATAATCAAGAACAAAATTTGTGAGGCATTGAAGTCCAGGAGGTGTTGCTTTAAAAGAAATTATTTGTAAGGGACAGTTTGTTAACACATGACTTTCTCATTATACACTTTATTAGCAGTCAGATATCACAATGTGCTATCTTTGCAGCACAGAAGACCATGCAAAGCCTTAGAATCTAAAAACCAGGGCAGAGTGAAAACCATGTTGATCAAAATTACAGACAAATTACCCAGGATTTTAAATAATACAGTAAGTACCTGGCAGGCTTTCAATTACTGAAGACAATTACCAGGTAGTTCTATGCAAATACCTCCAGTTCAAGACAGACAGCAAGAAGGCAATTTTATCTCTTCCTTTTTTTTTTTTTTTTTTTGCTCCTGCCACTCAGAAATACCCTAGTATTTGAAATATCTTGAGATCTAAAAACAGAATGTGAAATTTCAGCTGTATTGTACTGCATTGATGGGAATTTTAGATACTCAGCAAAACCAATAGTCCCAGGTATGTACAGTATCACTACTATGTTACAATCACACGTGGCTAAATGGTTGACACTGTGCTTAGGAGCTTTAAAAGATCACTTGGAAGATCAACCTCTTTCTAAAAATGAAGTTTTCATTAAAACTGTCTGAAAATAAGCCTGTAAATTGCTTATAATTGCCTACTTTGCTCCCATTCCTTTACCAGAAATAAATCAGAAGAGAGAAGTAGAACACATATAAACATATATAAAGGGAAAGGCAATATAACTTAAACTAAATGAAATCCATAAATTTATCTTTTCACCAAAATTACTTGTATATTTCGCAAACCACTTTTTTTTGAAACCAGGAGAGCTGACCACAATTTCTGTTTTAGCTCATCTTCAGCCTCTGCCAAGGGGAAATAGGAATAGAACAAATCCTTTCCATTCTAATTTAAAAATATTTGTATATCTGTAGATGGACGTATAGATAGATAGATAGATGATTGATAGAGATAGATGTATACATTGAAACATAAACATATGGAAATTCTTCTTCTATCAACATATTCTCACATCTTGTATTGACTGACATCACCTCTAACAAAAGGCAGTGAGAACGAAAGGTTATAGAAACCCCTTTGAATAATATTCCTCACAGAACTTCAATGAGATGATGCAAAATAAACTGAAACAGAGTTCAGGCGAACAGGGCACTTACCTCAGGGATTTTTTTCCACGTGGCTGTAAAAATCCTTTGTAGTTGGCCATTGGGGGATGCTTCTTTCAGCAATTTGGAGCATTTCTGGGGGGAAATATAATTGTCTTTTTACCTGATATTTTTCTACGAGACCCATGAAATTGCTCTGAGATATTTCCTTTCCCACAGACAAATGGAAAGTTAATATTTTATATGAACATGAGCACGGTCCTCTGATGCAGCTTAATGTATTTTTTACAATTCAAATGCCATTGCATTACCGGCACAATGGGTCAAATTTACCCAAGGGGAGTTCATGTTGATAAAGTGGCAGGAGGGCTGTGGCCAGCTCAGAGCAAGGTAAATATGTTGAACATATTTACCTTGGGAATGGCTTCTCCAGAGGAATTAACCACATCTCAGAACCTCCTTTAATATTTTAATGTTTAATCTCAGTTAGCAAGTGGTGAAATCAGATATGAACTGTACGACACACATTTAATGTGGGGGCAATGACAAGCAAAGTTTAAAGAATCTGAGCCTGGCTGACTGCACAAGTAACCCTCTTTCATGCTCTTGTCCATGCCTGCCAATGTAGTCAGCTGCATTTCTTTTCCCTTTTATATTTGCAGCCAGTTCAATCCAGGAACAGCAAGTGAGTGAGAAGACACCAGGAAAGTGCACAGAGGAAGTGAAAATACGAAGGACAAGCACATACCATTTTCTGTCTTCCAGAACCAAACCTTAAAAGGGAGTTTCAAGGCCATACTTGCCGTGGAAAATGGGGGTGATCTCTTGGCTCTTCGTGTGCTTGATGACTGAAAGAGGTGGGACTGGCTCAGATCAGCCACTCTGAGCCTCGTGGTTTTAGTAAGATGATTCTAGACCTAAGTAACCAAGAGGTATGAGGAGCAAAACTTAGGTATAACTCAGGCTGGCTGAATCTGGACGTTGTTTTCTTGTGCTGTTAACAGACAGCTTTTGTCTCTGCTGCTGGTACAGTAACCAGCACTGCAACCTCACTCAACACCCAAGCATGAACACTTTCCAGGTGAGAAAAAAGTGAAAGAAGTAGCTACTGTTTGCTCTGCTTGCTTAATAAAGATGACATATGTGTTGGGTGCTGGATCATCAACTGCCTTATGATATGTGTTGCAGTCAGCCAAAGCAAATGTAAAATAACATCTCATTCAGCTGGGAGAGTGTAAACTGTACATTCATACACTTTGCTGAATGCATGTGAATATGCAAGGTGCTGAGCAACTGTAAATTCTTCCTGAAATCTTTAATCTGCACACCTACGGTATTTAGGCTGTATAGAAGGCAAATTAGATCTTGGTAGAGACAGAAATTAACCATCTCCCCAAATTCTGATTTCTGTTTGAATGATTCCTTCCAGTCTCTCCCCTATGAAAGGATAGTACCTTATTATGACTTTATGACTTTAAAGTCTGATTTTTTTATTAGGGCTATGTGTTTTAAATGACAATTTATTTCATGCCAGGGAATTCCATGATTTGATAGCCACAGTGAAGAAAGTGCAGGAACTGTTTCTGGGTTGAAAGGACAAGAATTTAAAGCCATCACTGCACCTTTTTCCTCAGTACTGTAATTGTATAAGCATGGATTTGTAGAAACATACAGCTGAGGTGTGGAGGTGGGAAAGATGATGTTCTTGCCTAGGGGAATAGATGTGATATAAACATTTTTTCTCATGAATACACCTATTCCTGTACTGTTGTGTCATATTTATCCTTTTAAATGTATGCATACTTTGGAAACTGAAGTAAAGGCTACACCTCAATTGTCTGAGGGAAATATTAACTCCTTAGTATTCTATTTGTATATGGAAGACTGAAATAAGGGAGTGCTGTGTTAGTACACTTATGTTTAAAAGATGTTTTACAGCCAGCTCTCCATTCAACCTAAGCAATAACAATGATGCATGTTATTAATCTATATTTTCTTCACAATGTGAAGTCAAACTTTTTAATTTTGAATTTATAATTTATAGTCAGAGGGAGATGCAGGGGTGGAAGATGAAAATTTCTGGGCTGGACAATGAAATGTCTGAGGAGTCCCAGACATTTGTGGTCAAGGGCCATTTTTGTGAACTGCAGGCACATGGTCCTGCCCCCATGGCCTTGTGAGTGGTCCTGGTCCAGCAGTCATACGGTGGGGGTAATCATCCAGCCTCTCCCCCATAAACTGCCCAAATAATGAGGGTAAGATGTTTGGTTTGTCTAAATCAGTTCCTTCTCTGTGGCAGTGGGAGTAAGGCTGCTCAGCCCGAGAGGAGCTGTGAGGCTGGAGAGGTTCTCAGAGGACTGTCTGTGTACTTAGCTAGATGAAGAGTGAGTCAGTGGGGCATGGGAAAACAGCCGTCACATTTATCTTCCTCACACGAGCAACTGAGAGTCATTACCAGGATCCTAATACACCAAAGGATACTTTGAACAGAGATGATCCTCATTTATTTGTCTACACATACTTAAAATGTTGCTTTGTGGTGTAAGTTACTGGCACAGGAGGAAGAGTTTGGGCTGAAGTTATTTTAGGCACCGTTTAAGTGCGAGAGTTTAAAGCTGATTTGTTCTTTTCCAATATCCTCTTTCTCATTGTACCGTAGGGAACCTGTTTTTGTGAGCCAATCATCATTTTTCTTAAACATATAGAGAAATTATAAAGGATAATTATATCTCAGGGGCACCTTAATTGCCCCAATTACTTGGCCAGTTTTGACAGCCAGATCTGATGAAGAGAGGGAGGAAGGGAGATCTGTGGATACAAGACAACATTTCATGTGGTACTTGGACAATACTCGTGGTACAGCTATAATAATCAAAGTATCTCTGTTTAAAAGTATACTGTATGCAATATAAAACTGGACTAGAGAAAGAGCTTTGGTGAATTAGAAGAAATACTTTACCCAGTCAGCCTTCTGCTTGAGATACACAGCATTAGCACTAAATCAATTATAATTAAGTTGCACGTAACTAAAATTGGCAAATTCAATTTCCGCAGCTTTTCATTATAGCTTAGCTGCTGTAATGGCAGATTGAATTACAACACCTTCCACCATATCTTCCAGGTATAGTCATTATCAAACATAATTCTACTTTTTGCTTCTTTTTAGTATGAAAATGAAACAATGTATAATTGTCCTGGATCAATGATGAGGTTACTTCTTCTGGTAAAATTGGCAGTATAAAATCCCTGACACCATCTGAGGGTGCACAGATGCTAAAGAGCCATTTCAGGGCTTTTTTAGGGCATAATGGACATTTTTTTGGTGTTAGAAGATGAAAGCCAAATATTTGAACTCACAGTGATAATGCAAGCTTGAATAAAAAAAAATAAGAAAAAAACGAAGTGCAGAAATATCCACTCTCTGCAACTTCTGAAAGTGAGGTAATTATCCTCTTTGTTGAAAGGCTTTGGTGTTAGTACAGTTTCAAGAACCTGCTTAATGTTGAGCACACCCTTGTAATCTGTCTTGTAGAGGTGCTTTCTTGAACTGAGGTCATGGTTAAGTGTATAAATATAAATAGAGGTCTTCCTCTTTTTCTGTCTGAAATGCTGTAACACCTGGAACAAGATTTTAACATCTTGCCCAAACGAGCAAAATGTTATTCCCATCATTAAACTGGCAGTTGCACAAAGGCAATTGGATGCTCTTCCACGAGGTTATTCTTTGGGGTAATCAGGGAGCAGCTAACTGTAAATTATAGCCAAACTTTATTCCCTGGTCCCTAAAATCTCCAAATCAGTTATTAAAAAAAAAAAAAATCAGATTTTTACAAGAAAGGCAGAGGAGAAGCTAGGAAAAATATCTATGTGTAAAATGCACATATTTTGAATAGCTCTGTGAGACAGAAGCATCCAGCTTCTTCTGCCCAGGGTTCTCAGTAAAAAGTAATTAAAACAAAACAAAACAAAACAAAACAAACAAACAAACAAAAACAACCAAAAAACAGGTTAGATTTGATAAAAATAGGGAGCAGTTTTCAGAGTCTCTGAAATCATCAGGGTCATATCTATGCCTGCAATGGAATGCAGCACAAAACACATCTCCATGATGAACTACTTGTACTAGGCATACCCATAGCCCCTGCTCCTAATAAAAAATTATTCATCATGTGAAATGAACATGGTAATACAGTCAAAAGCTCACTGCTGAGCCATTCTTACCAGAGCACACATCATCTATCACACTGAGACCCACTGGCAGATTGGCTCTTGAAGAAAAGGATCATCTTCATGCAAACCTTAATATTGCCATAAGCCACTCTAGGCAAGAAGTGGGTTGCCTGCCCAATCCTTTTCCAGCAGATTTGTTTTACTGGAAAGCAAAAATTACTAAAAGCAAGGAATATAACAATCAGCTTCAAGGTTCAGCTCATCCCTGTTTACTGCTCTGATTCCAGAGGTTAGCCTCTTTATTTCCTACAGAGAGATCAGCAATCAAAGCTAAATTATATTTTCATTGGATAAATCATTTGCAAGTAGTTTGGGTCTTTGGTCTTAAAGCTTCAGCATTACTGAAAAAGCCCTGCTCTCATTTTGAGTGTATTCAAGTGGAATCTATGTGTAAACTGGTCCTATCATCTAGAAACTCCAGGTTTGTTTGGAAACTATCATAAATAGATGTAAAAACCATTATCAGCTGGAGAGCTGTGTATTGAATATAATCCTTAGGGGGGGTGACATATTTTATAGTTTCTTTGGACTCAGCCTACATGGCTACTACATGGGAGACTGTATCACAAAAAAATTACAGAGCCAAAGTACTTAGCAAATTCAAAAATGTCAAATAATCTTGATCCTGCAGGCTGCATGCTTGATATAGCTAAACCCCCCTGGGTATATATCATACATCTGAAGGATAAATGAACTGGAAAATTCAGAGGCAAAGCTTGAGAGCCACAATTCATAGAATCATAAAATAGGAGGTTGGAAGGGAACCTCAGTTCATCTGTTTGTGACATGTATGCGCTCTGAGAGCCAAAAGTTAGTCATTATTTTGCAAATAAAAAAAAAAAATCAGATCCTCATACCTACAGTGTTCAAGCACCTTTCACAGTTTTCTCCAGTCTAGCCTTAGTATCAAGACTGTCGTTACTTAGAAGCACAAAAAAGGCATTCTGTCCAAAAGAAACTTATAATCACTTAGCAGCATTAATCTTATTTTCTGTGTGTCATTAGGATTCATGTCCATCATAGTCTTGGTGGAGGACA
>JAYRBT010000156.1:14166038-14199890 GCA_036023395.1 Myiotriccus ornatus
CTCTCCTCAGTTTGCTTCCTTCTTGGCGTTTTCAAATCTCCAAGTACAGTATTTTATCCAGCATGAAGAAAATCCTTCAAACAAATACAAATAACAAGTGCCCCTGGACTCCACTGCTACTATGAAAGCAGCAGAAAGCATCTAGACTGCAGCTCCTTGCAAACATCCAGCTCTTCCTGTTCCATCAGAAGTGATTCACGGAGCTCTGCAGGGCTCACTCTGGTACCTCACTGGGTATTGGAGCTGAAAGCACTCGTAGGTGATGTTGTTATTCACACCCAGGGATGGTTGCTGCAGACAGTTCATGCTAATGAGCTCTTCACTGGTGCCCCTCAGGGGAACTGTAATTCTGATTTAGGTCTGCTGCCCATTTCAGAGGTAGAACGGAGCACATGTCCCAGCCTCGAGTGCTCAGCTACCTTGGGCCATCGGTTTTCTAATTCACATTAGTCAGCACTTAATGACAGTGACAGTGATGTTTTAAGTATTGATCCACACACACAGATGATATTTCATTTCCAGTGGTACCCAGGACATCTCAGATAGTAGGTGGCATAATTTAGCAGTCTAGCAAATTGATGGGAATGTTGCTGCTTTCATTGATATATATTAGAGTACAATTGATCAAGTATCCTTATTACATTCTGCTAACAGGATTGAAAATCCCAAAGATAGTGTCACTGTAATGCTTGCCTTGCACTGGCAAAGTACACACAGAAATTTCATAGCCTTCTGGATTTTTAATCATCATGAGCAAAATTAATCCATTTCCAGAGAACCTAATAGAAATTTATCAGCCAGTCAAGATAAAAAAGGACTTAAAGAGGGCTGATCAATAAGATTGGATTTCACCCAAGGTTGCTGTGATTTCATGTATGTCTGTGGAAGTCAAATAAGCCACACAAATGTCAGGTTGTTGTTTTTTAGTATATATTTTAACATGCACTATGGGTGTCTGAATAGATTATTGATGATCCCTGGAAGCAAAAGTGGGCAATGCTGAATCCAGGGGGAAAAAAAGTGTTATTAAAATAAGGACAGTTTATGAAGCAAAACTTAAGTACTGCCATAGTTTTTTATGTCTCCACCCCTCCTATATAACCTACTTCGTATATTAACTATATTTTAACTGTACTTTTCTTACCCCTTCCTTTTAGTTTCCTCTTCCCTAGCCACCCATCCCCTCAGGGAGCAATAAAGATAAGCTGTACTTTTGTCTCACTTGTTCCTGTTTCTAAGGTCCTTCACAAATAAAAATTTATATCTTATCTTAATAAGATTTTAGAAACAATGACTTTGGTTTCTATTGAGTAGAATCTGTGTTAAACAAGAAGAATAAACAACCAGACAGCAAATAGGACAGGTAAAACTACTTACTTACAAAAACCCTGGCAAATAAATGTCAGTACTTTGGAAAATTTGCCTTTTAAACATCAACTTTATCATTGTTACTACTATTCATTTTCTCTCTGAAAACTATTGGCCACTTCCTGCTAGACACTGGATGAGCATATACCAAAGAAAGTTAGTTTCAGACTTTATCCTGTAAGATGAGAGAAAATAGACAAATGCAGTGCAGAAAGCAGAAAAACACGCTAAGGGCAGTTAAAACTTATCTGCCAGAAAATATTCTCAAAGGAAATTTAAGTTTTTGAAAAACTATTTTTTGAAAATGAATAATACATTTTTATTAGAAAACAATTGAATTTGAAATTGCCCTAAAAGAAAAAGGGGTCAGAAGCTGCTTAGAAGCAGCTACAACTTCCCAGAAGCATCATCTGAGAGTAAACAAAACCCACCTTCCTTCTGTCAAACTTTTGATAGCTTTGCCAAAGTGATATTTCTAAAAGAACGGATCAGAAAAAAAACCACTTGTGTGGTAGCTAGAAGATTCTGGAAGTCTTTTCCCTGCTCAACTCATGCAAATACAGCTGTAGAAAACTTGAGAAATTCAGATCACTGATAAAAAAATGCTGCAAAACTGATTGATTTTTAAGCATTTCCTTCCCTTTATTTTCGTAGCAATCAAATTTAGACTGCTCTGTTGTAATATTTTGGGGATATAAAACGTGACAGAGCTGCTGCCTTAGAGGGATTACTCTTGGTATGTTTGATCACGTGAAGATGTTGTTTTTTACTTTTCTAAGTAGACAGTCTCAGAACTTGAATGCAATGGAGCATAATAGTGCACTGAAAACTCTGCAACCAATTAGGCAAAAATATTGAAAGAAAATAATTCATTAATAAGTCTCTTGAGATTTAATGCCCATATGGGCCTGTGGACTCCTTTCAGAATAAATACTTTGATGAGCTGGTCATGTTTGTTCTTTATTTTAATATCTTTATATTTAATCTTATCATTAAAATTCAGTTCCTTTCTCCTGGGTTTGCAGGAGTTCTGATACCCCGTAAATTATGCAATCCACTGGGAACTTTCTTTACTTATACTTTTGCATATGGGCAGCTTGAGGGAGGATGTCTTTCCTTCTAAGCCATTGCCTAAAGTTTGGAGATCTATTCATCCAACTGGGTATACCTGTGGAGTATTATTACTGCAGGAGTATCACTGCTGTCTATCTGTCTTTGTCTGCCTTTTGATCTGCACCTGAGCCGGGAAAGCTACTCCAGGAATGTCTGTGCTCCACGGATTTGGGGAGTAGACTGTTGGTGACTGGGCAGTGTTGGATAAACGAGGAAAAACATGATTTTGCAGTATCATATCACAACAACACCAGTTCTAGTCACAGGTTGGAAATCCACTGTGGGGAATATAGTTCATCCAGAGGAAAAAAACCCCTGTGTCATGTCCCTTTCTGATACTTCATGATACCAGTGTAAGGAAAGGAAGTAGAGATGGATATAGATTCTGCACGTCTGTGGCTTCTTATGATGGAAGCTGGCAAACAAAAAGGGTTGGAAGGAGGATTTGGGGAACTGTAGTTTACATGGAAATCACTTAGTAACTCCTGTCTCATCAGACATCACACAGAAAGATGAAATCAGTTGCACTGCAGGTTGCAAAACAGAAGCGATAAAAATAAACAATAAATAGAAAAAATAATGTATGCAAATTAGATGTAAGATTTGTGATCCATTAGATCGTTCTATCAGCAGTCACTGCTCTGCTTTCCAGCAGATTAGGAAAAATACACACCCATGCAATAAAGGTCAGCATTTTTCAATCAAATATAAACATTAATTTTAAAAATGTGCATTTTCTGGCTGTCTCTTTACCCTGTTCTATGCAGGGTAAATGTTTTTGTCTGTCTTGCTTCTGTCTGTCTTTTTTCTTCTTGCTGTGGACACTAATGAGAATGACATCTGAATTTTTGCTGAGATATGAAAGTCAACACAACCTGATACAAAATGGTAATGGCAACGAAAGAATAGGTGATATTTCAGGCTAACATTTTACTGACATTTATGAGCATTTTAACTTAAAAATGTGTTAAATAAAGATTTTTTCAGAACTGGACCCAGTCTCAAGAAGTCTGAGACTATTTGTACTGATTTTAACTAAGTCTAACTTACCTTAGTTTCTAGAGTAAATGACCAGAGATGAGTTCCTAGACATCATTTCTCAGCCTGTGGCTTAGAGCTCTTTAGTGGTCATAAATGAGTCACAAAAATCACAGTGCTTCAGCTTTGCTGGGCCCAGGTCTGTCCTCCAACACTGGCCTCAGTAATTTCAATTAGTTCTCACCCTTCTGCCCCTGATGAGCAGAGCTGCTGCCAGGAATAAACTGTGCAGGTGACCCAGGGATTTTCAGAGTGGGAAAGAGGGAGAGGAAAGGAGAGTTATGAGAAGAGACTGGAGCCCTGACTGTTCACAGCAGTTCAAGAAATACTGTTACAAAGAAAAGAAAATACTTTAGAAAACTGCTGCATTAGTGCAAAAGTTGATTAAAAGTTTCCCACTTACAGAATCTGTACTGCAAGAAAGTGGAATAATAGTAGGGGCTGAGACCAGAAATGACACAGAACAACACCAGGCTAATTCAGCTACAGAAAAATACTGCTATTGTGGTTTAACCCCAGTTAGCAACTCAGCCTCAGACAGCCACTGGCTCACTCTTCTCCCATTGGTACAGATGGTTGAGAGGTTAAAAGTAAGAGAACTTGTGGGTTGAGATGAAAACAGTTTAATAATTGAAGTAAAATGTATTAATAATTAATACTAAATATAAAAATGAAAGTGGAAAATAACAACAAGGGAGAGAAATAAAACCCAAGAAAAAGAAGTGACGCACAGTGCGATTGCTCACCACGAATGGACTGATGCCCAGCCTGTTCCCAAGCAGTGACCCTTGGCCAGCTTTCCCCCCTGATTTATATGCTGAGCATTATGTCATACGGTCTGGAATGACCCTTTGGCCAGTTGGGATCAGCTGTCCTGGCTGTGTCCCTTCCCACTCCATGTGCAGCCCAGGCCTGCTCACCAACAGGGCAGCGTGAGAAGCTGAAAAGTCCTTGAGTTGGTGCAAACACTACTGAGCAACAACCAAAACACCAGCGTGTTTTTCACTTTATTCTCAACTTAAATCAAACACAGTGCTATAGCAGGTACTGGGAAGAAAATTAACTCTATCGCAGCTGAAACCAGGACAGCTGCCCAATGTCACACTTTGTAAGCAGGTGGGGGAGCCCAGCAAAGTTTTGGTACAGGACTAGAATCTCTGTGGCTGAGTGCAGATAAAGGTTAGATCCTGCCTCTCAAACCCACAGGCACTGGAGAATGACGATCTCACCTGAAGGTTCAGGAGGCAGACACAGAGTGTTATTGCTGACTTCCCACAGATCTTCAGCTCAGTTCAAGGTCTTGGTCCTGATCTTTGTGGGTCCACCGCTCCCAGTCTTCACAGATCCTGGACTCTTTTCAGCCCCTTTGCAGGATGACATGACATTACAAAGCAAGGAAAGTACAGCCATGGCAAAAGAAGTCGTATGGGAGCAGAGGTGAAATTCTCCCTGAAGCTCAGTTCCTCACAAATCTCTTTGCTTGAACTGCTCCGTGCATTTCATTAATGTGGCTTTCTCTACAATAAATAGCAGATAAATTAAAACGTGCTCAATCACTGCTACCTCTCCAAAAAAAAAAAAAAAAAAAAAAAAGAAAAGATTAAAAAAGACCGAGTAAACCAGGTATGATAGATTTCATTAGTGATAAACATTTCAAGGTGAAACTCCAATTTTATTGCAACGTTTTGCCACAGCAATTCACATGGAACAGAAACGTCTTCCCACTGATGCTAGAATATAACTGCCTGAGTACACAATATTTACCTATCTAGATCTTTATTTTTCATATAAGAGACATGAAATTACCTCTGCTGCAGCCACTACCACCTCTAATATCCGCCTATAAAATAAAAGTCCATATGTAGTATAAATGAAGTATGAATGCTCTGCAGAGCTTGTTACAGTACCCAAGGTGTGCTGTGCCCTCATCCAAAGCCTTTGGAGACAAAGATCCAGCTAGACAAACACAGCTTCTATCACAGAAAGATGTATACCTGAGGTTTTTCAGATGCACCCAAACCACTGAAAACAGGTCAGCAATGCGGAGCAGAAAAGCTCGGTAGAAATCTAAATCCAAACAAAAATATTTTCAGAATCAGAGCTCAGATGAATTCTGAGGAGAACTATAAAGAAAATGTATGAACAATGTTTTATAGTTAGTTGTATTTTTCTTCCTTTCTACTGTATCTGAAAACTGACTCTCTGCAGGCTCCAGACAGCAGAAGCCTGCAGAGAAAGCAATCCCAGTGCCACCCCCACCCTCTCCAATCTACTTTTCTTATAATTAAAGAATAAATCACACAAATTAAATTCTCAAAAAAGCCTCTATTGTTTTACATTTACTTCCATTTTTATTCTGACATTGCAGAGAGGTTGTTTTCTTATTTGTCGTCAGATATGTTGTTAAAATGTGAAAAGTGGCACAATGGGGTAAACGTAAGAAGGAACAAACCCCAAATCTTTTTCCTGGCTCATATTAGTGACCATCATCTGATACCCTTCCTGCAATAAATCCATGGGAGAGAAGGCAAAGTTTAGAAAAGTTTTAAATATCCTGCTCCATGCTGCCTACAAAATATTTGTTGACAATTATGGTTTAAAGCAATGATAGCCATGGGGAGGGTGCCATTGGATAATTGCAATCACTTGAGGTAAGCACGTTATAAATAGAATGTTTCAACCTTCAATTTTAGAACCATTTCAATTAGAATATGAAAATATTTTAATTACAAACTGAGTTAAAAACCATCTCAAAAAGAATAAAGGAAAACTTCAATTTGTTTTTGAGAAAAATATTTTTGGAGGGAGCGCTTCCAAAAGGATGTTTGGATCAGACACTGAACTGAAAAGTCCATAAATAATAAAATGTTGTTCTTTAACTATAAACACTGTGCTGTAACACTGAAATTATTACTAATTCTTTTTCATATGCTTTGCATAACTAGCAGTTATTTCAAACAATGTTTTTCTCTTATTTGTTTTCAGAATACTGGAGACCTGATCCTTGCCCATGCCTGGCCATGATTACATTTTAGAAATAATTAATTTAATAGGAAGAAAAGGAGTCTTGAGTTCCTAACTGCTCTTCACAGCCATTGAAAAGATTCTCTGGGACGTAATGTTTAACTGTGGGAGGAAATATTTACCTGCTGGAATGGCCATTTCCAAACAACAAACTGCTCCCTTTTGCACATTTTCTGTAAAAGAGGAGTAAGGAAAAAAACTCTGAGAGTTTGCACACAGCATGTTCATGTCTGTTAGTACCTGCCAAAAGACTCCTTTCAAATTGAATAACTAATAGGTGCAAGTCTGTTGATGTTGCAGCATTCCCAGTCCCACCTCACAGTTACAGATTAGTTTGTTTTGCAAAACATGGAAACTTTCTAATTTGCCTTCTCTCATACACAAATGCAACATGCATGAAACAGAGGAGATGAATTTGTCAGCATTATTACAATAGCAAGAAAAGAGATCCTTAGAAGTGACTTTTCTTTCTTAGATGTTTAAATATTACAGCGTGATTGAGGCTGGAAATTACCTCTGAAGGTCATCTTGTCCAATCCCCATTTTACAATAGGTAAAAATAACTGTTGCATTTGAAGGAAACAGATTCTTTCTATGCTCTGATCTAAGATGTTAGGAAAGTTTATATGTTGTCAGATTTATATTCAGGAGACAATATTTCTTTTTTTTCTTTTTTTTTTTTTTTTTTTAATCTAACCACAGAACTTGGGTCTTCAGAGACTCAATTCAAACTTTCCAATTAGCTCTTTTACCTATATATCCACTTTCTGCATATTACCATGAAATGGAAATTGGCCACAGGGGAGAAGGCTGCTGATAAAGAACAGAAAATTCAAAGATATGTGCTGAGATACCAGCTGGCAATGAGGCAGAAGCTGAAAACACAAAATCTAGAAGAATGCAGGGAAGGGCAAAGAGCAGCCTGAGGTAGTGGTTGTACCTGAAGTGACACAGGGGCATGAGGACTCCTGGGCTGATGAAACCAAGGTGCAGAGTCTGCAGACCAGGACAATTGAGGTGGCATTTGTGTATAAATAGCTCTTAAACCTGTGTTGATTTGCCCATATGCACTTGGGCCACTGATCCATGACTTGGGATGTACTCTCAGACCTCAGTGGTTTACTTTCCCTTTCTGTTTGACAGCCTTTGTGTTCGCCTTTGAAAAAGTATTTTTGCTGCCCAGTGAGACAGAAGCAAAGAGAGAGGGTTGTAAATAGACTATCTGCACTACCATGACAATCTCCTTGGGAGATAGCATGGAGGTTCAGCCAGCATGGCTCTGTCATGCAACCAAGTCGCTTTTCAAACAGCTTGTCCAGGACCAGAGGCTTTTCCAGCAGCCTGCACGCTGCAGAAGAGCACATGATTATTCTGCTAGAGAGGGGGAACCTGCCGAGCCAGAACTCTGTCACTTTATTAAGTAAGAGTTTGTGAGGAAGCCTTGTGAATTAATCAGGGAGTCAGACAGCAACTTGACTAAATCACTGAGGAGGAGTCCTGCAGCAGTAATGAGTTATTGTGTCCCCTGCCTGGGGGAAAAGGAACACATGTCTCAGGAGCTATGCTGACTATATAAAATGACCTGGACAAATTACTTGAGGATTTTTCCCAGAACAGGGGGGAAAAAAAGTGTGTATAACTCTTTTTACCCAGAGAACCATTGTCACATAACAGTGCTTGGGTGTTTATTTCCTCCTCAGCTGAAAATCCAAGGATAAACACAGGATATTTCAATTGCTTCTATCCATTACACAGAAAGCAATAGGATTAGGCAAAAAGGAATATATTGCCTCCTAAAAATCATGGCTTTGATGGAGAAAACTGATTTGGACCTGTGAAAAGTTCAAGCTGTTTTATTCTGCAAGTGGCAGACTTATGCTGCCAATGGGGGATTGCACAAAGCCTACCTGGAGACTCTGGCATGTAACAGGTCAAGTAGGAAAATGGATTTACTCAGGCTTGGGTATTTAATGGTTATTAATGGGGAATATATGGTACAGCATGTTGCTGATTAGTGTATGTACCATATTCTTGTATTGTACATCCATAAAAGCAGTTCACCCAACACCCCAACATACTGGAAGGCCACAGTTAGATATTTAAAAGTGTAATATTCACAAAAGCACCCAAGGAGACCTTATAAAAAAGACATCAGCAGAAATAATTAGGAAATTTGAGTCAAAACCTTTAGAGGATTTGCCTAATTACTTTCACTTTTGTAAATATAAGAACTCTAATTTTTAGGTACCTATATGGGTTTGGCTCAAGATAATTAGCACTGTGCAGACCACCCCAGAAGACAAAATTGGGAGTGGGGAGGGACAAAATAAGGACTATCACACAAGCCACACTCATATCACACACACTCATTTTCACAGTAATATAACAACCAAGGCTCCCCACCTTTCACTGAGGCTGCATCAGTCAGTGCTGTGAAGCACAGGCTGCACTACCAGAGATGTCACCATTTTATGAGGGTGAAAAACACAGAGGAAAAGTTATATGACCTGTAGTAAAATGAGAGGGCTCACTTTGCAAGATGTGGAGATATATAAACATTGATAAAAGTCAGGCATATTCTGATCTACCACTTTCGAGTATTTACAAGGAAGAGACTGTTACAAGACTTCTCCCTAAAATAAACAGTATACAGATTGTGATCCCTGACACAAACATCTAAATCTGCATTTGATGAGAACAAAATACACTGGGGAAACAAAAAAGAAAATCAAAAGATGCTGAAGAGTATTTGCTTCTTGATTGTTCCACAGAACCTCAGATTTATCTTCAATTATCACACAACTACCAGCAGTTCTAAGGGTGAATCATTGTCTCTATAAAACCTAAGAAATTTGAGAATACTGTTGTATATATTCATCAGATATGGGGAACTAGAGCTATAGCTTTAACCTACAAGAACTTCAGGGAGAACTGAAGCTTTATTTCTGTTTTGTTATAGATGTCAACACATAAGCAATTCCAGAGAAGAACCTTCCAGTAATCTTCCTGAGAGAATTAGAAAGATTATGAAAACTCTAGACTTGTGCTTCTTTATCAGTGATAGAGCGGAGTACAGGCCTTTGAGTTTTTTTAAATCTTTGTGCATCTGATAATTTTCCCCTGTTTGTCTGATCTGCAATATGTTCCTCACAACATATCTGCGTATGTTCCTGCGAAAGAGATGGTTTTAACCCCATCTGGCAAACGTGCCACTGAGACACAGTGGGACTTGCCTGTGTTTCATAGCAACTGCCCAGAATGCTCGATCTGTTGAGAGTTTAAAAAGAGAGTTTGTAGCAGTGAGTGGGGCTGGGCTGTTCTCCTAAAATTCACAGGGGGTTAAGCGGATCCAGGCAGACACCTAGGAGGACATAAAGTAGTGCCAGTGACTATTTCTACAAGAAGAGGATCATTATTAATTAGGCTAGTTTAATCTCCCAGGCTCTGGTTCAAGACCCTGGTCCACAAAGTATCCAGCTGTGTTCCCAAGATAATCCATATTTCACACTGAATGTAGCATGCTAGTTCATCAAACTGAATTAGGTCCTGCCACATTCTCTGGTGCTTTAACTTCCTTTAAACCTTATTCTGTATTAGCTGACTCATTGCAGCACACAGTGTAAGCTAAAGGACACAGCTTGAGCAAATCTATAGTTAATATAGGATTGTGATCTTCATTTGTGTGGGGTAGCAGTTTTCTCCCTTAACACGGGAGATTAACTGCTGCTTGAGGAAAGTGGCAGCCTTTAACAATTATTTGCCTTCCTGGACTTCCAGCAAAATTTCAAGAAACAAGCAACAATCACCCATTACCAATCCCTTTTTTCCACTGAAATCTCTTCCCTCAGAATGCGTCAAATAAAAAAAATTCCCCCAACTCTCGTTAGGGGGTTATTGTCTGTACTCGAGGATTGAAAAAGGAAAATACAAACCCCTATTGCTAGGCTAAGAAAGTATTCCCTTCCTGAGAGTATAAATGTTAAGCAGATAAAAGAAAAGGCAGCGCTAATGGCTGATTGAAACCCAAAAGCCCAGAGACATTTACATTCAGTATATCCACCCAAGGAAGCTTCTCTGCTGAAGGAGGGTAGATGACGCAGTTTTCGGCAGCAAACATGATGCCAAACATCAGCTGACTGAGTCAAGTGCAAAAAGCAAGTCTAGCTTGCTTTCCTGATTTTTAATACCCCCTTATTTTTGCCTGGTGGTACTGTTTGTTCTTTAATATAATCCTCCTCTGAACGGTTTGTGGTTTTTTCTACAACAGAGATGGAACAACACGCAGTGTTGTCCTTAGAATCAGCCTGGCCAGAGTGGAAGTCAGAAAGCTTACTAGGTTATAATAATCCTGTGAAAATTTTTATTTTATTTTATTTTTTTCACGTGGAAATCAAGGCCATTTAGCAGGTCTGGCACTGCACATCATGCCTTCTCAGTCTGGCCTCAAAGAAATCATCAGCTACCTAACCTTCGGTACGGATCGAGAACAAGGGTGTACAGAGTCTGCACTCAGTTTATTTTATCATTGCCACCACTCAGATTTATCCCCCATCTCCCAGAGACTAACATGCTTGCAGGGCTCTGGCAAGCAGGACAGACAGAGGGCTGATCTGACTTCAGACTTCTATTTTTGGCATTCTACCTTGATAGCTGGTGTATTTCTTCATTACTGCTCTGTGTGTAACCTCCAAGTGATAAGTGCAGGAAATAACCCAAATAAGAGTAATGGAAAAACAGGTTTCCTTTGCAGACAGTGATAAAAAAAGGCCTAATTTCCATTCCAGCTGGCACACAGACAGCCCAGGCCAGGTTTATCTGACAGTGCATCTGAGCTATGTTCTTCCACATCATTTGCCACTCTGAATTTTAACCAAGAAAAGTGTATTGACAAGGGAATTTGTTAAGAACTTTTCTTTATCTTGTCTATGCTATTGCCACATCTTCAACTTCCTTGAAAAATGATAGGCAGCATAGCAAACCTGAATAATATAATTTACCTTTATTTCCATGAGCTTTGAGCCAGGGCTTCCCAGGCACTCCCAAAGGTCACACACAGCCTGCAAAAGACTTGCAAAGGAAGTCCTTGTTTGAGACATTGCATTTAATTTAGGCAGTGCACTGAAGACTGATTTTGTTATATAGCATTCCTAGCCTGATTTCTCGTATTTAAGCAACTGTTTGTGAACTAAACTTGCAAGTCCCTACTCAAGATTTCCTAAATCTCAAATCCTTTTTGAAAGAAAATTGTCAATGTTCAATTCTGTTATAAGGTAACATTTTTGGGAAATGATTTATGAAAGAGTGTCAAACCCACATATTCTGGTGTCCATTTCAATAAATGAGTGCCTGTTACTGTATAGAAACTGGCATTACCATGACAGTGCTCTTTACGATTACAAAGCTAAAAATCCCCATCCAATAGCATTAATGAGAGGGTAAGGCTGATGGATCCTGGGGCCAGGTTTTAAAGCTAAGAAGGGATGATTTCTGTGAATATTTATGAGGAAAATTAAATGGAATCAATATTGGAAAGGAGTCCAGTAGTGTGTATGCGGTGTGAATTAAATTGATACTATCCAAGACTTTTTCCATTGCACAAATTACTCACCTTTTAATCAAAACTTAAAACATTAATAGCACCATATTGAGATATAGAAAAAAATAAAATACTACATAGGCTTAAATTTGTAGTGGGGGAAAGAGAGAGCTGAAAGGAATAGACAGCAACAAGGAAAGCATATCCAAATCAGGAACAGCAGTTTTTACATTACATTATAATTTTATCTAAAATTTGTTTTAATCCTTGTGTAATCCTCAGCCCAGGTGAAGAACTGCGTATTGAGAGCATAAATCTAGAGGGATTATCACTGCTCAAACATTTTTGGTAACAGTTCCATCTTGGAGGAAGTGAGCCCTGGCAGGGCCAACAAATTTAAAAATTGTGACAGTGTGGTGGAAAAATTTAAAACACAAAGCTGCCATCAAACCTGGGCACAAACTGTGCCTTCAGTCACAGCTATTCCTTTCAGAGAAACTCGTGGCTCAGGCAAATCAAATCAGAAAACACAAAAATCCCCAAACTGATCCAGGAACTGCCTGTTTGTTTCCTTGTGTATTGGAACAAACCATATTTGCTCTTTGCCACCTCTCCCCCTAAGATTCCCAGGCCAGTTTGCCAACATCTCAGTCCTGTTGCTTCTTCTTCCTCTGGTTGCCATGAAGGAATTTCAACTTGCCCGAAACCGGCGCGGTTTGTTCCTGCCAAGAGCGGCGCTTTGACTTCGCGGGAGGGAAAATGGATTTATTCAGCTGCCTCACTGATAACCCTCAGCATCCTGCAGCCCAGCACGTGCTACAGATCCTCCCCAAAGCACTGGCTCCAGGGATGGAGAGCAGCAGCTGAATTTCTACACAAGCCTGATACCGAAGATCGTGCCTGTGCTGTGTTGTAAGAGTTATATTGCCCTTCTAGCTGACAAGAGTACTCCAGATGCTTTCATGTCATCTTTGAATGCTGAGTTTTCACCAGGAGCCTTTTCTCTGAGAGATTAAATATGTAATATTTTATAACCCAGTTTAAACATGTCGCATGCAAAATTCAGGATGGGATTTCAATATGTAATTTTCTTTTAATTTTTAAATGAGCTCCTGCAATGGTTTTTATTTTATTATCTGTATCTGTGGGATGATGAGCAAATCAAAATACTGAAATCTACAGATAATTTGATATTTAATCATTAATTTAGTCTTGTACAATGAAATTTTAACCAATCATAAATTTAGATGTAATCAGAACTGTGTCTGTCACTATATCATTAGATTGCTGAGTTGTCAAATAACTGAAATCCATTACCCTTACATAAACTTCTAGTTTCCAAGGCAATTTAGTCTCTAAGCTCTGAAGAGCTGCCAGTTAAATAACCATGGTTTTCTTTTAAGCATAAGGTAGAGAAAACTAAAATACAAAATAAAGGAAAAAAAGGAGAATTATGGAACCGGAACAAAATGAAATTACATCAAAACATTTTTAATATAAACAGAAACTCTGTACAAAAATCATAAAAAAAGAATGTTTGGAAGAAATCTTGAATACTATTAGCAAACTCCACTGATTAAGGCACTTATATGCAATGCCTTTTATCATTTATGAATGGAGTCCATTAAATGAGTCTCCAGATAATTTGTTTCATTTTTTGCAAATCTACTTACAACAAGGTTTAGAAATAATGCAAAAAAAAAGCCTACATGAAAAGAAAATTAAAATTATAACTGATTTGGTGGGAAGGGAAATGGACAACCATCATTTGCTCTTACAGGAAATCTATTCCATTGACCTAGCTTTTAGAGCAAGGCAAAAAGAGTAAAAATATATAGATCATAGAGCTGCAAATGGAGGGCTCATTTTGAACTGCATTGACTTTCAACGTGTGGAATAGGTTATGAATAAATCAAACCAAACAAACAACCTCCCTCCAGATGAAGTTATGTGTTGTTTTTGTTTATTGAGGTTTTTTGCTGCACATTAAAAAGAAAAAACAAATACCTCCTGCCAAAAATACCCATCCAACCAACCAAAAAAAAAAAAACAGAAAACCCAGGAAAAAATGATGTATCTTTGCAAAATAGGTAAAGATTCCTTGTTCACTTTTCTCATTACAGTGCAAGGGGAACCACCATCTACTTACTTTTTTGTTGGACTTTTCTAGGTTTTCCACTTCTAGAATTTGTATTCCCTCCACAGCACCTTCATTTCTATCCCCCTCTTCTGCTCTCTAACATCTTTTCCTTCTTCGAATCTGGATCTGGGATGCTTTGCAAGGTGGTTGATTATGAGAGAATATTCCAAGGAACGCGAAACGAAATTTTTGTGTGTGGGTATATCAACTCATCTGACTGTGGGAGAGTCTCAGGAAACTGCAGCTCACTGGGGCTCTTCCCTCAAGGGGGGAATACAGACCATGCCGTGGTTCAAGAGAGCAAAAAAAAGATTTAGTTAATTTGGAAGTTTTGGTTTATGAACATTTGTCTCTTCCATACCAGATCTCCTCAATGTCACCGTTCCTCACCAGCGAGTTTGTCAGTCAGTCTGGATTGTTGTTGTTGTATCCATCTGTTCTTCTCTCTCACCCCCTCATCCGGTCCAGTGCTGCCTTTGCCTTTTGACTGCAGGTGGCTGTTAAAATTCTGCCCTAACTGTGTGTTGCTGAGGGGGTTGGTGGTTTGGGGGTTTCTGAAGGGGGAAGGAAGGCATGTATTCCTGCTGTGCTACTGCTGGAACTCCTCTCGCTTCTTCTGTTCACAATTCAGACAGCTGCAACTCAAAAAAGATCCAGTGTAAGAGAATTGAAGTCAGGAGGTGTCTGTGTCGTGCAGACACTGATGTGAGCACTGCTGGGCAAATATCTGTGGGCCTGGCTGCTGACATTACCTTCTTCCCCCAGAGTGAAGTAATGGGCAAGCAGGATTCCAGTAGGCTGTTATTTGGCATGCTGTATCCATCCCCTTCTGTGTCATGGGCTTCCAGAAAGTCTAAGAATTATTCATGTGGCAAACATCTGGATTTACGTAGCAGCCAGGAGGGCTAATCAGTGCTGGCACAGAGAAGGGACATGTGCAGAATAAAGCCAACAATCCTAAATCAGACCCTGGTCAGGGGCAGTTCAGTACCACTATGCTGTCCATCCAGCTGGAAAAGTAGAATGCAGGAAGAGGATTACAAAGAATTACAGAGATTTTAGAGGAAGGATTATTTTGGCTGCTTAATGGCACATGGACAATATCTAGCACCTTCACAGAAGCTTATTGTCTAAAACCCCAATAATGTGTGTTTTATTCCCAGGGCTGATTTATCAGGAAGGCAGTAAAATGAATCAACATAAACTCCAAAACAGAAGAGCAACATCTGACAGGGCTTACAGGAAAGCAAACAAGGAGCTTACAGCAGTGCTAATGCAACCCTATTAACACTTTACATGTGGGCCAGCAGAAATTGTGTGCCCCATCCAGAGGCAGGAGCAACAAGCCTCAAGCCTGTGGGAAACCATAATTGGAATTCACCTAACACAACACTGGAGGAACCAGAGATTGGGAAAAGGTGTTGTACAAAAGATAGAGTAACCATCACTTGCCCTTTGAAAGTCAAAATCTTATGAAGGCAAGTGAGCTACCTGAAGGCACATCACTGCAGGATTTGATTTCATTGGAAATCCAATATTTGCATGTGCCTGTGAGAAGGTTAGGGTAGAAAGCAGAAGTGAGAAGGCAAACATATATTTTCCCATTGTAAATGTTGGTTAGATGAAGGATGCCTGCTGAGGTTGAACAAATAACAGTTGTTTCTGGCTTTTATTTCCTGAAGCTGGAAAAAGTTGATAGCTGAACAGTAACAACAAGTTATGAATCATTTTTGTAGTTTTAGTAATGTCTTCGTTTGAACTTAGCTCTAAAAAATATTAATATAAAATGCTGAAAGGGCTAATGAGACCGTGGTACTTCAGTGTTTCTCTCACTGATGTCACAGAAGGGTTTATTGATTTTATTTAACTTCTAATTGGCTCATATTATTAAATTACCATCAGTCAGGCTAGAAATGAGTTTAAATGATCAATCAACAAAAAATAAGGTCAAGATTATTAGTGACAGAATGGGTAGGCAGATAAATAGATCAATAGAAAGAAATAAAGATAAATCAATCAGAAGTTTAGACCAAACGGAAAAAGTAGGGCGACCTTTTTCTCTTTCTTAATTACATACCCACTGGCTTTTTCTGTGGGGACTTGAAATCTTGAAGTCTATTTCTTCACTGCATAATTAGAATTCTCAGATCTGACTGATCATGTCAAATTTTGAAGCAGAACAAATAGTGAAAACCGGGCACACTGAGATGTTGAGCCATCAAATTACATTAGTAAAGCCACGGCTTAATAGAGGCCTCTACTAATTCCACCAAGTTAAGATATGGAGAACACTGAAATACTTTAAAAAAAAAAAAAAAAGCTCCACATTAATTAAACAAACCTGCGATAAATGAGTCTAGACTGGTGCATAACCCTGAATTTGAACTGTTAGATAAAGATGGTTATAAACTAACTGCACTTTTTTTCTAGCATATCCCAATCACTAATTACTGAAAGCAATGCACACTCCTAATTTAACTAATATCCCCAGATCAAGGCTTTCTTTACTTGACTTTGTTTTATCACACCACTGACTCAGGAACCCTGTACAATATCTAGTAAGCTTCCCATTTTCACAAAGTGTGTCTGATCTTTTCTCAGTCACACTCAGAACATCTTATATTTTCTCTCATTAGCCAAGAATAGGCTGCATTCTTCTTAATGATCACTAGGGATCACTCAGATTTCTGCACAAACTAGGACAAGCTATTTCACTGCTTTGCTTCTTGGCTTTCCCATCTGAAAATGAGGATGTTGTTTTCTGCCCTCTGTCCTTTACATGAACTGAGAGATGTGTGTAAAATACTGATTAATGGTAAAAAGAACAATCATTTTATTTTCTGCTTTCCTATCAAAATATCACCTCAGGTTTGCAATGTAAAAAGTTATCTGCCAGTTGCCTGTTTTTAGGAAGTCTGATTGTACTGCTAACTGCTCAGGTTAAAATATACGTCCTGAATTATAACTATATTATTTCTCGCAGGGTTTCCCAACTTACTGTCTCCTTCCTTGCCAGTCCTGCCTCCTGGCCACTGTGCCAGCTTTTGTGTCACTGGAAGAAGAAGGGCAGCAGAAAAGGTTGTATTCACCAGTGGTATCAAACTTCAGATGCCGGTGGGTAAATAAGTCCTGTCATGGTGATCCAGAAGGATACTTTCTTGGGATAGCTACAATGGTTTCAAATGAAAAGAGTGTTGATTTAGATCAGATATAAGAAGTCTTTTACAATAAGGGTGGTCAAACACCAACACAGGTTGCCCAGAATGGTGGTGGATGGCCCATCCCTGGAAACATTCAAGGTCAGGTTGGATGGGGAGGCTCTGAGCAACCTGATCTAGTTGAAGATGTCTCTGTTCAACACAGGGGGCTTGGTCCAGAAGACCTTTAAAGGTACCTTCCAACACCAAGTGTACTATGATTAGGTGAAAGTTTCTGGACATATTCTTTCCTCTCTTTTTTGCCTTTTAAACAATTTACTTTCCTTTTCCTTTTTTTTTCCTTGCTATATTTCACTCTTCTCTCTACAATGCACTTGCCCATAGTAGCAGTTGCTCTGCATTAGAGCTGATTAAAGCTTATTTATTGAAGAAGCTGTATTGAAGAAAGAAGTTATTGTAGTCACTCCTGAAATCTTTGCACACCCATTTCATGCTTTCAGAAAGTTCAAGATAGTGGGGAAAAATACAAGTGGAAAAAAGTTAGGAAGAACTGAAAAGATTCTTCCTGACAGTTAGCAAAAACATACATTTCCAAATATTTCTGCATCACATTTTCAACTCCCGTTTTCCCACCAAGTCCCAAATGCCCACCTCTCAGAGCAAGGCAGTTTCTCTTGTTTCTATTCAACTTCAGTGATTGCTGCAGTTCCTTTACTCACTTTCCCACAATGCAGGCTGCTTGGCTTTCTAAGTCTGGAGAATTCTTCTACCTACAAACAAAAATCAATGCATATCCGCCTCAGAGCAGATAAGGGCAGCCATGGTCCTTCATCAGTCTTCTGATGATGTGTATTGTTTCAGGTGCCTGGTCTGTGATTCTGAATAGGGCAGAACAGATGAGATGCCTTTCTCTAGACATTCCTCATCAGCCTTTTTGATCTCCCACTGGAAAGCTGCTGTTTATTCTCTCCTCACACCCACTCAGCCTTGCTGCGCCTCAGCAGCTGCCGGGAAATTCTCCCCTTGATGCTGATGCACAACTCGCATCTGCATTAATCAGATGTAGAATATGTAGAAGCAGTGAGAGGGAAAAAGTATACCCTCATGTGAATTAGGAAGCTCTGAGAGCATCTAAAAATATGTGTTATCCTCTCCTTGAGTGTACTGTTACAAATAAAATAAAACAACTCGACCGCCCAGGATGCAGTTCAAGATACACAGACATCTGAACTAAGGAGGGTTCCATTTTTCCTTGTGACTCTGGTGTTAGTCAAGTCTTTCTAAAAACAAGCAAACAACAAAGAACTGCAAGGCACCCTGGAGAATATTTCAGCCCAGGCGTGCTAAAGGAAAATGTGAAATACTGTGTACAGTGACAATGAAACTTTGCTCAAATCGTCATAAGTCTTGCTTGTCACATGCATTTAGATTATCTGCTGAATACTGACCTGACTCCACAACATACCTAAGCAAATTACAAACTAAATAAGGAGAGGAAAAAAAAAAAAAGGAAAGAAAATAAAATTACTTTTCTTCAATAAATTGCCATTATATAGTACGGAGGTTACAAGAAAAAAGTGACAAAGAAACGACAGTATGTATTTTCTTAGTTTTGAGCAAAAGCTATATGTAGGGGAAAATAAAGAAAAACAAATAAAAAAAGATGCATTTAAAAATAAAAATATTAGGCTGAGAAAATTAGACCAATTGAGCCACTATCACAGGGCAGATGAGACTGTGTTTTAGAGAGAGAGTTATATTTTCAATAGCAGATATGCAAATACCTTTCTCACAGATGTTTATTCAGTGATTTGACGTTCAACAGAAAAGAAACTCCTAATTTTCCACACTCAGAGATATTGGGAATAGGAGCCCAAGTCTTCCCCTCTCCGTGCATCTCACAGCCAATGCTATTATTATATGAAACAATACTGTAGAAATGCAAGTTCACAGCATCCAGTTATGTCAGTTAGTCTCTGAAAATAAATAAAATAAATTAAAAAAAAGAGAGAGAAGAAGAGGGGGTTAAAAAAGAAAAAGAAAATTTAAGCAGAAATATGAGAAATATGTTCTGGAAAACCACCGACAGTTTGGTTTATTGGAGTTTAGAAAGGACAAAAGACGAGAACTGGAAGAAAAAGGGAACTCAATTCATCACGTAAGTCAAATGACCTACTGTAATAAAGTTATATCTGTCATCTCTTAGGTGGCTTCTTGAATGTAAATATAGGAGTTGTGCCCATGATGATCTTCATCACTGTTCTGAGGACACTGATAGATTACGGGAATGACAAGGTCTCTCCAGGACTTAGACATGTTTGAAGTATTTCTCCTCTATCTGTGAATAAATCAGAGGAAGGCTTTCAGTGGAAGGCAGGTGTGTCCTTCCCGAGTCCCTTTTGTGCTGCTCTCTGCAGGCAGGTGATTTGTAGTCCCCTCACCAGCTTGACTGAAACATGAGACAACTCCAGATATGGGCTGAAACAAATGCTTGCCAGGTGGATATTTTCAATAGCAGGCAACTTTTTTTCCGTGTGGCTTCAAGTATACAACATCTTGAAGAAAAATGATCTTAAAGATGAATAACACAAAAGTCACCATACTTAAAGGCAAATTATGTTTTCAAGATTTTTGGAAGTTTCCGTGTATTTAATTCACTATACTGCTTGAATTTCTTTTCAAACATTCCCTCTAGGAATAGTTAATGAATGTTAATGTTCCTGAATCACAGAAAAGTTACAGGAGACATTAACACCCAGAGTTAAGGATGGATATAATTTGTAAGGAATGATTAATATCCAGAAATGAATGACAAATAAAACTTCATGTTTTAATAAAATAAAACAGCCTGAAGCCAGATATTTTAAAAAAGATGAAGCAGTTGCAGAAAGTAAGACTGCAATTTAAAAAGAATGTCAGAGTGGAGGGAGAGGAGGAATGAAAAAGAAAGATAGCAGTTCTGAAGATTAAGAGCAATCAGTTTACATTGCAGGTGATGCTGTAGTACACATGATGTATGATACTACCTGGGTTAATGGTTGGATTAGGTGGTCTCAGAGGTCTTCCCTAACTAAATGATTCTATGATTTTATGACTTATCTGGCTACGCAAAAATGCTGAAAAATCAGTAAACAAGTGAATAAAGCAAAGGAGTTAATAGATATGAAAATCAACACACATTCAAGTAAAGTTGCTCTTGTTTTCCAGAGTCCTAAATACATAATAACATTTTTACACCAAGGATCTTTACAGGTATTAAGGAAAATCCCATGTAGATATCATACGTAGAGAAAAGCTGAGACACATGGCTGGTGATCAGAAATAAGATTCTGCTTATGGTTATGCTGGGAGCCATTGAAAGGCAGAACTAATTTACAGGTCTGTGAATTCTTTTTCTATCCACCAGATCCTTCCTACTTGGAAGCATAAGTGTATAGTGGCTTGAAGTGTTCCCAGACTCATTGACTCTTAACAGCTCTAAACAAATACCTTTTGGTAATGTCCTCAGTTCTTTCTGCTCTACTTTCCACCCTCATAATCTCAGCTGAAGAACTTCTACACCAGACCCTTCATTTTTAAATGTTCACAGTTTGCCACCATCTTCTGCCTTTCCTTGGTTTGGTTTACACCCATCCATGCTCGTGTTCTGACTACAAGGTTTCTTGCTCAGTTTCTGTCTGCCTTTTGATCCAAGAGATCAAAATTCCTTAGACCTTTAATATGACACATTTTTCCTCATTTTCTACATGATATTAACATGTTTCATCTATTTTCTTCTCAAAAATCCCATAGCTTGGTAAACCAGAAAAAAACACAAACCGTATTTTCTTTTCCGTCACATTTTTCTTGTGACTTTATCTTATTTATCAGTAATTAATGGACAGAAAAAAAAGATAGTGATACATGAAGAAATTTGTAAAGAAAATGCAGTGCTTAACACTCCATGGAATTAAGTCACTTTTAATGGATGGAGATGAAATGAGGACAGTCCTTGGAGCAGTCAGTCTAGAGAAGCTCACATGCATAATTTTCACCAGTTCTTCAAAACGTTTTACGTTATTCTCAGCTGCTTAAAGATATGCTCTTTTGACCTGTTCTACTTGTTTTCAGGTCTACAGGTACTTACATCCTTCCAGACAGAAGCAAGCAAAATAAAGCTCTAAACTTTCATTTCAAATAACTTTACAAAAGCTGCCTAATGATCTATGAAGAAAACTTTTTCCAAAAGGAAACATGTTATGTATACCAGTCCTGACCACTCTCTGCCCCAGCAATGTCAGAAGAGACACCTACCTTGGGAAATTACAAACAAATATATAAGGAAATTCACCTATTTACTTACACTTTGAAAAAAAATCTTTTAATATACACATTGAAAAAGTCTTAAAGTCGACAGATTGGATTCCTTTTCACTTTCAAGACCCTGAGATAATCCTCTCATGAGGAGTAAAAGAGGAATTAGCATCAAAGCAACTTTCCGCAATAACTAGGGTGAGTTTTTTTCTTGACAGATTTGGATGTCTTATAATATTCTCTAATGGAGGACACTGTATTTAGACAGAGATTTTTCCAACTTGGCAAATTACAGCTGAACCAGATTTGTAGACCTGCTATTTTTTTATTACTATGCTTACTTATTTATACTACATTTTGTACTGATAGGAACACTCAACACAGCATGTATAGAGTAAAATGTATGGAGCACATGCACTATTAATTCTGTAAGAATAGTAAAATCACAAAAAAAAAGGTCTTCCTCTCTGCATTAATTCTCTTGAGACTCTTAATAAATACAAAATCTTGGGTTCCTACAAGGAATGCAGTAAGCATAAATCAAAAGTGTGCCATTAAAATTGACTGAGTGGGTAACATGAAGAAGAAATGACCATTTTATATAAGTGATAAGGAATATTGTAAAGAAAGAATATGACAAAACCCCTCATAATTCAGATTCTAGCTTCTAAAAGGAAGTTCTACCATTTCCCCATAGATAGCAAAACTGGCCTAAAAGAAGTTGCAATGGATAGATTAAAGAAGGATTTGCACTTTTTCATAAAAAATCAATGGAAGATTTTTAGTTCTCTTCCCTACTTGTTTGTGTAATTCTATGAAATTGTCTGACGAGATGCCTTTATTTTATAAATAATTTTATTCTTCTCTCTATTTCCCAACCTTTTGTTTACCTCTCTCAAATTTTTCAATTGTAATAATCAAGCTTGTCACCTTAAACTCGTGTGGTTTTTCTTCCAAAGTAGATATTTTACTGTATTTCCCTTCAGTATTTCCTTTCTGCCTTGTAGGAGGGATTAGAAAGGATTTCCAAAGTTCCTGGAAAACATCCAGGTACTACGTGTCCTCTTTTCATTGGTGCTCATGATAGAGAGAAAAGTTAGAGCAAAACTGAATGGCCTTACCAAAGAAATCCCATTTCTGACAGGCTACACCAAAAGCAACCACAACCAAACTCTGAACTGGAAGTGCAGAGGAATAAAGGACATCAACATCTGCCTTTGAGGAGAAAAGTGAGGAGAGAAATATCTATGCTACCTGCTCAAGGCATAGAGAGGTTGCATTGTGAATGTCCAAGCAGGACAAGAATCCAGCTGGACTCCTGCTTAGTTGCCAGCTGGTACCAACAGTTTTCATCATTCAAGATTAACGGATCCAGCGGTTCATCTAAAGTTAGTTTCTGGGGGGTTTTTTTGCATCTTTCACATTTTGCAGTGATGCTAATTAATCTTGTCATCAGCTCATATTCATGACACATCTTCACAGACAAGTTATCCAAAGTTAATTTTTCACGTAATATTCATGCGTTCATAATTCAATATTCACGTATTCCAACACAGTTTTAAGGAAGGTATAAGTAGTAAGAAGATTAGTGCTGAATATTCAGATGTAGGTAAAAGAAGGACATCACTCTGCATGAAGAGACTCATCTGTAATTGTTTACAGAGCAAGTCAGTGTTGAGATTTTGTTTGTGCTTGTGTGGTTTTAAGTGTAACTCTCTGAAGTCCATGAAAAACAGATTGTCTCCAAGAAGCTTTAGGTGTGTGTAAAGCCTGTACATGGCATCTCATGATCACAAACATCAGTGGCAGTCCCTCTATGACTGAATTGTCTGAGCCCAGTGACATCCAGTAGTAATTTCAAATGGCACAAACTGTGGTAATGTGGAGACTGCTGCAGGGGTAAAAAAGAGTCATATTTCTAAACCTCATTCTCTTGTGTGAGGAAATTACAGGAGTTTACCCTGAGAACACACTCCACAATGGCAGTGCATATCTACAAGTGCAATCTTCACAAGGAAGGCATGAACTTCACCTGCTTGAGTGGATTAAATCAGGCAGGGGCCACAGCAACTCGAAGGGACTCAAAAACATACCCTGTGAATGTGGGGAGTCATTTGGTAATCGGGCTCAAGACACCACCAGAATCTGCAGAACATTCAGTTCAGAAGTCACTGTAAGAAAAAGAAGAAAAGAGGCCTGACTGAACTTGATTTAGTGCAGGGTATTAGACTATTGCTTTTGGATACAAATTTTGCCATTGTTCTACTCTTGTATTGAGCTTTTAGACTTTCAGGCAAAGGTACTTTCACTTAAAGTGAATTCCTGCTTTGATAATAAATCATGGCACACAGTGATGAGAGACAGATTATGAGATATAAGTGGCTTAACTTTGGTCTTTCCTGGTTTCAGATATATGAACAAGGATCCTGGTTAACCGTAAATGTATTTTTTTCCCCAAAAAATGGAACTGAGTTTTATATCTGCCCAATGCAACTCAAACCCAGCTGCCCCAAATAATTTATCTTTGTACTGGCTCTTAACTCACCAAAGATTTCAGAGGGGGAAAAAAAAAAAAGATAAACCACTAAAAAGAAATACAAAAGTAAATTTGAGATAGCATCAAATATTGCAACAGCATTTATATTTGAAACTAATCTGATAAGAGGAAAAAAGGGAAACACCTGTAGCAGCTGAATTAAAGCTCTGAGGAGTTAAGAAAATTAGACCACAAAAAAAGATGGCACTTTTGAAGTTGAACCCAAACCTGAGAGAAAATATCTAATCTGCAACACAGTCTGCTTAGTGTCCCACAACTCAGCACAGGATTCTTCAGCCATAAGTACAGACAGAAGCCAGGTAGGAATTGGAAACTTCAGTGAGAACATCACAAAGGGTAATGGAAAAGCTCCAGATGACTTCATGAGACTCTGGATCAGCAAAGGTTGGATGGTGGGAGCAGGTTTTCCCTTGGCAATTTTGGGAAAAACTATTTTCCACAACAGATTTTGGAGAAATGGAATTACAAATTAAAAAAATTATCCAGCCACATGTTTAAAATCCTTTTTCGTGGTTGAATCTTTCTGACAATTTCAAATATATTTTGTTGTCATATAAAACTTCATTTCATGAATGAATGAGAAAATCCTCCCCTCATCTCCCAAAACTGTGGAAACAAAGATAAAGTAAAATACATGATTTTATTTCTGCAAGACATTTGATTCTCTCCACACCCAGTAACAAGTTTTAATTCATATCCAGTGTTCCTGATGTGATTTCTTTAAAAAGAATCCCAAGATTCAAAGTCTGTCATATCTGCCAGAGTCTTCCTTTTTAACAGTATTCATTATTGCTCAAGCCAGTGTAAGGAACAGATAATACGTGTTTTGTTCTTTTGACAACTATTAATTTCATTGAAAGCATAGATGTGTAGGCCTGTGTAGACACATGATTTAAGCAAGCAGTGTTTAAAACAAATCCCATTTTAAAAATCTTGATTGACATGGCAGTGTGCCATGTGACTGTTTTGCAAATTATAACCTGTATCCACTAGAAGAAAAAAGTAGAAAAAGTTTGCCTTTTCTTTCAGGCTTGCCAGATCAGGCAAAAGAGTTTCCTACTTTGAAGAGATTTTTTGTAGATGCCAAAGCTAGGAAAAATAGGTATTCGGAAAAAAAAAATAAATTTGAGTGTAATGTATCAGTTGTGAAATCCAGAGTGCTTTCTGAAGAAGAAATTTTCCCTAATCTCTGATGTAAATTTTCCATGGTACAACTTCAGGCCATTTCCTCTGGTCCTGTCACTTGAGACCAACTCCAACTTGGGTACAACCTCCTTTCAGGTAGCTGTAAAGGCTGAAAAGGTCCTTTACACTTTCCAAGCTCAGAAATTCTCTTGATATTTACAGTATTTATTATAGTGGGGAAAGCAATTCTGGGCATTTTGCCTTGCACACTAGATTTGGAAAAGAGATTTTTCCACATCACAACGGTTCCCAAAACAAGATTGGAAACCAGCCCAATTATATCATAAACCTGCAGCGAATCAGTCACACAAAATCAAGGACATGCCTAATTAAAGACTTTTGCGTGCGCTTTTTCCCCCCATGTCAGGCTCAATCATGAACGCCTTAATAGCAAGTTATTTTCCTCCAGCTGACATTAAAAAAGTGATTGTACTTAAAGAAGAAAAGAGAATTAAAAAACTTAGAGATTTACAAACCACGCTGAGAAACATCACTAAGGAGGACAGAAGAGTTACAGTAAACTGTGTTTACCTGTGTTCCTTCCCACACCACATCCAGTCAAGGTTTTGACAAGGATGTCAAAAGGATGTCAAAGGATCTGCTTTGCAGATTGCTCTTACCTGGAAATCTCTAAGTCAAATTGCGTGGTTGTGTCTGTATTAACATGTATAAAAATGGCCTAACAGTTTGGTTTAAGCGGAGATAAAGGTAGATACTTCCTATTGAAATTGGAGGAACAACTGATCTTAGTAGTTTATCCAAATCTGTATTTAGCAGAACTCTAGTCTTACCTCAAAAGCTTAAGAATATTAGAATTATTAATGTTCTTCAGGATATTTTGGCTGATAATCTACAGGTGGGGCCTGAGGCTCACAGGGAGCTGTCTCTGTACTGGAGAGCACCTTGCTTAAAATGCTGCTTTTAACCCCCGTTCTGCAAAATAAGCAGCAGTGACCTTTTAAGCTCTTTTTTTTCTTTGTTTCTTTTTTAAAAACTATCTAAGTTTTCAGAAGAAAAAAAGCAAAGCTTCTACAGCTGTCACTCATCCGGGGGTCTTACCACTTTAATGCTCCGTGTAACAATTCTCACCTTGATTGTGCCTTATTTTCTTCAGACCTTGAAACTTTTCATCCATTTTGCATCCTCTCGTCCCCAAACTGGGTCCCCAAGCTCAGCTCCATGTCCTGTCCTCCCAGACCCCTTTGTATCTTATGGTTGAGTGAATTTTAAACTGAATTTGCTATGACTGAGGTGTGTTTCCATTGTTAGACACTAGAAACTCTACTCAGAAAGAAATACCACCTGAGCAGTATTTAGATAACTAGAAAGGACACAGCTTTGTACTTTTAGAATAACAAAACAGAAGCCAGCACATACTGAAATTCCTCAATTCACATACAACATTTTAAATGCTTATATACTACATATATTTTTAAGTGCATGATAAATAAGCCCAGAAAATCTAAACAAAGAGAACAATGGGGTGTTGGAAAGTCTTTGTCTATTTCTCCTAATTAAATGACACTGTTAAAGGCTTGAGTTCAAGGTGTGTCTGAGTGAAGAAGGTGAGTCGTACAGATCAGTCTGTAAATGAAAAAACAGAGATGTGGAAATAGCGGCAAGGAGATTTTTATCCCTTTTTAAGTGACAGGTCAATTACTTTGTTTGCTGAAAACAATAATACATTTTTTCTGTTAATGAAGACTAAGTTCTCAAAAAGGCCAAGTAAATAGGTTTTAAAAGTGTCAAATATGTTTTGCCTTATTTTTCAAGGGTATAAAGATTCTGCCTGGAAATCATGAAACCATGAAGTCAGAGTTTTCCACAAGAAATAAATATGCAGAAAATTTATCACTCCCCACTGGAAATTAGTAATAATATTACTTATAATTTTTCTCCCGTACAGTTAATAATCATGTCTGTTAAAACATTTACTTTATAATTTAGGAGATTTGGACATTAAAGAAGTTCTGAAATTGAAGGTACAATTTTAGAAACTCATAAATATACATGACTAAAAATCCATAAATAGCAACATGTCTATCCAGCTAAGAAATGTGCTACTTTTGTGTTTTTATAATCGTGCATTGAAATAAGATGAGCCAACTATTTGTGGCTGATGGAAAATGTGATATAGAGACACACACCCTTGAGTACTAGAGATGATGGTTAATGCGTAATGTTAACTAGTGGTATGATTCATTGTGTCTTAAAATCAGTGGAATGAGCCAGACTCTATAAAAAGCTTCAAACTGATTCTTCTGTTATGTTTTTCTGGGGATAAAAAGCACCAAAAGGCAAAAAACAGTTTTTAGAGAATTATTCTTTTGAATCTCTTCCTTATGAGACACAATGCTAGAGCATGCAGCAAAATAAACTATTTTTGTTTGTTGCAAAAATGTTGAAGTTACAACTAGGACCACGTGAAGATTTTGAAAGAATCCTGCACCAAGGAATGTTCTGTGGAGTCTGACACTAAGGCCATGCATCCAGCATGACTTCCTTCTAAATTAGGCAAAGCTGGACTGCCCTTCCCATGTCAGGTAAGTGCCCTGACCCCGTGCTCCTGGCTGCCTGGGGGAAGGATGGGCTCTGCTGTCTTTTCCCCTATTGTCCACTATAGGACTTTTGATGGAACTAATACACTGCCCCAACAGCTTTTCACTTCAAATGGATCTCTGCTTTCTGATGAAAAGCCACTCAGTTAGGAAGAAAGAGAAAAAAAAAAAGAATATCACCTTGTTCTAACAAACAGGAGGTGCCATCTATTGCTCAGGCTTGACAGTGCCTGACTTGTATGGGGGTGGAAAAATGAACACCTGGAGTGTTTTACTGCTTCCATATTTCACAGGGGAAGAAAAGCTTATTCCCTACAGCAGTGGCATCCTCTGCTCCAGTTTGGCTTGAGCAGAGAGACGAGAAAAGAACTCTTATTATTCTGGTTCTGTCACAGGTACGGGAAATCTGTGAGGGACCAGCTCATCAGGAAGAAAGATTTCCACCCACACAGGTCAGGTCAGTGAGTGCACAGCGTGGCCTGTGTGGTGGAAAATAGCACAGCCTCCCATCAGCCAGGGAGAGCACTGGGAAAGGGAGGGAGGGAGGGACTGAAGAGGAACTGCAAAGTTTGTGGGGAAGGGGGATGACTCTGGGGCTTGCTGGTTCTGTCACAGCCACCCTCAGACCCCCAGCAGGACTCGCAGCTGTCACTGTAAGGCCTGGGGGGATTTGGGGCTTGCCAATGCTGACCTTTGCCATGAGTTTGGTAGCCACTTTCCAATGCCTCCTCCAGCAGCATCTCATAAAGCCCTTGGGAAGGCTCAGTGGGCCCTGGGGTTCTTGTAACTCCGTGGTGCAAACTGGCTCAGTGGTGCTTTGCTTGAATGGTTAAATCAATGACATCATCACATTTACCATTCTGGGGAAGTGCTTCGTGTTTTCCTGAGGCTCTGAGATTAAGTATCTTGAGAGATAAATGGTATCTGCAGGCTCACTGTTATTTTCTGAAGAAGTGCCAGACACTGAGGGATCATACAGTTGACTTTCTGAGGCTTAATTAAAAAAAAAAAAGTAATAAAAAAAAAGAGTAACACAAGTGAAAGTAGTAACAGGAACTGTTACTATACAGTAAACCTTCAAATCAACAGTCTGACTAATGCATGAGTCATTATTCATATTAAAAATAATTGTTAAAAAAATAGACAAAAAAAAGTTATGTGGAATTTTAGTAATACATGTATGCAAGTTTTCTGTACCAACTAAAAATCAACTTATATTCTTAAGGGTTATAAATTATTGACTTTTCGTCAAAAAGCAGATAATAGATTACCCATCCATATACTTCAACCATCATATTATAGCTCGTGCCCAAATTTAGATCTTGTGTACAGATTTACTCCTCTGCTAATGCATCCCAGTATCACAACCAACCCCTCAGAAAAGACAGCTTGTAGACTTCTGCAAACAGCCAGGTGAGTTAAATCTGAGCAGTTCTAACCTCAGAGCTTAATTGATTACAGTGAAGATTAAAACAGACACATTCCAGCTCCAGGATTTATTGCTTACTGTACCAACGATAGGTTTCTGTCAAACTAGGGTCAATATAGACTTTCTATACTTGCAAACAGAAAATGCAATATAATTGCACCTCACAGTCAGATGGATATCAGCAGAGAAAGGACTATAAATGTGTGCAGCTAGCAGAAAACATTATAGGTTCAAGAACTGAACACTGAATTGAGAGCACTACAGATAAATGATTTGAGACCCATAAATTTCTTTGGATTTAGAGCAAGCACACAGATGGGTGAGAAACAACGTAACAGAATTTAAATTTCTTTGTTGTTCACTTACAGCTCAAAATAGCATCCATTTAAATATTAAAGAATATAGTGATTTGGCTCATAAAAGACCATTAGGCATCTTTTAAAAACCAGATGAATGTTTAGAAGCTTTATGCTGCCTAAACCCTGACTACAATGCTTGGCAACCCAAAAGTAACCTCAATCAGCTGAGAAAATTCTTTCAGGAAAAACCTACCTGAAAGCAGTTTAGCAGAAGGAGATTATTGAATTTTTTTTGCCAGTCTGTCAGGGGTTCACAGTGCCTTCATCTGCTTCCTGGGTCTTTGCAGTGACTGCAGAAAATGTCTGTGCAAAATTCAAGAATTATCGACTGTGTTTTGAATGCATCAACATGGAAAAAACACTGCCAACAGGGTCAGATTGGTTATTTACCAACATAGAAACAGCAGAGGATAAAAAAAAAGCAACCTTAAGGGCCCATGTGACTGAAAATACATTAGTATGACAAGATGAATGAAATTTGAAGATGTCATTTTCTGAAATCACACCAAAAAAAAAAGGGGAGGGAGAGCAAAAAAATCTGCAGAAGCCAGCCTTTGAAGCAGAGTCAGGGTGAAAGATTGATACAGTCTCAGAGAAATGACCCCAGAATATGACAATGGATGTCCCTAATTCAAAATAGTCACACCCAGGACAGGAATATTAATTTATATTTATATTAATTTAGGGGGGTTACACTGGGATTATGTGTTTTCTGTCCTCCTCAGCTCAGCTATGCAGGAAGGAGAACAGCTACTTGTTAACTTCGAGACATTACTGCTCCCACAAGCCAAGCACAGTGTGACAAACGCTTCAGGTACCACAGAAAATGATGCAATGAGGGGCAACTACTGCACAGACTTTTTTTTACCTTTGTGAAAGATTTAAATTCTAATGTGTGGTCTTTAGTGATAAATTCTTAAGATTTATTAGGTTTTTTTCAGCTGTATTTTTTGTTTAATGTTTTTTGTTTGTTTGGGGGGTTTACTTTTGTTTTCAGAGACCTACTTTGAGGATGTGGGGCCTTCTTTTAGTGTTTTACCGCTAAAGATTTTCCTTTTGCATCTGTTGCGTACACATTGTGCAAAAACAAAGGCTGGAAACTCTGATTACAGCATTTACAGACTCAGAATCCCCATAAAACAAATCTAGTCCTGGTCCAAAGGCATTATAAGTGGAGTGAATGATAACAACAATCTAAATATAAACAAGCTTCCATAATAATTGCTAATGTTTTCTAAATTAGGTTTACTCAGGCATATACTTCCTTGCAGGTGGTTTTGAACTGAACTCTCTCACAGGAGTGTGTCCACCAGGAAACTGAATAGCTCAGAAGATGTGAATGATTCAGATGCATCATCAGGAACAACAAGATCCCAATGCATTTAGTCATATTTCACTGCCTCCTACATAATTAATTTAATTTATTTGCTATGCTCTCAACCCACTTCTCCATTATTATGGAAGGAACTGAGGCTTGAAAATCATCTAAGTACCCATGGATATAGAAATACATTATGACAGGTGACTGTGTGAAAAGACGTGTCTGGGGTGAGATTTATTTCAGCTTGCTGTGTCCACACACTTTTTTATAGCAGCTATCCTGTCTCTTTAGTCAGTGAGTCTCTCCTCAGAGAGGAAGAAATGCCCTGTGGCATTGACTGTATATTGGGTTTGGATCCATTAAGTCCCTCTAATTCCCGTTGGCTAAGCATGCTGGATATAAGTCACACCAGGCACAGAGCCTTTGGGAAAATTCAGTACATTGGAGTCCAGGTCCAAAGGCTTTAAATTATTAGATTCATTCTTAGGGACCAGAAACTGTGTGACTCAGGTAAACAAACCTCTCTGTATTCCTGGAATTGAAGGCAATCAAATTTCATTTTCTTTTAGAGAGTTTATTTGCTATCAGTGACACAAATTGAGTTCATTATCGAATATTCCCGTGGGACAACCAAGACTGGGCCTTTGTATATGCAGCACATGCTGCTCAACACAGCAAATTAACCTGGGAGAGCTTTATTCTCCATTGCTCCGGGTCACATTGGAGCTGAAAGTCTTCGGGGGATTTGAGGGTCCTGAATGAAAGATTATTTCTTAGTTTAAAATAGGTGTTGCTGCCTATCTGAATGCATTACTGCCAAAAGGATAATGATTCTCCCCTCTATCTTTTTGCATTTTTTTTTAATGACTACAATAAATTACTTTGACACACACCTTAATTATAAAAAGCATTACCAAACTGTATGATGGCGTGGGAAATACAGTTATGAAAAATCACAAGTGGCTCTAAGCACAGAAGGGTCTCGAGCATGTTGGAGGACAAGTCTACAATTTGAGATTATTTTGACAAACTGAGAAAATACTCCAGACAAAAAAATAAGGTGCCATTCAATAAAGACACCTGTAGAGCTTGGGCAGCAAGAATAAACTGCAAAAATAGTGGCTGGGGAACAATTCACTAGGCAACAGTGAGGCTGAAAGGAAACTGGGAACTGGAACAGCTCACCAACTTCAAGCTACTGAAAAAAAAAATAAGGAGGATGCATAAGTGGGAATATTTTCTATTGGATAGAGGACACTGGCCTCTTCACAGGTGGGACCAGAGCATCAGCTGTGCTTCATATTAACAACTGCACTCCAAGAAGGAGAAGAATAATGGTCCTCAGTGTAATTTTCTGATTCCTCGGTATAGATATTATCTTTTTTTTTTTAATATCCAGAATGCCCTCAATTTTCATAAAAATACCACCTCTATTTGTGAATATTGGACATAATTCACCTTCTGAGTTATTGTTTCACGTTTGATACAGAGGTGACCAAAACAGAAATCTGTCACATCAGCCTAGAATTTGAAATGTTTTAAATAAAATATGAAATAATTTTTATTGCTGTATCTATTCTATGCATTAAAAAAAACCCAAACCATTAAAAATGCATGTGAACATTCTGAAATGTTTTACTCTATTCTGCTGACCCTAAAGGAAATGTTTAATTTCAGCTGGCCATTAGCTGAGTTGGCTGATCTCGGTGCCTTTGTTGCCCAGTGGGAACCACAAAAATGTGTCCCTCTTTGGCCAGGTTTCAGTTTCCCTTCCTTATTGTTGGCTCAAACACACAAAAACTAAGGTTGGTCAGAAACAAATTATTTCCTGACAGAGAATTTTTACTGACATAGACTTTTCTTTTACAGAAACGCTGAAGTTAAAGAAAAACCCACTTAGTCGTGAGAATGTATTTGAAACGTAACCAGAGATTCTCAGATTTCTACCTTTGAGGGAAAAATATTAATCTTCCATTATGACTTATCTCCAAGAGCTAGAGGTCTGTCTCTAAATCCTCATGCAAGGAGAGTATTCCACATGAAGCTCAGATAACCCAACACCACCAGACATCCTATTCTACATCCACTCTCCATCAGGCTGCTGACTCATCAGAACAGGCAAGGTCACACTGTGAGTATAACACTGTAGGTTTCAGGGATTTCCAATCTTTTTCCACTAAGATTTAGGTTTTTTGCAGCTTGAAAAGTGAAAGAGAGCTCTAACGTTGACTTTCAAAAGTACATTTGCAGATCAGCTTATTATAATTTCCACTGAATTATTAATGCTGAGCTGACTGATTAATTCAGAATGTGTGTGCTGGTTCTACCAGAGCATACTGTGCTTCACAGAGCAAATGAAATCGGAGCAGATTGAGAGGGGCAGATCTTGTGCAGCTTCTTTGCTGACCCCTGCAGGCACAAGCTGATTCTGTCAATTTTTGCCTTTGGCTACATCTATTTTGTACACTTCTTGCACAACACGGAGCTCAGGAGGAAATTAAATATGGCCTAAATCTACATTCTAATGCAATTCTAATGCACCACATTATTTCTGGTAATAATCTCCCCCCACAGAAAGAATTGATGTATATTATCAAGCGTGAATATATTTAATGATTTAGAAGAGAAATGAGTTCATTAAAATCCTCATTCACCTCAGAACAGTACTAAGTCAGAGGAACAGGTGAGGAAATGATTCCACCAGGTTTTTCAAACAATACAAGAAGAAATTATAGCATTTGATAGAAATTATTGCATCTATCTTTTTGAGGTG
>JAYRBT010000156.1:14199990-14215443 GCA_036023395.1 Myiotriccus ornatus
TCCACCAGGTTTTTCAAACAATACAAGAAGAAATTATAGCATTTGATAGAAATTATTGCATCTATCTTTTTGAGGTGATACATGCATAGCATCATCGAGGTTTGTGTTTTCCAAACTTCCTACTGCCTGGGTTTCTTTCCTGGCATCCTCCTCATTCTTGATTTGCTGCCTTTTCCAGCCTGATGTACTCGGCTTGTTTTGGAAACCAGACATCCAGATCTACCAGAGAAAAGAACTAATGTGAACTCCTAATGATATATAAATATTCCCTGTGGGAAAATAAATAAAACAATGCTCCTTTTGCAACAGCAGGTGTGAAATCTTAACAGTATGAAAAAACCCACCTTAATCTTTCTTAAGGTTTTCTGTTTCTTGAAACTGTTTAGATCATGAAGCCTTTCTGAAGCAAAAAAAGATGATGAACCATAGTTCCTTACTTGAGTGATCAGAGAACGTTGCATGCAGACCTCAGATGGGTTGGATTTGAAGCACATTAGTCCTACATTGACAAAAGTACATTTTTAAGACAGGTGTGAGTGGCTTAAATAGACAATGTCTCACCAGGTAATTGAAACTTGGACTGTTATTTCTTGGACATCTGCTCTTTCAATCTAGCAAGATCATGAGAGTTTAGTATAACTGTTGATACCTTCTGTATTTCAGCAAAATTTTAGTTACTGCATGATCATGGAGGGGAGAGGAATCCACGTGACTATCTAAACACACTATTTTTTTGAACAGCAAAATAAATACATTTTTCTTACTGAAACAGGTGATGAATATAAACACTAGATAAAAATGTTCTAATGTTAATCAGAAATGGGTTTGGAATCAGATTTTACTACAGTTACAAAAGAAGACAAAGCCTTTGAGAAAATAAACTACCACTACACCCAAGAAAAATTAAATGTCCATGTTTGCCCAAAAATACCTCCAGGTGGGACTCTCAGGCAAAGGAGGACCAGTCAGATCTCAGAGTTCAGCAGTCATTTTCTGTCTGGTTATTCTATTTATTTCCTTAGACATAATAATGAAATAAACATAACATTCCAGGCATGTAAGTGGAAATTTCATTGACAATATTTGGATTCATCTTCACACAAGGAAAAGCTGAGAATTCTCAGCTTCTACAAATCAGTCGGTGCCTCTGTGCAAGATTTCTTGATCTATGCAGACTGAAACAGGGGAGAATAAATCAATGGCAAGCTGGAAGGCCAAAAGGTTATAGTTAGTTCTGAATTAAAGCTATGAAAAGGAAAATTAATTCTGAATGTTGAAAAATAGTTTTTAATTATGTGTTCTGTTAAACAACAAGGCCATGTGCACCCATGAAAGCAGCGTTATGAGGTGACATTTTATAATTGGCTGAGAAAACTAATTTTAAGCATCCTTCAGGGCATAATTTTGTATTGGATAAAATACAGGAATGGTATTTTGCTTTCAATTGTTTCTATAATTCTAAGATGAACTGAAAAATTACTGGTCTTTAACCACTGCCTTCTCTATTAATACTTTTCCATCAAGTTATTGCTCCTTTTCAGATCTCATCTTTGACTAAGTATTTCTGATAAGACAGGACCTGCCCTGGGTTTTCAAATGTGCAGCAGCTTTTAGGTGTGCAGCAGACAGCAGGAAGATATTCAGACAGCTGAAAGTGCTTTTTAGAACCATTAGATGATCATCCATCTTAGAAACATTACCTAATGTCAACTTTATGTGCCTAAAATCAGAAAAATACAGGTCAAATTTTCATCTCCAAACTTTCTAGTGGCATCTACAAAACGGCAAAACTTCCCCTCTGCAGAAATATCTTTTCCTAAACGATATTGTCCTTTCCAGATTTATTATCTGCAGGGCATGAAAATACAAATAAAATAAACACAGAATAAGGTAGTAAACACTACAGTTTTTTAATAATTCCCACTTGCCCATGCTCTTCCTTCATTTACTGCCACGGATCCTAACTGTGGTCTGTGACAGTGACCTGAAAAAGTCCTGTTAAAGGACCATGATTGGTGTACAAAGATGAATTTACCATATTAATGTTTTCAGAACTTCAGTTTAATATATTCTCTGGGAGCATTTTTACTGTATTTTCTTTTTCACTCTAATTGTTTAGTTTTAATTTGCCCTCTCTATGCATGTCATTCGTTGCTACATTGCTCTTGTTTCTTAAGGTGAAGAGCAAGTCCTTAAAGTGAAGAGCAAGTCAAGTAGACTCTTCTGAAAACAGACAAAAGAAAGAAGTAAAATTACAAGGCAATAAGAAAATGTTAAGGAAAACCCCCCACAATTCTGTGAGAAAAATCTATATGTTCTTTATCCCTGTAAACAGCTGTTTATCCCTGTAAACAGTTCCAACATCCTTAGGATATTTCCCTTTTGTACCTATTCACTCATACAGATGCAACATATTGTTTCTCTGTCTAAAGGGAGATTTTTATCTAACTACCCAATTAGAGTAGCCTGAAAAGAAGGGGAGAGAATACCTTATATAGTTCTCTGTTTTACCCAGAGGGCAGGTAAAGAACAGCCTTTTTATTTCCATACATAGATAAGCAATATAAATGAGAGAGTAAATAGATTGAGATCCTCTATCTATATTTGTATCAAAATCTCTATAGTTTCTAATTTTAGATTAATTATTTTTCATTTTTTTTGTTATTTTTATTTAATTATAGTTTTCTTCTATCGTTAATTCAAATACTATGAAACTTGACTGGGGTCTGGGTTTTTTTTTTTTTTTAATACCTGTAAAATCTTTATTGTTTTTGATGGAAGCAGATGTAAATCAATAATGAGAGTTTCAGAAAAAAGAGCTACTCATTACTGGACAGAACTAGTACAGTTGGATGTTATGCTGTTTCAATCCAGAATAAATTATGCAAAGTAACTGAGGAAATTTAAAACATTTCATTGCAACTTTGCAAAGTTACAAAATATTAAAGAAGTAAAACCCATTAAATAATAATGGCTCAAGGCCGTAAACTTCCGTCCACAGAAATTAAGAAGAAAATTACTTTAACGAGAAAAATATGCGACTGCTCAGGTAACTGTACCCAAAATAAGAGTATGCGTGCATGCCTGACTGAATAAATCCTCCAGCTAAAAAATTTGTCTTAGAAACTCCCCTAGAACGTGCTATTATGAACAATTTATTTCATAGTTTTGGCTCAGGAAGGCAGTGGTTCAGTACTGTGCCAGTGACGATGGTGATCTGCAAGGTTCATAATTGGCAAAGTTAGTGCACAGTTCAGTTTGATTATGTTGTTGTGATAAAGGTGCAGTTAACTAATTGAATGAAAAATGCGTCAACTGCACCACCAAATTAAAACTATAGATGAGATTAAGAAGAATAAACTATTTCAAGGCTTGTGGCCAACAAGTCAGAGGCAGTGAAGCAGTGACTCCTCAAGTGAAATACATCTTTCTCTGGGCTTCCCCAATAACTCAGGACACTGAACGAGTTAAATCAGGCAGGCTGGGGGGATGATGGAAGAGGTGCTATAAGCGCTCCTTCACCGAGTAAAGCAGCTTTTCTGGCTTTGAAATGAACTGATCCAATATACAGAAGATTTTCCTATTCCAATTCAGCCAGAATTTTAAAGCCACCCTCAAGCACTCTGAATCAAAGGTAACATAAAAACTGCTTTTAGCAAAACCGAGGAATAGAGCATCGAAACTTCAAACCTCTGCCAAACAAAGCAAACGAACAAACAGAATCCCAGAGCAGAATTACACTCAATGAAATCCTACATTAGTGTTTAATCTGTTGAGCCATAGGGTACCTCGTAGGCAAGTTGGTTAATTTTTTTTTTCTGTAGTGCAGTTTCCCCACACTTAAAATAGGACAGCAATGTTTGCTTAGTTGCAGTGGTTGTGAGAATTTAAACCCTGCACACATCTCTGTTTTGCAGGCAGTAACAAATACCCATTTGCATAGTGCTGTGCTGGGGAAGGTATCATTAATCATAAAGAATATTAATCATAAAGAAGAGATCAAGCATTTTTTCTGAATTATGCTGAAAAAGGTTATTAATCCTAAAATCCAAGAGAGGACTTCAGTGTACCTGAATTTCCTCCAGCTTTGGACATTTTGCTGACCTGCCTAAATTAGAGGCCCCATCAGTCTCTGTTCCCTCGACAGCTTTTTGGGAAGGAGGGATGTTCCAGATGGCATTCCAGATCCTGTCTGGTACAGATCACCCCCTGCAGCTGCCTCCTCTCCACACACAGCCTAAGGTGAGCACTTGAGGTTCTTCCATTGGAAATGACAGTTAAGAACTCTTTAAAGGAAGAACTCAGGATAAATCCAAAAATTATGGGAGGTATCCTGATGTAATAGAGAACCAACCAACTTTTAATCTCTAAACCCCATGCTTCATTTGTAACAGTACAAATGTAAGTTTTCACTAACAATGTCTTACCAGCACACCCAGATTTCTTTGTTACACTCCAGGCACTGAGTGAAAACTCCAAAGTAAGGGTGGTTTTCACCCCAGTTTTACCCATAATGCAGGTGCATCCCTTAAAGCACAAATATTTACACAGATCCATTGTGTATTCATAAAGAAGGTTACTTTTATACTCTTTCTTAGTTTTATGTAAAATTTGTTTTGAGGACTTAGAGATGTTACAGCAAAATCCAAGTAACAGAGATTAGAATTTTCACTGTTAACAGGAATGCAATTTAATGACCCTAAGCATGGGCTGTAAGAGACACTGTTATGCCACATTAATGGTGTTTTCCTGCAAAAGCCAATTACTTCAGGCTACAGTGATAACCTATTTCGTAGCAATAAGTCAAGGTTGCAAAAAGATTTCCATCTCTTATAATTGTCTTCAGGAAACGGGTGAAGGGAAATACCAAAACTGCCACTGATAATACAAGGCATCAGGAAACAAAAGAATAAAAACATGGATGCAGCTCCTGGAACAGGCATTTGTTGCTAGGAGGAAGATAACTCCTATTAAAAAATCCCCTTCTGAAGCCAGAAAAGGAGGAAATAAAAATATTTCAATGGGCACTTTAGCAAAACAACTAAAAATATCTCTCAAACATTCTCCCAAGTTTCAAGCATTGGGGAGAGTTTTTTCTCTCTCTCACCTCTCCATTTTCTTGTTTTTTATTACTTGGATATTTCCCTCTCAAAACTTGTTCTAAGAAAATAATGTTTTCAGAAAGTGGTGTGTTCTCTTCTTTGCTAAAAAATACACTAGTACTGAGCAAATCACGTGTGTTTTCTATCCAGTAGAGGCCAGTTACATCCACTGACCCATTGATTTTTCAGCTACCAGGTAACTATAAAGCCTCTGGGTTCTTAGCAACACATGGAAGAAGAAAAGAGTTTTAATCATATTCTTCTTCTGTGAGATGCTCTACTTGGAAATAGATTTTATTTAAAGAAATACTCTGAAGAAAAAAATCAAATCACACTTCAGTCAGTTCTCTTCCTGTCTACTGGTGTTGAGGCAGCTTCAGTGGTTCCCCACGGCAGTTGATTGACTCTCCCTGCTCCTGCAGCTCCCTGTAACAGCTCCAGGAAAGAGAAGCAGCTCTTTGGAGAAACAGATTTATGAAAATGCAAGGTGGCAGGAGAAACAAAAGTAGATGTAGTAACTGAAACTACTTTTAACCTTTTTAACTGACCAGATGTGAAGTTGACTTTGAGCCTCAAACTTGGGTTTGTTTTAACCTTTCTAAGCCAATTACTCTTTCTGTTCTATTAACAAGCTGAAAGTATAAAATGTCACATATTTGAGTTCCTTCACACAGCACTGTATCTATAGAACAGTACTCTAATATAAACTGTTTGAACAATAAAATCTTGGCCTGACTGGTATTATTTGGAGATTTGTCATAATATTAAGAAATCCAGAAGTGCTTCAATAATACAGAATATAAGATTCATGGTGGTTTATTTTGTGGCGTTTTAATGATCCCTGTAAGCCAGTCACTTCAGTCGTGACAGTGTAAGCAGAGTTGACAACATAGCTTATATCTAAACAGCATTCATGCAGTTTCTGACTCCATGAGTTTTGGAGATAGGAGTATCAGACAAAATTTATTAGGCAATTATATATGATTAATCATACTGTTACAAATATATGAAGATTATTAATCATCTCTCCCATCGTTCCTTGCACAGCTTGCTGGTATAGATCTGTATTATATTTTTATTTGTCATTTCTTTTGCTTGTATTTTAATCTGTGATCAGAACAACAAGATCTTTGCTTGGTCAGCAGACTTAATGTTACTTGGCTTTTAGTAGTCATGGCAATGGCTTTGAGCTCAACCTTGGGAATTATCCATCACATCCTATATGTGTCCATTTTCACCTCCTGCTTACAGAACTGTTACAGAGAGAGTGGAAGTGACTTGTGCAGGACATACTGTGGCTGATTAGCTGACTGGGAAATACAATTCAGATCCTCAGACCTCCATCCACTCAACTACGTGCTTAATAACTGTCTCTGGATGAGATAATGGATCCTGTACTCAAGGAAATGAAAGAGGAGCTTTCACCATGAAGTTCAGTTCTTAAACAGCAGTTTATTCCACTGCAAGATCTCACTGAGAACTCAGTAAAAATAGATGGAATTGAGGATTTCAAAACTGAAGATCCTTTCTGTTTACGCAGTAAAAAAAGAATTGTTATATTACATATTACTGAGGTTATGAAGAGGCATTTAATTTTTATTTATATCTCTCATTAAATACCTCAGAAATCCACTCAAAGTTATTGTCTAAATTCTAAGCTTATTCTGAAGAATTTAGAAATAATTTTCAATGCTTCTTGGTCCACTGAAGTGGCACCTGCATTTTCAAGTATAAGGGAATAAACCTAGAAATAATCCTTTTGGTGTTCAGTAACTCTGTCTTCCCTTTCTTTCTCCTTGCTAGCCCAGCCAATATTCACATTAGCTGAGATATATTCGCTTTGTAATTGAATTTCAGTTTAATGTATTACTGGAAATTACTTTTGAAAAAAATCGTAAGGGAAGAGGCTTCAGTACCACTTTCCCAAACTGAAAAATAACTTCCCCTGCATATACACCACCCAGATTTATTAGATCTGCCTTCCTAACACAGCATACAGGCTGCTGGCTAAAAAAGAAAAACTGATAGTTAACCTCTTGGGCTAAAGAAAAGATTCAGCTTTCACTGTCTTTTGAGTTTGTTTTCTTTTCTGCTTGTGGCAAAACAGTTGAAAATGAGAAAATTTAAGGAATGTGCTTTCCTCACATATAGGTGCACAGCAGTTGATGGTGGCAGGGCATGTGGCTCTAATAAATGGTATCTGGAACATAACCATGTTCAGCAGTCCCTGCTCCTTCTATTCTGGGTACAGGTGGATGCAGAGTCTTATTGTCTCTAAATACTCTCACCTTCTAGCTGGTTCTGAAATATAGTCTTATTTTCATCCTGGAGACATTTCAGTATCATTTGTGAAATAGGATTTAAACTCTGCAGGCACGGTATTGATAGCAATGCCATTCAGGCACTGTCTTGTTTTTGCTTCCCATTTAATGAGCGACTGCAGAAGAAAATAGCAGATGTTATCCAAGAGGTTCCCAAGTTCTAATCCCTCAAATTATCAGATCACATATAACCAACATGAAATTTTTAACTCCCCTGTCTTGTCCTACTCTCACACCCCATAACATCAACATAAACAATGGTAGGGAAGAATAAATGATCACTCTACAAACAGCCAGAGCTTTATGATTAACAGCTCTGTATGGTAATCCCTTCTTGTCACTGCCTGGTTTGTGTACTCAGTGTAATAGGCACACTCCATGACAAGTGACTTTTAAAACTTAGATATTTAGACAGCAATTAGTGTCAAAAATTATGATAGCATTTAACAGTTTCCTTAAAAAAAATGTCCTTTTGGGTTCTAAAGCATGTTATTCTCTTCTGAAACAATTTATCATTATTCTGAGGCAATCACCATGTCTACCTCCAGTTTCTGATGTATAAATTTTCCGAAGATCTGTTTTCTGTAATGCCAACCCATTTAGTCAACACCTTTTTGGTCAGTATTAAGGATGCCTGAATGCACAACAGACAGATTCCATGGAATCCACCACGCAATAAAGACAAATACATTAAACTGTCATCTGGCATATACAGCTGAGGGACAGCCAAATTCACTTTGTGCAAATTTAACTTGTGTGAAGCCAACCAAAAATGAATTATTGTCACAGAACAACTGACAGACGACTAAAAGGTGAAAATAAACATGAGGTTAATTAAATCTTTGACTTGTAATAGGAAGGATAATACACTTATTTTCTGGCCATGCTGTTCTTACTACAATGGGAGAAGCATTCAACATATTCTATTTCCAAAGGAAGAACGGAGGTCATAAATTTTAAGACAGTTATGAAGCGGTTCTAGAAACAGCTGGCAGATCATATCAGCATCTAAGTACCATGAGCTGGGAGACTTCTATCATAATGGTTCTCTGACATAAAATTCCATTTCTGAAGGGAAAAAATTTATCTGTTAGGATGCTGATTGTCCACCAGAAATTAAGCAAAATGTAGTGTTTTACTGGGAGTCTGCTTGACTAGGATATTTTGACTACCTAACTGCCTCAAATCACCTCACTTCCTTCAGATTGAAGAAGTATCAAATGCATTTTCTTATGTTATCTCTCCTGATATGTACAGTAATTCTGCATCCCTTTTTTATCTTGTCGAAGTACCCAGAAGATAATTTTCATTAACAACCTTTCCCCTGAATTTGCCAGCATTAAAGTACCTGCTCCGTAAGAATTGTCTAGATTTCCTCTACGGTCAATGAAAGGAGGAGGGAAAGTCTCATCCTTCTGGGTGATTCTTCTCTTTTTCCCATCTCTCTCTCTCCCTCCACCTGAGAGCTGGATTGTTCTGTCTGGAAAACAGAGACAGAGGTGACATTAGAACAGCTTTTCAGTACTTAAAGGGGCTACAAGAGAGCTGGAGAGGGACATGTCACAAGGGGATATAGTGACAGCACAAAGGTTTTAAACTGAAAGAGTTTAGAAGTTTAGATTCAATTTGTCTGGTTTTTAAATAGTTAAGATTGCTAGCATGAAATGCAACTGGCTAGAGATGCTCTGAGAAAGCAAACACAAGCATTAGCTGCTTACAGACAATTTTTTTCCAAAATTATATGCTCAAAACAGTGTAATTCCAGTCAAGACAAAATCTAGTGACTGTGCTTCTAATGTCTTTTGTTAAAGGATAACAGCAGCCTTTCTCTACTCTATCCCTCCTCCCCGCTTTTCTTGAATAAATCAGATTTTTGGCAAAGGGATTGCATCCTCCTTCTAGCTGAGATTTCTCCCCATATTCTGAACGAGATGTAACCTTTTGCACCCATTTATTGCATCAGCAGATGCTGATCCTCAGAGTTCACTTTCCTGGGCACTTTTCATGCCCATGATGCAATTAGAGATTTTAAAAACTGAGTCTCCCACACCAGCACAACCCTCTCTGTTTGTAAGTACGGCGTGTCCTCATGGGCACACGAGCCACCGAAAACACACAAATTCCTTTGCATTAGATCAAATCAAAGACCACCTGTTCCCTGCAGGAGGCTGCAGCCCTGAGTGAGCTGCCACACTGTGAACAAGAGCATAAAATCACCCAGAAATTCAGTCAAAGGAGTCAGGGCTGGCACCTGCTCAACTCCTGAAATCCCCGCAGACAACTTTGAGAAATCCGACAGTAAAAAGTCATATCACTTTTCAGATCTTTGCATGACAGCCAAGAATGTGGATATCACATGCAATCACTATTATTTGAACTGTACTGAGTCTCCAGATTTGCGAATTTAAAGATAAATTAGGGTCAACTTGTTCCTAGAAAATGTTTTGCACACTTTTTAGTCCAAACCAGTATGTGGTTAAGGTGACATATATGTCTACCTTAGATACCAGTATCTGTGAAGAATCCTTAAAAAACTAAGGATTTTAACCCCAACCTGTGATTTTAATCTTAAATGTTGGCTGGAGTTAGGGACTAGGAAGCTTTCCAAAGATTTAACTGACTACCCTTTCCCTGTTACAGCTCACTGACAGCTACATTTCTCTATATTCTAATGTGAGGCAAATTAATAAGCCATGAGCAAAAGGACACCTGTGAATAGCCTAAACCACCACTGTCTGTCATTGTTCTTCCAGTAAGAGGGGAAAAAAAATAGGGGAAATTTGAATAATAAATTTTGACAAAATCTGAAATGGCATGTAACTGTTCACAACAAAAAGAAACTAAAATCAGGTTGCCCTGGCTAAGCAAAACAGTGAAAGATTCAAATATGTATTCGTATACACAAACAAAAACATAAATAAATTCTCAAATTAATTTCAGGCCTTCTACTGCTAGATGACTGGTGCTTCTACACACAGAAAACAATCGGGAATACTTTAGTATAATTAGGGACAGAATTTAAAGATTCATTTCCTTCATGATTGTATTAATTATACATTTTAAGCAAGAAACAGAACTGTTGCTCTTATTTAAGAATTATGCCCTCAAATATGAGATAAAGCTCTTCTTATCTACTTTTTTGCTTCAAGATTGGCCCAGCCTATTTTTCTTGACTTGTGTCCTCATTACATGGAACACTTACTGCATAAATGGTAGTAGGCATTTTTTCAACCCACCACCTGTGAGCTCCAAGTTGTCAAAGTGTTTGTTTCTTACTTAAACTTTGCTGCTTTTTCATACACGATGAAAACACTTCCTAGTTTAATTTTGATTACCATAATAAACTAGACCTGGGTGCTACTTGCAAAAACTTTATTTACTATCAACCCTTCCTGCAAGCTTGGGATTTTTTACCTTCTCTGAATGTACATTTCATGGAAATTTGGTATGAAATTCTGGTCCAGATTGGTCAACAGGAGGAATAGTATTGATCACAAGGCTGGAATTTCATGTCCTTTGCTTAAAGGAGGAGACAATTTAAGATGCATTTTGCAGGGATTGATGACTCTTTCATCCAAATCAATATTTGAAGCTCATTCCAGCAGTCTGAAGTCGCCACAAATTATTTATCTGCTTATCTTTGCTCAATATGTTAATAGCTTCCTGAATTTCTGATAATACATCTTGGAAACTGTTATCTCCTTTCTTCCCTTATCAGTGGCATACTCGGTTATCTTATCAGTGTCCACTACATCATTCCTTTTGAAAATGTGAGAGGGAAGCAAAGGAAGAAAATGTCAAAAAAATTGATGAAGTGTTTTGCAAATTAAGAGCTTTAGCTCAGTTCTTGTCAAAAGGAGGATTCCCGTGTCTTAACTGGGATCATTTCTGCATGTTTGTCAGAACAAACAGGGTTTAGACCTTGAGCTCATTTCAGTCAGGTGTGACATTTCGTATAAATGTTGTAGGACAACTTTATGGATGGCAGAAAATTAATTTCATCCTCCAGTTTGAAAAGAAAAAGGCCCTCTCTGTCCTTATAGCACCTGACACCAGCAGGGCCTAATGAACCTGTTAATTTTCTAATATACACTAATGAAAACTGTGATTAGTTGCAGGACAGCTGGGTAGCTAAATAATTGATTTATATCATATTTAAAATGAGAACTCAGGAAACAAAGGGCTTATACTTATCTCTAGTCTCCAGAATTAAAGGTTAAGTCTGACCTTGGGATTTGGGGGCCTTTTTTGTTTTGTTTTGTTCCTTACCCAGAATACTTGAGGCTTTTCATGTTCCTTGACAATAGGGCACAGAAGTCCAGTTCTACTGAAAAAAGGAACCTCTTAAATTAAGCAAGGAAAACAGAGAAGCATTTTGCTCCTTTACTAAATCTCCTGTTTCACTCTCTTTCCTATTGAAATGCAAGTATTTCAGCTAATCACCATGCAGTGGATACATTCTTTCACTTGTCTTGTTCAGTAAACAGAATCTTAAGTTAATTGATTTCATATTTTCATTACACTGAACTAAGATTAATAGAAAACACTGCAACTTTACACAGCTAAAAAAACCCCACTTCCATTTAGGCAATTGTAATTAGTGCTTTGATTTTGCAATAGAGTGAAAATCTTTATTCTATATCTTGCACAAACTTTTAAATTGTTTGTTTGTAGAGTCCAATAGTCACAAATTGCTTATTTTACCTTATTATATTGGAAGCTTATGGCATTAAACCAAACTTATATATAAGATCAATGAATTACTAAAACTTTAGAGGGAGATTAAATGGAAAAACAATGACATTCATCTTCCGGATGATCCAAGGAAATGAGATTTCTTATTGTTATTTTGGAGACAAAAATGAACAATAAAACTAATTTTAATTAACAGCAGCCTTTCTCTTTCAAGAATTTTCTGGAGAACTGCAAATATTAAGGCCAAATTACATAACTGCCAAGGTGTTTGGTTTACATATTTTGAACCTCTGCTGGAGTGAAGGTAAATTCCATTTCTCAGTATTTTTTACACACAGGTCTAGAAAAATCTGTAGTCACTTCTTGGGAAAATGGCAACAGCATCAGAGAGAAACCCCAAACTACATGGCATTTTTCAAGTTTCCCCTGCTGAAGTGAATTAACAGGCACATTTTCCCCAGTGTTCTACATGCTAATAAAATGCAGGAAGTCAGCATCTCTCAATGAAATTAAACCCATCTATAACTATCATTCTTCATCTGCATAGTCAGAACAGGAGCCCTGTTAATCCAAAATACAAAACAAACTCCATGAAGAACAATGAGACCTAAAGTTGAAACAGTTTTTTTTCATTTATTCAAGGTGCAAGCTCTTGTTTTTATTTCTTACCAATGTGTTTTGCTGCTACGTTTTGTTCATTATTACAGTTATCAAAAACTGTGCAGGGAAAACACGGTGATGGCTTTGGCACAAGACAAGGATGTAATCTGGTGATTTAGAATGTATAATAGAAGGAAGACAAGTTTTAACTCTGCTGTAACTGCAGTAGTAAAAAAAAAAACTACCTGACTAAATTATATACCTAATTTTACATGTCCAACAACAATTCTGCTGAGGTATTTTCAGACCAGTTCTGCAAAGCACTTGATCGTTTGCCAGCCTGAAAGGATGTAAAAAGCCAAAAAGTCCTATGTGGATGTTCTGTCCTGAATAAGAGCATTACATTCTTGTCTGTGCTTAGCCCTCAATCTTTGCTACAGTTATTTCATTCCTCTGAAATTAGGCCACCTATTTATTTGCCTAAGATTTTGGTCAGGAAGAGCAATACTGTCACACCACACTGATGCATTACCTGCTTCATCATGTCTATTGGCAACCAACACCAGAGAAAAGAAAGCAAGAAATCAAACATGAAGCAATTATCTCCCTCCATTTATCCATTTTCAAAAGTCTCTGAAGTTTGAAGCCACGTGTTTAATAATATTTCTATATTTTTCTTAGTCCTAGGTTTACTCTGAATACTCCTATTTCTCATTTACATTTTTGTGCCTATTTTTTTCCCTCGACAGCTTAAAATTCTAGAGTTCAACACTAATTGCACATTGTGTGATTAAGGAGAAATGAAACAAGTCTGAAAATAGAAGCACAGGCCTCTAATAAGTAACATTTACAACACTTAATCAGAATGACTTGCCTAATTCATAAAGATATTTTCATAGGTAATTATTCATGTATGTATTCACAGGTGTGAAATACTGAAAATCCCAGTTTCACTTCACTGAATTCACTGCACTTCTATGAAATCCTTTGAAGTTTAACATCTAATATTAAAGTCAAATGTGAGGGAGGAGCATCTAAATGTTTTTTTCTTTAAAGGAGAAAAGAATTCTGTACATTAAATTGATTTGAAACAGTATTATTATTAGAAACAATAACAGCAGTAACAAGTTAGTGCCTGGCTTCTAAGTGAGGCTACCATCCTACTTTTAGAAGAGATGAGGTCTGGGACCCAACCAAAATGTTCCTTTTACTTCAAAGAAAATGCCAGAAGCACAAATGTAGACACACTCTTACTAAGATTGCTAAAACTAGAGGTTGTTAATGGTATTCCAGCCCTCTCCAAAAAATTGAGACTCGAGTGTGGTATAATCATATGAAAAGAAAACAGCCCTCCATCTGTCTCTGTGGTTGAGTAGAAAGATGAAAAAAATGGAGCAATTAAGAGGAATAAAGGAAAACATCCACCAACATAATTGAGGCACTGGCACTGTTATCAAGAAGATAATCCAATATTATCTTTTGACTGTCTTCAAAGAGGATGCTCTTGTCCACAGATATTTTAAAATAACTAAGTGCACTATCAAACCACAAAACCATTTAAAGAATGCTGAATAAGCCATTTGGGATTCTATGGCAGTCACAGAGCATTTGAAATTATGCTCATAATATTTTTTTTTCCTGAGGAAAGTTATGCAATGTACCTTAACGGAGTGGAAATTTTCATACCGAGTGTAGAAATCTGATGAACTGAACACCCCTAAAACATTTATTTGCATGCTACCAGTACAAGCTTGCCTTTAAAAAGAGCTACAACACACTGCATGCAGCTTCATCTCCTGAGGAACACATATTCTTAGGGAAATTCATCTAAAAGAAGTATCATAGCAGTTGGTGTGAAAGGACATGACATGTCACGAGTTTTCTGAGTTACTTCCAAGGATGTGAAACCTCCCCCCAGTATCAGAATGTATTATAGTATTGTAGCATAAAGAAGAAACTGAGACCCCTTGCAGACCAGTTTTACTGTAAATGAGACACAATTCCACTGAGAGCACGTCTCCCAAATCACCACAGTGTGATAGAAACTGTTATTCTGTGAATTCTGAGATAACGAACAGAACAGAAAACTAGAGAGAAAAGAAAAAAAAACCACAATCCTTAACATAGTTTCTAATGCTCTTGGGTGCTCACTGGTATAACACTTAAGAGATCTCCTTCAGGGCAAGGGAAGGGGCAAGATGTTCACGTGGGTCTCAGATCTTCAAAATTTATAAGCCAGTAAAATGTATATGTATCTTTACTTACCATAAGAACCCACTGAGGAAGAATTGGGCAATCTCTTTTAGGAATATAGATAGCCACTAGTGTAAATTCCTTACCATTGCTCTCCTGAAGCAAATCACAGACCAGAAATCTCAAGAAATTATGTTCCCACTTACATTTCAAAATAAGTTGCAGCACAAAAACATCTCCCTTGCGCTTTTGTGCAAAACCCACTTGGAGGCTACACCACCAGTAATTTATGCAATTAATTGTAGTCATTATGGAATCAGTGTTAGTGCTTTGCCTTGGAGTGGTGCTCACAGACAAACAAACCAAACACCTGGGTTGTGAAAAAGGTACAGAGATAGGCAAAGAGGAAAAAAAAAAAAAAAAGGTAGTTCCTTAAGCTTTTTTGCAGGAAACCAAATGCTCCCAAGAAGACCTGTTTTTATCTTCTCTTTGACCAGAGTATCTCTTCACTACACTCACACTGCTCCTCTCCAAACAGCTCA
>JAYRBT010000156.1:14215543-14258117 GCA_036023395.1 Myiotriccus ornatus
ACACTCCACACTGCTAATTAATCTGTCAAAAGCATAAAGTTGTTTAATGAAGTAAAATAATTTCTCATTCATGACAGTAATTATGTCAAAAGAAATATTTGCATTGAAGTCTTGATTGATTTTGTGCTAAGATCACTACCTATTAATATATTTATTCTGAAAAATTACACTGCCACCACCCACAATGAAAATGACCTTGTGGGGAAACCAGTGAAGCTCAAGTACCTTCTCTCTTCTATATATAACATACATTATGACAAAAGACGTTAAATATAATTTCCGTAATGGAAAAAGGATGTCCTTAATTGCTTTATATAAAAATCAATTTAAATAGCAGAAGATGGAAAATGTCAAACCCTTAAAAACTTACTAATTATATTGCCAAATACGTTTTACCATTTACAGTCCTGTTATTGACAGATTTAGAAGGCAGAGATAATTTTGTGAGTCCAAGAGGAACACTAGAAATATGTGTTACAAAACATATAAATGGTATATAATAGCATTATATTTCAAGAGATACCACAGTACAGTATCTGAACTAAGGCATTTGTCAGTGTTCCATAAAACTTTTCGCACTAACAGACACTGTGGAACTAGATGATGTACCAGGCCTACGAATTGAGCTACTCACAGATTTTGAAGACCAGATCAGAGTATAAAATTATCTGGTTTTATCGTGTAGTTTTGTGGGTCGTAATGTATATGTGCACATCTGGAAAACCAAACACACATCACTTTTCGTGCTGACAGATTGACGGAGGATGACATGCTACTTCGAAATCCTATCAAAGAAATACTGAGCAGCTTTGGTAGCTGAAATGAAGGGTAAAACAGAACTTAACACTGAAAAACAACTCTTCCCCACTCCAGTTCTTCTCTGGCCGCTGAGAGTTCCTTCTATAATTAAAAGCCCCCAAAACACCCTACACATCCTCCCTGTTCATACTCTGTGCTTGAAAAGCTCAGGCTTATGGGCTGAAGAAAGGCTCAATACCTGTGTTCTTTCCACTGCATGTCTCTTCTATCTGAAAGCAATTCTACAAGGAAATCCAAAGAAATTAGGAATACAGTGCATCTGAGAGTAAAATAAAGGTCTGTTTTACACAGTACAGCCGGAGTCCCGCTCTGCCCTTGGTCAGAGCTATGAACTATCAAAATGGACACTGAGCCACAGAGGTTGGATATTTTTCATACTCACTTGGGTGGCTCACTTACCCTCGTTCTTTCCACCCCAATGGGATTTTGCCTCTTCTGAAGCATGATAAGGATGTCTGCTTACCAATGTACGTAACTTGGCAGAACTCTTCCTCCCTAAACTTGATTGACACCTGCCCACGTTTTTTTCTCAGTGTGACAAGTCTGAAGCTGAAGAGGCAGAAACACAAGACCAGGGTTACCATTGCCCTCCTTTTAAATCTTCTTCAGAACCAGCGAGCAAATATTATTGCTCAGTCAAAGATGAAAGAAGAGCAACATCAAGTTTCAATCAGAAAATCCCGGTGATAGTCAACTTTTCTCTCAGCATCTGAGCAGCCCTGCTGACTAAAAGAGTTTCCTCTGACTTATAGTGGGGGAGACGAGGCTTACAATATATTTCATGAGAATGACTAAGCAGGAGGGCTGAAATCAGCTGTAAATCTTGTCTGGAACAAGAGTGAGAGCAGGCCCAGGCTACTAAGGCTGAAATATTATTCTTTTAACTTGATTGGTTTTGTGCTTTAAAAGGTTTTGGGTGAGGGTTGTTATACTCTTGCTTTACTAGATGTTCTTCTATAACACAGACATGTCATTACACTCTTTGTTCCCTACAGCCATTTTATACAGTGATTCAATTCCAGCACAAAAATACTTCCCTCCCTCCCGATTGATTATGTTCTTTATAGCTGTTGATGGAAAAGACTGTCCACCTGGTGATACCCTAAAGGCTGCAAGGCTCTTCATAACACTGCCAGTCATCCTGTCACACCCTGGTACTGGAAAACCTCCTTTCACTTCTGCCATAACTGGTTCCCACTTAACTTCATGCCACAGTGATCTTTCCTCAAGTCATTCTTGTTAAATTCGGTTCCACTTCTGACAAATTTAATCTAAGAACTCTTTACTTTAATCAGAGAACTCTCTCTTCCGTATTTTCACCTTCTCATAACATCTCTAATCAGATACTGTCTTTCATATGGATTGAAACTAAAAATGTCAGAAAAAGATACCAGAACAGGAAAACATGGGAAATTAGTCCGTTCTCAGAAAGCTGTCTGTTCCCTGCCACATATGGATTGATTTAAACACAGAAGCATGAGGTTTTAATGTGAACTCTGGTTATTAATTTTATCTATTTTACTTTAAACATAGGTGAATTTCTCTCAGATGAGATTCAGTTTGTTTCTGAATCAGGTTCTGTCTCTGAATTTCTAGAGGAACGTGAAGATATTCAGCAAACACGGAGCTGACAAGAAATGTACCTCCTTAAAATAATATATTTGCTTGTATCTCCATTTTATCATCATTTTCAGCCTTCCCTGTTAGTCATTTTTTTGGTTGCAACATAGTCAAGAAATGTCCCCTTTGAAATTAATAAGGTTGAATAAAAAAGCAGCAGAAGGGCAGCAAATCATGGCCCTTCACCCATACACTTGTATGAAAAATGTCACGCTATGCCTCAACATGTCAGACTTATTGCTTAGGATAGAACATTTCTCTTGCAGAGAGTTCTAAGAACTACATCTGTTTTCCAGGCTATTCTTTTTCTGGCTTGTTAGAAATGAAAATGAAATTTCTCGTGACTATGTCAAATAAGCTTCTAAATCCAGCTATATAAAAAATTAATGTTGTCTTGGAATTGCAAAATGGTAAATTTAAGTTATAAAAAAATTGGTCTGTGTGCTGTATGCTCTATGATCATTATTGCCAGACAACCGTATTTGAATATAAATAAAATTATAGATAGAAATATACAGCAAAATAATGCTAAAATTTTTTTTTGCCAAACCAAAGGAAATTAAAAGCTGATAAATTAAATAAAATGAAAACAGCAGAGTTGACGCTTATGAAGAAAATCTATCAGTATGGAGAATGAAAACCAATATAGTTACTGATGCTTTTCAAGCAAAGCAACATGTCACACTGTCAAGAAATATCAGAAGCAGTTAAAATCAAAGCAAATCATACTAAATAATATTTTGAATTACTTTGATGGAAACAGATGAGTGAATAGATTGCCAAATGAGCCTAAACATCTTAAAATGACTATTCCTGTTTTCCCTCTTTAAATTTTTTTTTTCACTTAAGGAGCAACAGACATGAAAAACATTCAAGTACAGAGTTACAGACCCAAAAAATTTACCGTCACTCCTAACACAAGTGCTGAAGTGCGTTGGCTGAAGTCAGAGTGCAGCAGCCTTTGAGTAGCAGGAACGTGTTCGAGGCCAGGTTGGATGGGGCTTTGAGCAGCTTGGTCTGGTGGAAGGGCCCTGCCCATGGCAGGGAGACGGGAATTAGGTCATCTTTAAGTCCTTTTTAACCCAAACCATCAATGAAATTCTTTGGTAATGTATGGATATTCTCCTCATTTAATGGATGGTCCACCCAGCAACATAGCAATTATATACAGGTAATGAAACAGAGTGTTCTCTGGCACAGGTATGAAATCCAGCTTTGCTAATGGCACCTCCCCATTATCAAGTATTTCATTTCAGTGCAAGTGTTCTTATTTCTTTGCTGCTTCACTACAGTAAGGTCAATTAAAGCAGGATGTGCACTAAATCCATCCCCTTAGCAAGCTCCTGTGCAGCAGGAGTTTTTGCAGGCTCTGCTCATAAGAACAGGAGCATTTTTAGTTAATCTTGCACTAGGTTTACCAATTTTCTGTGGAGAAATCCAAAGCAAAGAAAATTGAAAGCATATTGTTTGTGAAAACCTCCATATGCTGAGAACAACTTATTTCTCAGAGCAAGTGGCAAAACAGTTGGACCATTTTTCTTAAAGATCTGACAGCCAAATGCTGAGACTGAACAAAGACAGCGATTAAAAAAATGACACAGTGAGTGGGGATGAATGTGGTCTATCATTATAAACTAGATTCACACTGTGACTGGCAGGTGACAGACCAGATTCTTTGTAGTTTAAATTGTTTTGGAAAAGTACATGACAATTAATGCTCTTTTCATATTATTGATGTAGTTACAGATTCAGTCTTGCATCTAAGTGTTAAAATTAAAACATACCTATTTATCTTTATTGCAACTAGATCATGCTTTCACTGTTTGGATATGAGTAAAATCAGGAAAAAAAAAATCTTCCTTTTCTTATTCCTCCTACTCCTCCTGCACCTTCCCACCCCATGGTTTCAAACTCTGGATTTGTGCTTTTTAAAAGTAAGTCACAATCTCCACTAACATAAAGAAGCAGAATCTCAGTTAACTTCTCCTAGGATGATTAGAATGTGCAACTGCAGCCAATTTATTCTCTGACTTCCTGTATCACTAGACAAGGGTTCAGATGGTTAGTGGCCCTAAAGAAAAATGTTAAATTACTCTGCCCTGACTCAGTCGATACTTCTTCTCCAAGTTAATTGCAATTTTCTTGCTGGTCAAAATTAAACTTTGTATACAGCTGTTATACATTAAAAAGCTTTTACACTGAAATAGTAAAGTGCAAAAAGTCAGGTTAGGTTCTCAAAACTAAAAGCCACAGCTCACTGGGTTACTGATCAACAGTATGTCTTGATGCCTTTTCTCCAGTTCAGAAATTGCAAAATAACTGCAGCATAGACATTAATTGACCATATTTACTACCATGGAAACAGCTCTTCTTGTCTTTAAATAGCTTTGCAAACACTAACTAGTCTTAAAAACAGCTGGGGAGACAGGAAACCCTCCACCTCTGAGGATTTGAGTCAAAGCAATGAAAAAGGATTATTAAATTCCTAATAGCAACCTGTAGCCAGTACAAAATTACTTATCTCTGAAACACAGCAAGGTGAATTTCATTACCATGCTAAGCTACATAACAGGTCATGTCAATCTTGTAAACTTACATCTTAAATACATACGTCAACATTTGGAAAATGTCCTGAGTATTGGAATAACATTAATATAAATTGATTTATATTTTGATTTCAGGTGCAATAAACTTTTAAATTGCTGGCTTCCCTTCGCCATCCAACACAAATATTCAATTATTTGCCTTAGTCTAACCATATTTTTTGAACGCTTTGTATTATAGCATCTCAGTATGATTTGGTTTTCTCAGGATTACAAATGTGGTGCTTGGGGATGTGGTTTAGAGGTGGACTTGGCAGTGCTGGACTGATGAACTCAAAGGACTTTTGCAAGCTAAACAAATCTATGATTCCATGAATAGTGCAGGAACAGAATAGAAATATATACACTTAAGAGCACAAGAATTTTGGTATAAGTGAAAAAAATTAGTTCAGTTTTGTGTCTAACACAAATACTGTTAGAGGAAAAACCAAAGATTTATGAGTAAAGTGGTCCTTAATTTCAGGTGACATCTCAGCTGACAAACTTAAATTTCATGGAATCTGCAACTGGAAGTTGTACCTTGGCTACCTCATTTTGTAGTTTCTGAATGATCTATCCGCCCATCATCTGTCTAATTTCTTCCTTTGAAATCATAATTTTTGGCTTCTAAGACTTCCCATGGCAATGCTTTCCATATGAAAGTTCAGTGTTACGTGAAGTATCTCCCATCTGATAACTTTAGAGGCAACCAATTAAATTACTGTATGTGACAATCTTCCCTACTCACTTTCCCCACGGAATTCACTGAAGTCTGCTGCTTCTCCCTGTTGCATCTTTAATGCAGCTCTGGCTTGAAGCACAGTCAGAGATAACACTTCACAGGAGCACAGAAGACACGATTTTAGGTCCTAGATCATTCACAATATAATTCCAGTAATGTTTACCATTGCCTTGGGAGCATTTTCAGCCTTTCCCGGCACAGCTGACTACATTAGTTGCTCAAAGAGGAAGCTGATTTGCATAATTTCATGTGTTAATATGAAAGGTTTTGCAGTTCATTGAAAATTTACTATTATCATAAAATCGGGGGGGGTTAATTTTTTGTTTTGTTTTGTTTGTCTGGGGTTTTTTTTGTGTTTCCACTGGACTATTACTCAGATACCTGCTTTGGTATCTTCCTGTTCACACAGCTGAGATGCACTTCTCCCCTCACCCATTCCATCCTGTTTCTCCCAACCAAAACCCTGGAACATTTTTGTAGACAATAATTTTGTCTACAACTTCAATTTCATAATAAAAAAAAATAAAATAGGCAACACCCCCAAAACTTTTTGATTCATGATTCTTGTTTGTGCAGCAGTGAGGAGAATGAACAAACCAACAAAAAATCAATTTCTCTTCAGTGGAAGAAAAGATTTTTTAGTTCCTTGCTCATTTAATCTCACCCTCAGTTTTATAGAGCCATGGGAAATTGTAGTTTAAGAACATTAATTTTGAGGTCAGACCAGGCAGGAGATTCAGTGCTTCAGTTTTGGAAGGAGGGTCAGGAAAGCATTACAGGATCTTATTCAGTCATTTCCAGTTCCCAGAAAGCCACCACTCTGTGTATAGAATGTTGGTGTTATGGAAACAAAAATTCCATTTCCAAATGAAAATTAAAATCTGCTGTCAGGAGAAAAGTCCAACATTAGAAATTTTAAGAAAATTAAGAAAATGACAGGAAAATTCACTCATCAGACAAATTGGTGCAGGATCACATATTTGGTTTCCCATGTGGGACTTAGTTTACTGGTTCAGTGCTTCTTCCAGTGGTCAGCCTGGTCAATGCATATTGAGACCTCACAATAAAATAACCCATTTCTGGGCCCAGTCAATATCATTATACAATTGCTGTGTGTCCATCTGTACAAAATATACCCCTTCATTTACTTTCTTTTAAGCAGTAGAACACCATTAACTCATTGAACTGGGCTTTGTTGATGAATCTGTAAGGATGGTTATGCAGTGTTTTCCTTGGCCATGCTACAAAAACTCATTCAATCACAATTCTGGTCCCTAATGGTTTGCTTCTTACCAGAGTCATGCCAGGAATTTGAGTGTGTTCAAAAGTTTCTTTGTATCTCTATTTACACTGTTTCTCAAGGCCCTAATTTATGCATTTTGTTTTGCCTTTTTTTTAATAAATGTTGTGTTCAGAAATGCTGGGGTAGATGAATAACCAGATTTCACCCAGATGCTTGTTCTCCATCATGGAATTCAAAGTGCAGCACATGAGAGACATGCACTCAGAAGCAAAACTGACTGCAAGTGTTTTCTAAAGCAGGCCTTTAAAATCTACTCCAGAATCTGCAGAGTCCTCCCAGAGTAGTCTCCCTACCAAAACCAACTTTATTTCAATTTTCATTTTCAGTCCCTCATGCTATCATTTTTTGGTGGTTTTTTTCCAACTTTATATCTTACTGTTAACCTTCATGGGTCGATGCTAAAACAAAAACAAGCCATTTCCTCTGGTCCTACTGCTCATTACCTGGGAGAATAGACCAACCCCCACTTGGCTACAACCTCCTGTCAGGGAGTTGTAGAGTGAAAAGGTCCCCCAGAGTCTCTTTTTCTCCAGGATAAACATCCCCACCTCCCTCAACCTCTCCTCATCAGACTTGTGATCCAGACCCTCCACCAGCTCTGTTTCCTTTCTCTGGAGCTCTTGTCACAAGTGGTTTCAAGTATTCTCCTTGGACTAGGAAGAATTCCTGGATCAAAAAGGCCAGATTTTTTATCAGAGAGCATTGAGCCCAGCAACAAAGTAACAACAAAATGAAACCAACTCTGATCTAGATATGCTCTTATCTGGCTCAAATTCAACAAATTAGGAATGACTTCTCTCTCTTTAGGACACACTAAACCATAGCTAGTTGATCTTTGGAATAATTCTGAAAGCTGTAAAATAATAATTCCAGAGAAAAGCTACATTTTGCTGCTTATTTGCTCATCAAGAGCATTTCCCTAAAGTACTGAGAGATAATAATGAGCAATTCTTTACAAATTGCTTGCATTCCTTCATTTCTTATATCACCACTGTCTCCCAGCAATAAACTTCCTCACAGACAGGTTTGGAAGAGAAAGGAGAGTATATAGTCTGCTGTTGTGCCTATGAAGTCTGAAATGGGAAAGAGAAAAAAAGGGAAAGAGAAATTAGGGACAGAGTACTAATGAAGCATGGAGACTTTCAGCTAGGTTACAGAACACATGTAACTTTTTATCCAGAAAACACACATCATCAGAGTTTTATACAAATACTTACAAGGATGTGGTGGAATTAGCTAAAACATAACTCAGCCTGCAACTCTGGATTTGTAAGTTCAGTTTTGCAAAGTTACCTGCTTTTAGTGGGCAGTCAGACAGTCTGAAGTCCTTGTGACTCAACCCATAACACTGGTCTGTACATGCAGAAGTATGAACACAGATGCTGACAAAGTGGCAGTGAAGGAATTGGTTGCATTTATATGTGTACACCTATATTTTTACAAGTTTAAATTAAAGGAAAACAATTTTCCCTTCGGGATTCAATTTACCCTACTCCTAATACACAGAAATTTATGAAGTGGTATACAGGAATGAAGAAACATATTAGCTTTGATATTCTAGTTATGTAGCAATTTTAGATGTTGTCTCAAGGATTACTTTGCGTGCAACCTTGAAATGTTAATCCTGAATCTCAAAATTGTTCTCAGATTTATAATCCATCTGCAAATATGCTGTGCTTTTCAAATTAAAAAAGTTTCTAATTACATGAGTTAAAGCATGTTTCCTCAGTAAGGTTCCCAATTAATGCACAATTATTGCTGAGGGTAAAATTCCAAGCTTCATAAAAGCAAAGCTGACTTAAGGGAGATTGCTGAGTGTCCTACAGAACTGTGCCTTTTCCCTGGAATGGGAAGATGCATCACTGAAACACGCCAAGAGTTTATTAACTAACACGAGGATGGCAATTTTTCCTATGGATGTTTGTTTTTTTATCTTATACCCTCATTGAAATCCTCCAACAAGCCTGCACATTAGCCATTTGCCAGTGTAAATAGAACTAATTGCAAAAGTAGCATAGTAATCAGCAGCTTACAGTGTCCTGAAATTAGGAAGTTGAAAACACAGTCATAAAGCTGTATACACATTCCTCCAAAGAACTAGTAAAATTCCTGAAGATTTTTGTCCTTTTACCCGTGGGTACACAGATCAGTTTATTTCTTCCTCAATTTCAATTTTTAAAAATTAACAAACTGCTACTTTGGTTTATGAAATCACTCTTTTATCCAAAGTCTCATAGTATTGCTATTTTCCACTCAGTGGTGTAAGAGATTTACAGGGTTCTCATCTCTTTGAAGCCAAGATGTTGTCATCATAGAAAGCTGCTGTTTAAGACAATACATTCAACTCTAACACAGTGACTCAAAGGAACAAATTTAAGCAGGTGAATACAGGTTCACAAGACTAACTCCTACTCATTTTTACCCAAGGGAACCAAAAATCCATTAGAAATTTGGTATTGATGCAACTTTTACATGTGTATATTTAAATATAATTTTTTTCTCTGTGTGAATAATTTTACTACATATTTATTTCCCTGGAAACGGTGCTTACTTGTGGAAACATCTTGAACCACAGCTGCACACTGTCATTAAGAAAAAGTCCTGAGGAAAATTGTGTATGTTAATCATATTATAAACTCTTTCAACCAAAAAGTGTTTTCCATTAGCCTATACAGCTTTTTTAAGATTCAATATGCTGTTATGCTATTTCTGTAGAATCATCTTAATTCCTCCTCAGATTTCATAGAGCTCTCTTTGAACAATAATAACAGGAACATGGAGAAAGAATTAAAGTAGTAGGAATAAAATCCTGTCCTCTTGGTTGCATTCTCAGTGACTTCCATGAGGCAAGGGGTACCTGTTTTTCCTTCGATTTTCATGCTTAGCAAAATGTAACCAACGCTGTAAACCTGCAATAAAAGACATAACTTGATGTCACATTATTTTGCACACTTCAGGAAGAGGATCTTTCCCAATGCCTCTAACAGCTATGCAGAGGAGTGCTGGAACAGGCTGCAAATTGAAGACACCTGTATGAAGGATATTTAGGCAGGGTTCTACAATCCTAATTTGCTGGCCATTCACTAGACTGTTTCACCTACCACTCAACCTGGCCCTTAGGAGTTATGTTTTACAGTTTTTTTTTTCACTATGCTTTTCCTCAAAGAGCAGCTGAGATTCTCATCCAATAACTTACTCTTTAAAACTGGCACTTAAAAATACCAGCAGCTTTTAAGGGGCTTGAAATAGCTACAAGTACAGTCACTACTTTGTGTATTGTCAATTTGTAATCTGATGGAGATAGGAAAGATGCTCATTTTTGCAATAATGGGGCTCTTGGAAGCATGGGCTTCTTCTTCACATAATAAAAAGAGCCAAGTCAAGAAATCAATACATGATTCATACTAATAACAATGTATTTAATATAATGATACTGAATTGTTATCAGAACATAACATGGTTATATGATGCGAAATACTAAAGGTGACAAATAAAATCTTTAGTTTATTGTATACAAGAAACTCATTTGCTTGTTCATAATTACTGTTGCTTGAATCACACAATCCTGCCAGTGAAACTTCTAAAAATTGATTTAATCTATTTCAACTTTTGCTTCCCTTTTTTTTTTTTGCTTTAAACAATGTCGTTTAAATTCAGGCACCTTCCTGTAAGACTGGAAATTTTGTAGTCACATACTGAGCCTGCACGTTTTTATAGCAATCCAGAGATGCAAGCATAAACATTTTTGTCTCCTGCACAGAAATAGGATGCTTCATGGTAATGAAAAATGAACAGTAAAAGATTGTACTGGCAGTTCTTCCAATGGAAATAATTGACATGATGGCATGGCCCACCTGGTATCTGGTCTGAACAGATTGTGGAAGGACACTGAAAGAAAGGACAGGGGCAAAGACTACAGAGGAAACCAGACAGAGACATTCATTACAAGACCATAACCGAGCACTGCCAGGAGAAAATAAAAAGAAACTAATACCTTTAAAAGAGTCAGAAAGACCTGTGTTCCAGTAACATCTCTGCAGAGCTAGCACAATTGAGCATTAACCTCACATAAGCATATATATGCCTTTCTAAGTACGCCACTTCAGCTCTAACTCGATTTTAAAAATCTTGCAAGCACTAAGACCCTCTAAAACATGTTGTGCTGGGTTAGGGAAGGGCAGTTGACCAGAACTTTTTCCTCATTAGCTTCACAGGACTCAGCATAGACAAGTGACTGCAAACTACTTAAATATTCCCCACAGATCTATTTTAAGCACTCATATTTCAATCAATGGTTCAGAAGGAAGCTGCAGTATAAACACATTCCATTCAACTAGATTTGCATATTGATGTCAGTAGTTTGAATCAAACCAATTAGACCATGTAGTTATCTATGGAAAACATATGGCAGACTGATAAAAACCCAGTTCTATGTTTAAAATCTACAGTATTTCATTTGCATAGCAAAAAGCAGCTGAAGGAGGATGCTATTCTTCAAGGACTAGACAAACTGATACAAGGAGAACTCCTTGGGCTGGATCCTCAGCTGGTATAAAATCACACTGAATACACTGGTGAATTGAAATGGAACTAATCACTCTAAAAGAAAACATGTGCCCGTATAGACACTGAATCAAGCACTGATTTCTCTTTGTTCTCAGTTCTTTATCCATGAAATGGAGTTATCCCATTTTCTCACCCATTCTCATTTCAATTAGAGCAAAAGTTCTTCAGAAAGGGCATTACCTCTTTGCTTTAAAAAAAAAAAACATTGCAAAAGCAACATCTACTTTGAGCTACCACCCTAACATGAATAATGGCAATGGTACCTCAACCTTTTTATCTCTAAGTTTTCCCTTTCGCAGTGGCCTAAAAGCTCTTCTTAACTCATGTTTATCTTCAGCAATAAATCATGTTTGCATTGCATCTGTGCCTCATTGGGGTGCACATAACAAAACAAGACAAATTAAACTGTAAAACAGTTGCTGAGGAAAGAAATAAAGGACAGATAAATGAACTCAGGTGGGAAAGACAACACTGATTGTAAACATCATCTTTTACTGCTGCTGCTTCTCTTATTAAAAAGGAAAAAAAATCAACTCCTTTGAGCAGGCAGTGATTTAACTATAATAAATATCTGGTCTGCACAATCATCTCATCAGTGCCATGCTCAGAAGACCAATCTATATTTTCTCCTGGCAATAACTGTATTTTAAGCACTTAAGCCCTTCTTAATAATATGTTCATGGCTCCTGCCTGCTCTTTTACTGAATGAAACACTGGCATGATTTGTTGGGTGACATCATTTACAAACAATGACATTGTTGTCTGGAATGAATAACAATTAAAAAAAAAAAAAGAAAAAAGAATGAATCCACTATCATCTATTTGAAATTCATACTTAGCACTGTATAAAGTGACAATATATGCTAACTACTCTCTCCTCCTACACATTCTTCAGCAGTTAAGTCACATTCTTCAGCAAATAAGTCAGTTCATTGCAGATAGTTTATTCCACAGCTCCTGAATCAGGAAGTGTCAGGAGATATGACCATGGATCAGGACAACACAGTAAATTCGGGGGGTTTTATTTCCATACACCCCCACATACATATGTATGTGTTAAAAAAGGAAGATCCTGACATCAAAATCATCCAAATCTAGACAGTAGTCAGAGTTCAAGGAGAAACAAAATGTCATCTTTTTCTCATCAGTATTCTTATAGCAAATGCTGAAGCAAAGAACTCTGCTAAATATTGTCCTGTCTGTGACCCCTGAAGTAGTTCAGTCCCTGGTGAAGATTTTATTAAGTTTATGTGAATTACATTCAAAAGCAAGGTTAGCAATAAAAATAAGTGTTGGAAGTATTAAAACTCTTCAGTTAAATAAGAAATAACCTACCACCTGAATGCTGAAGCTAACTAAGAATCACAGAAATCTCTGCTGATACCCCAAAAAAGAATGCCCCATTCTGTATATTCAAATCAAATACTTTCCCAGACCAGGCAATTTCCTTTACATTGAATCATTTCTGTTGGAAAAGGCCCTTTATGAGTAAAAATAATCCAGCACTGCCAAGTCAGCACCAAACCAAGTCCCCAGGTACCACACCTACACATTTTTAAATACCTCCAGGGATGGTGACTCAGCTGCCTCCCTGGGCAGTCTGTTCCAAAGCTTCATAACTCTTTCAGTCAAGACATTTTTCCTGATATCCAACCTAAATCTCCCCTGGCACCACTTGAGGTGCCATTTCCTCTCTCTGATGGGTGCACTGGACTCCTTAACCGAAGTGTTTGGCAGAGGCTGCAAAGGAGGTAAACAGCTGAGCTGTAACTTGGCTGTAACTTCCCTTTTAGGTAGGTAAAGAAGTGAAAACACTGCACACAGAAGAGTCAAAACACTGTATGGAACCATCTATGTTGTTCAAGCCTAGGTGTCTGCTTAACAGCTTCCCAAAAATCAAGCCTGGATACTTATTTAAGGTTGTTCTAACCTCTTGAATTGATACACAGCAAGAAAAGTGCTAAATCCTCTGCCTCTGAGTAAAAAGAATAGCAAATTTTATTCCACATCCTTATTGTTCCAACAGATTGAATACTTACCCAACTGATTTGGTTTTGTGTTGGTGTACAGTGTCTGCTGAATACAAAATTCACTTAACACAGAATGAGCTGCAAAGCAGAACAAGTTACCTCACAAGCAACCAGCAGTGATTGAGGATGTGTATATTAGGGTTCTGGGGGTGACTCATGTCTCTTTTATGCTATTTAATATCTTTGAGGGTAGCAAATTGATGAAGAACAAAACCAGAACTGCTGTGTAGGCTGGCTTGGACCAGTGGTTAGGCTGTGACCATTTTAATTTGACTAGAGGAAATGGTATACTGTTGGAAAAAGGGAAAGTAATCCCTGTAAAATGAACTCAATTTGGAAAACAGTAAATCCAGAAGTAAGGCTTGGAAGCTGAATGTAGATAAATTTAAGTTGGATTAATATAAAATTTTAAATGGGTTGTGCCTTCAGATTTAAAACCAACTTAATTGAAACTGTCTTCCAGTGAAAGCCATAAATTCTTTCCTGGGCACTTTAAAATCAATGGGCTCTATTTGGTATTTGTGATTTAGTCCAAGACAAAGTGCTAAGCCTGGGAAAGGAACACCCAGGTGATCTGACCCAGTCTCATGATCCTTCCAGTTTGATCTTTTGTTTCCTTTTAAAAAAAACACACAAAAACCCCGAACCAAACCAAAAAAGCTCATACAGGCAGAGTGAATTTATTAATTTATTGTTGTAAAAATCCAGCTAACTCCTGGGCACTTGAGCTATATTTGTTGTGCTATGTTGGGTAAACAACTGCATCCCTCCCATCGCTGACTCTCTATCACTCTGTAACTTCAGAAATACGTGTCAAAAGAACTTCAAGACTGTCAGAACTTCAAACTTCAAACTGTCAGAACTCCATTTCTAGAATTATCAAAACCAGGACTCAGTAGTAACACAGCTTCCCACATCAAAAACTTTCTGTTGTCTAAAGGCAAAAACTTTACATTCTGACATTAAAAAGCAAAGCAGGAATTTTATTAGTTCAACTGAGGATGCAAAGAGAAAACATAGTTATATTTAAACATATCAGCAGGCAACAATTCACATGGAATTATTTTAGATGTGTACATAAAGGAAAGAGAAGCACCAGTTTGGTACATTTTTCTGGAATAAAGCAAATATATCAAGATCAAACACAACTATTAATCTGAAATCCTTCTGTCATAATTTGTCACCAAGAAAACAAGAGAGAAAGCAAAAAGGAAAAAGAAATCCAAGAAACTTACCATTTCTTCACTACATACTTCAACAAATACATCTTTCTAAAATCTTGTAATCCTCAAAGCAATATCACTGGTTTACTCTGGGTGTCAGTATATAAATACTTGCAGCAAAGGTGAATTTATTTGAGACTAATATTTACAAGGCCATGTACTGTCCTTGCTCTCTGGAAGAATTCTTTGATGTCAATAGAAGTTAAATTGAGGTCACTTATGGCTCATATTGCTGCTGATGTTGTATTAGAAGGATTTTCTTTTATATTGTTGACCTTTGCTTTCAAGGTTTTATTTCTTGACCATAAAAAAAAAAAAAATCTCTCAAGGCTGTTACTTTGAAATATAATGTACAAGGTGTTAAGCTACAAAAGTTACTCTTCATTAATGAAGGGGGGAAGAAAAACAAAAAACTGAAGCAAGCCTCAAATATGATTGACTTACATAAAAAAGGCAATGGCTTTAATTTTTTCTCTGCTTCATGGAAATACCTTTGCATATCTGTAGTAGTTACTGCCTTGAAGTGCTTCTTGCACTCTCCCTTTCTTGGAAGTTCCCTCCCCACCCTCTCTATTGAAGCTCAGCTCTCTCTAGAGCTGCTGCTGAACTGCAGAATTTATAGTTAAGGACATTAAGTTAAATCAGAACTTATTTCAGACACCCTCCTGTTTTATGCTGCAAGTGGTGGCACCTCAGGCATGTTTGGAAAGCAATATAATGGAACTCACAGAGGGTTGCCCTCAGTAGGATCAGCACAGTCAGCAGCTCCCACAGCTGGTGTCAGATCCACATGTGAGGGCAACACTGGAAGGTCAGTACACTGCACCTTCAATCCATCAGTAACATTTCAGCCTGAGCTGTGACGGGTTGAACTCATTGTTATTCTTCATTAAAATATCTACGAATAGTTAAATACGGTGTAGAATTGAATTTATGCAGTTTTGTAACCCTTTTCTTTCTATTTGGCACGTAAATTCCTTGAGGTCTCGATATTTTCTTTGATTTGCCCATTAATACTCTATTTTTGTTTGTTTAATTTTTGAAAGGCAAGCATATCTCAAAAAATTACAAAGGGCACTATGCTGCCTTGTTAAGCTGATGAAAGTATGTCAATCAATGCATTAAAATGAAAACAGACATGCAATTAGGTTGTTGTTTCATTATATGTCCCACAGTTTTAACCATCCACTGCATCTTAAACACATGTGGCAGGATTTAAAAATGAAACCACCAGGTTTGGGATTTATTATACAAAGTGTCCAATATTCATGATGCAACAAGATTGGACAGACCTAAGTAGAAGAGAGAAGCTGCCTGTCCCCCTGTTACGGGAACAAACAAGTACAGCAAACATTAAAAAATTTCCTAGAAACATCTTGTTTTTACCAGAATAGACTGGCATGTGCATGAACTCCCCCTAGCTCTGCGCAAATGTGAGAAAAACAGTGGATACATGTTGAGTGTGGTACAGAGATGACTGAAAGCCATTGAATACTCAGGTCTTAATTCACTGTTTAAGCATCTGAGCCTTTAGAATGGACGGAAACATAATCTCCCTCTTGCTGTTTTATTTTGGAACTGGCGAGGGATGACAACAATGAAACAGCTGTGGCTCAAGCTAATGAATATTAATTTTCCAATACAATCACTTGTGCATATACATCCATGCTTTTTGTTGAATTGCTTTAGGCACTATTCTAAAATATGTTTGAATAAAGCAACGTCTAAAACAGTACACGCAGACAGAATGGGAAGTACCTTTTAAATCCCAAGCGGTGAGATACAGGACAGAAACACAGCCAGAAATTCAAAGAAAAAATCTCCATGGGAACCACTGTATACAGGTACTAAACTGCTAATTATCCACCATGCATGGAGATGTTAATGGCGTTTCAAGGATGGCAGGGCTGTTCACCATTCATCAACTCCACAGCTCCACAGCCTGCTTTCCCGGCACAAAGCAATGGGGCACAACCAAATATGACAATTTACAACACTGTATTTTAGCAAAGAACAGCATGAAAAAGCATCTCTACCCGAAAAGCACTTCTTATCTGAAGGACTTTGAGATCACAAACAGGGAAATGTTTTGGGAGAACGCACATGCACACAGACACATGTGAGAAAAACTGTGTGCTGGACTTCAAAAATTTGCAGTTATCTTTTCTTCCTACCTACCACATCTACCTACCTCAGATTAAAAGCAATTTATTTACCAGCAGAAACTTCAGATAACTCAAGGAATCTGAATGCCATTGTTGAACTTTGACTTAAAGGAAGCAAGACAAATAGATAAATTATTGCCAACAGATAGGTATACATATCACTTCTACTGAAAATAAAATACATTTAAAAGTGAATGATAATGTTCTATACACCTTAATTTTCTATATATCTAACAAACTTGTAGAAACATTTTTCATTGCTTGGTTTAGTCAACCATTTTCCCACAGTCATTTTGAAGTTGGCCAAATCCCTAAACAGGCCAGTAATTTGTAAGCAATTCCTGTTTATTTTTAACTCAAATCACTGTAACTGTCCTGTCCTTCAATATTTTAAATAAAGAATCACAACTGAGGGGCAATTTTTACTTACACAAGAAAAGTGATTAATTTAACTCTAAGTCAACATCAAATTTGTACGGGTTCTTATCCTTGCTTGCTTTTCTGTAGTCCTCGGTGGTAATCTGTGCTCTCTGACTGAAGATGCTACAGGGAAAGCTTTGTGTTTAGTGCACTAGCATGAATAAAATTAGAAACATCTGGTGAAAAGACACCTGAGTGAACACACTAAGTAAGCAGGGAACTCTTGCCTGAGGAAGGGCGCTCTCCGCACTGTGTTCGTTGTCACACAGCACTGATGGAGCTTGGCTGCTTTGAAATATTCCTGGTAACTTTTTAATAGGAGGGCTTTGCTGAATCAAAATTATTCTGATATAGTGGCCAGCTGTCAAACAACCAAACACAACTGACATTATGCTGTGGGGTAAACAGTTTCCATTTCCCTTCTTAGATCTCACATTGTTTCTTCTTGCATTTAACCCCTGAAGACAGGGGATGTCAGTGATCAAAGAAGCAATGCTCTATTGTATTCTATTTCAGCGGAGAGGTTGTGATTATAAAACAGGGGAGAGATCTGTTCTCTCCACCAGTAAGTTCTTGGTATACTTCTTCTCTGTTTTTTTTTCTACCCCTGGATTTCTTTTTACATTACACATTCCCCCATTAAACTGCATTGTTTCCCAGAAATATTTATAAGACCCTGTCACAGACTGAAACAATTAATGGCTTAAACACTGTAAGATCACCAAAAGACTTTTATCCACTAAAAAAAATGAAATAAAACAACCAGCAAAGCCTACCCCTCCTGGAATATGCCTACCAGTAAAGGACCTTTGGATGAGATAAGGGGGTGTTATTGTCCAGCTGTCCCAGGTGCCAAAGGACATGCAGACCTGAGATTACAGGCTGGATTGCCAGATAAGGGAAAAGGCAAATCCTGCAAATGAGGATAATCCTTCTTATCATACCAGTGTCCTCCCTTACAGGATGACTCTGCTGTGAAGACCCCTCCAGGGAGCAAGGAAGACTCCTGACATGTCCTCTGACATGATCCATTGAAAAACACCCCATCCCAAGGGGGAGGTATTATACACCTTGAAGAGTATAATTTTTGAAGGGTTTGTTTTTTTCTGGGGGGGAAGGGGGACTTCCCCAAGCCCCAGTGGATCAACTGGACAGAATTGTAAACACCACTTCGACCAACAGACATGGAAGCTGCAACTACCAAGTGTCATCTCTGGATACAGCTGATGATGACTACACGTGTTTTAGGACCCTTATCCTTTCTTTTTCTCTCTCCCCCTTATACATTTTTTAAGCATTATTTTTCTTTAATATTGCTATATTACTATAGATAACAACCAAAACAACACACCTGTTTACCTTTGAAACAAAACTGTTCTAAAATAAGCCGTACATAACCTTAACTTTACAAACCGTAACATTACCATAACCTTACAAACACTGATTATACACCCCAAGGGATTTAGTAACAAGAACCTGGGTTACCCTCCCCTTCTGGGAGAGTTGTAACAGAACCCCCTCAAAAAGTTACTGAGCTTCATTAGTCTGCTGTTTCACCTCAAGTCTATTGATGGAAATACTGATTAACACTGAAGGCATTTTCAGATCATTTGACACCTACTTTCCTGATCCTTCATTTTAGTTTTTTTTACAGCATATAAGGAATATTTCCTGGAGAAAAAAAAAGTATTTCTGCCTTGGTAACAACAACGTCAATACTTGGAGGTCGTCATCCGGTAGGAGCGAACAGCCACAACATATGTTCAGTTTGATCATCACTGCTTTGACCTTATTATGCTGTATCTGATTATTAACTTAAAATGCAGTATCCTTCAGCATATGGTACATTAGGGTTTGCAGCAGGGAGGGGGTATTCAGGACTGTTGCCTTTGTACAGCAGTACATTTGTAATATCCGAAGGCACACGGATGAATCACATTCCATTTCAACAGCAACGTGGACCTGTCGTCAGCGCACAACAATGGACTCGAATATAGACATTTCTGTCTGAAAACCAGCTGCAACACTCATGGAAGGGATGGAAGTTTGTGTGTAGTGCTGCAGCCTTTTGGAATACAGGATGGACACTGGGCAGCGTTACAGAGATAATCCACCTCTCGTCTCTATCTAATTTTCTGGCTACTGATGATAATAGGAATAAAAGAAAAAGAAAATCTCCTGAAACAAATAAATACCCCCCAACCACTCGCTCTACTCAGCTCTAAAAATAACACATGCAATGAATAGAGGCATTTGTTCATTAACTTCCTTTTCATCTGATGCAATCTTCTCCCTTTGATATTGAAATGTGGATGAATTTACCATCACTAGCATGGTTTTAAAGAACAGAAGAAATAGAAAAAAAAATATTCTGATGGTTATCATGTTCTAAATACCGTGATGATCACTAAGGTGTCTCTAATGTCTTTTCACCATTTTATGTTTTGACAGAAGACCCTCTAGCTGCAGAAAGGTAATTCACTTCCAAGCTCTATCAGCCCTCAGTTTCTTGCCAAAATTTCCACAGACACAATATGTTGTTGTGCTGAGTTTTATGACATGAATCTCTTCCACTAGTAGCTATACTGAGGGAACAAACTTATTTCACACAGGCCATCAATCAGTCTTTAGAGAGCAAAACCTTGTGGTTACTGTTTTACTGGTCTGGTCTGTAAGTAATGATTTAAGGAAAAATTTTGGAATATTGTTACGAGCTCTCTGGGCCTGTCAGACTTCCATTCAAAACAAGTAAAAAATATTTCCTGTGAAAAACCATGGACCAAGGATTCAGCAGAGCTAGTTTTCTCCTATCTGTCAGTTAGCCATGCAGTAATTCTTATTTATCTTATTCATTACCAACACTAGTTGTTCACATGTTTCTATCAGCAACAGCACTACAAGATTTAAAGAAACCCACCCTGGCCTTTTCCAGAGGATATTGGGAACCAAAGGTTGTTTTCTAGACTTTGGTATCGATAAAGATCTATTCCCAATATTCTCTTTCAGTGTTATGGGATATTCAACCATCTGTTAAAGCATCAGCTGTATAAACTGATGCAGCACAACTAATTTAAGAAAAAAAAAAAATTCCAATTTGCAGCAGCAGAAGCTCTAACAATGTTTTGGATCACTGCATTTCCACCTCACTGTAAATCTTGTGTTTCTATAATGATTAAGGCCCCTGGCAGGACTGAACAATATACAAATCCATGCAAACAGATGGGATGCAGCTGAAGGTCCTGAGAAAACAGACTTTGACAGAGCATGGTGTTCAGGGACTTCCCTGTGACTGGGTAAAGGCATATAACCCATCTTTAAGAAAAAGAAGAAGGAATTTATGGGAAACATCAGTGTGTGGGAAAATCGTGGAGCAAAACTTCATCAAAGCCATTTCTAATTGCACAAAGAGAAACTAGAAAAGTGACAGGGAAAAGCCAAAGTCTAGCTGGTGACCAGGTGCTGGTGGGACCTCTCAAGGACTAGTATTTTAACACCAGGCCCAATATGTCTCAAGTTTTTTATTAACAACCTGGATGACAAGGAAGAGAACGCCCAGTTTGCAGATGGTACTGAAATGGGGGTGATGGCTGATATATCGAGGGTTATTACCTGATTCTGTCTGTTCCCTTTTCCTGTCCTGTCTGGAATATCTTGTCCAGAGTTGAGCTTCTCAGTGCAACACAGACATTGGCACAGTGGAGTGAGTGCAGCACAAACAGGATGATCAGGGGGCTGAAGCACAGAACATGGGTTTGTTTAACCTTAGTAAGAATACCTGAACATGGAAGCACTCACACCTGTCCCTATATTGCTGGCAGCACTTGTCCTTGTTCTTTGGCTTTCACAGTGTGTTTTCATCATTAAACCTGTAGGATCTTGCCTGGCTAGGAGCTATTTTGGTATCCACAGCATCATTCTGTCCATCAGGAGAAATGACATATCAAGGACGGATAGCAGCAATTACACACTTCAGGTAAGTAAACACAACAGTAAGAAATGGTACTCCTTATACTAACTGCACCAAGAATATACTTCTTATTACAACTAATAATAAAGTCCTTCTGAAATATAAATATAGTATATCAAACTGTAATAAACAAGCAAAATGCTATTCAGCAAAACAAACATGATACGTGTTCATTCATCTTCCCAGTTTCCAGTATAAGTGAAGATTATAAGGAAGAGACATTACTGCTTTTTAAATAGAATTGTGCATAACACTGTTTAACAGACACAGGATGATGATTATTATAGGCTGGGCAGGCCTAAATCTTACTTCTCACTGCTTCCATCTCGATTTACATTAAAACTGTTATTGTAAGAGACCACCACAAAATATCTTATTGCTTAAATTGGGCCACTGCCATAGTAAGGTTTCCCATAGATGAAATGGAGATGGGAAAAGATTTTATTTCCTTTGTTTAGCAGAAATTTTTACTCACTGAAAAATAGGTCTTTGCTTCTGAATAATCTTAGAAAATAAATATTCATAAAAGAAAGCATATTAATACTGTAGAAAACCTGAAATCACCCGTATCTAATGTGTGCAGCTGATTTTGCATACTGCAAATTAATTTTCATTTTAAAAAAAGGAGAAAAAAGACATTTACAGTCTCATGTATGATTTTCATCTATCTACATCAGTAGTAAATTTGAGAAGTTGGACAGAACACCATAGGAGCAGTTTCTTACCTTTAATTTGGTATTTTTATTTGACTCATCTGCAGCTCAAATTATTCTGTTGTGGTCTGCTCATTGGACCTCACACAGTCACGTTCATTGTAATAGTTGGTATTTTGGCTGGTTTTCCTCTTTCAATTTTTTTTATTTATTTTCAAATGACCATCTTGAACAAATCAATGGCCTTTTATCTTCTGTAGGAAGAGTAGTTCAGTGCAGCCACACATACAAACTTCAGGATAACAACCAATTCGTTCCAATATTTTTTACTGCCTCTTTCAGAAAAGTTTTCAATTACTATTCAGCCTAGCAGACAATCAAAATGAAAATGATTGTCCTTGATATGGTTTTCTCTGGGTTTGAAAATCCTATTTTTAGGATTTGATTTTTAGGATTTTTGATTTATACATTAATTTTTGCAAATATAGGAAAATATGAGGCTGACTTTTAATTTAAAGTACTTTTGGCTGCATTATCTTGGCTGATCAATAAACCTTTAGAAACCTGGATATTTGACCATTCAGTCTGTTCTGTTAAGTGCCTTATTGCATAATCTTTAGCTGACTATTGTGTGGTAACTATAACACTGACAAAGCAGCACATGTCATTTTACACAAACATCATTTTCTAATCATTCTTCACTCAGGACTGTGAGGTCCTAAGATCATACCCAGGCCATTAAATATGCAAAATTAGAATAGGAGTGTGTGCTAACCTTGGGCAGAGACAAAGAATGGAGACCAGAGTGCCCCCAGCTCTCTGCCAGGTGCTCCACAAACACAGTGCCTGGGCTGCCAAGGGAAGAAAGGGCCACAACCCTTTCTCTCTTTCAGTGAGAGCATCACTCAGCACAGAGGGCTTCCTTCTCCTCTGCATTGCAGTGATCCAGGTGCAGAAGAGCTGGATCATGACGTGTAAGAGTTGAGACAACATCCATTACCTCCTACCATAACAACAGAACATTTTGCTTTCTACCCCGAGGGTCATAACTCGCAGTTATTGCCACGCTGAGACTTCTGCTGCAAGTGTTTGGAAATATTGCTTGCATATAATGGGTTCTGATACATTAGTGAGGCTCCTCCGGGACTCCCAATAGTACAGCATGCCCTCTAGCATTTCCCAGCAGCTTAGCAGAGCTAGGGATGTTACAGTGTGAATTGTTTTATCCTTATTTCACCACCGTGTGGCCTAAAATTAGTGCACTGGTGCAGGGGAACCTGGCAGCTCAAGTACAGGTAACTATAGAAACACAGAATCATTAAGGTTGGAAAAGACCTCCAAGATCATCGAGTCCAACCTTCAACCAAATACCACCAAGCCCGTTAATAAATAGCAAAGTGCCACTTCTATTTGTTTTTCTTGAACACTTCCAGGGCTGGTGACTCCACTGCCCTGGGCAGCCCATTCCAATGCTTAACCACTCTCTCAGTGAAGAAATTTTTCCAAGTATCTACCCTGAACCTCCCCTGGTACAACTCGAGGCTGTTTCTCTTGTCCTATTGTCGGTTCCCTGGGAGATGAGACCGACCCTCACCTGTCCACAGCCTTTCAGGAAGCTGTAAGGAGGCATAAGATCTCCCCTGAGCCTCCTTTTCTCCACACTAAACAGCACAGTACCCTCAGCCCTGTGCTGCAAGAGAGGACAGCTTTGCTCTCTGGCACAGGGGTTCATTCCTCCCGCTTGCAGAGGGCTGTCAAACAGAGCTGTGCTCCTGCCACGGGGCAGTTCCCTCCCTGATCGCTCCTGCCCTCAGCTACACAGTCAGGAGAGCACAACTGACACTTCCCTTGACTGACAGGGTACCTTCAGACTCCTGGGCACTGCCACTTAGCCACTTTTTGAACACAGAGGTAAATCCCATTATTACCTCCCAAATTCAAGGGAGCTGAAGGGGAAATCCTCTCCTCCATCTCCTAGGGATCACATCAGCACCACGGGAGACATGGGAGTGAAAGATGAGCAGAGAATACCCCCGTGAATTTGATTTCTATTCTATCTATCTCCAAGATAACAGCCAGTGCTGTATGAGTCACAGGGGAGCATAGCAGGCAAGGAAGAAAGCATAACCTGAAATTCAACTGAAAGACACTGGCTCAAAAAAAAAAATAATAAAAAAAATTATATTCTATTGACACTGGAGTTCTGTCCTGATTTCGTTTTTCTTTTACTTTGGGAACCTGCTCTTGAATATTGGAAAGTGAACATAGTGTGAACATTTGCTTTCTTGCCCTTCCAGTACATGAAGATCTCTCACATCTCTTCCTTTTTGGAAAACATTTTAAAGCAGGAGTGCTAAAGCTCTTCCCAAGAGACACAGTTCTCCTTTGTCAGAGTATGTGCTGGGTATTTTTTCCAAGGTTAGTGAAAGGGATGCAACCTACAACATCTGCTAATGGCTGGAAACCTGCTGTGCCTCTGAATTAGATTCTTATGACAGACGAGATGTGTCTGCCAGGAAAGAGGCTTTTAAAATGGTCCATCTATTATTTTCTTAATTTACAGAGGTGGCATGCACACCTTTTCAGATATGTTTCAGGAATCTGTTTCAGGAAAGAAAAAGCAAGAAGCAAGATAGGCACAGAGAGGATGAAAAGCGCAGGGAAAGAAGTTCCCATGACTATTTAATCATCTACACCCACTGTCACACCCTAGCAGGATCTAGCCCTTGTAACAAGACAGCTGCTAAAAGGCTATTAAATCCCTGGCTCTTGGACACCCCTACCTCCTTTGGTGGCCTCAGAATACCCAATTTCTCTGCTCAGTCTTCAAGGTTACCTCCAATTTGCAAACTTAGTCAGTCAGTAGAGTAGAAGAAATTAAGGCAATTTAATTCAACAGTTCCCAGGCTTTCCAGGACCCCCAAGCCTACTGCAGTTCACAGTACAGGCAGAAAGGAACTGTTTTGCTTTGGAAGTTTTTATACTGCCATTTATATTTTTATGCTGAGAGAATTTATATACTATGGCATTTTCACCAAAAAAAAAAAACCCTCCCTGCAGCATGCACACATTCATGCATGCCCATATACAGTGCTTTTTTGAGGGAGGCAGTAGGATTTGCTCACTGGGATTTAAAAAAAAAAACCAAACAAACCAACAACTACCAAACACCAAAACAAACTACAAAACCAACCTCCCTTTCTGCTCCTCCACAAGCAGATAAATAAGTTTCTAAAGCTTGGTACCCCTAACCTTTGTCAACTTCAGCCGCAAATAAAACTGAGGGACAGACACAGCCTTAATAAAAAAATTGCTCACATTCCAAAAAAGATTAGCATAAGAGATTACCAGGTGCCCTTTATGGAGACAAAAAAGAGCATTCCTAGAAAATCAAGCTTTAGTTTCAGCCAAACACTCAGAGTCATGTACTACTTCTATCTTCCTGGTTTTTCAGCCTTAACTCCTGTCATCTGAGGTTCAACCTTCTCTGGTGGAGACTCACTCATGCCAAGGTGTAGCAATTTGATGTTCTACAAATACAGAGCAATGACTCCTGTGCTCATTTTCATTTCCAGCTCCACAATTTGTACCAGCAGAATTGTGTCTGCAGTTTCTACTAGTTCCAATGATTTGGATTTCTATAGCAAACAGAAGACAAGGTGTATAAATGAAATATTTGAAACTATGGGTTCCAAAGTTTGATATATCAGCTGAAGTAAGCCTTTCCAGGCACAGCTGTTTGGCCTCCAAAGATCTTAATTAAAACCTTTTGGGAGGATAATAACATTTGCCACTCAATCAAACATTGGACAATTTTACATTTAACCAAGTGTTACAGGATAAACTTAGAGCTGAGTTTCAAAGCATCATTGGCAGCAACGACAATTAAAGACAAAGTTGATTTAAAAATCTCAAGTAATATGTTTCTTTTGCACTCATTGGTGAAGAGGAAATATTTTTATGAACTAGTGTGGGACTTGTCAGTATAAAAGCTAATTCCTGTGCAGTCCAGCTGAAATTGAGGGAGACCTGGGCATTAAATTCTTCGTGAGCAATTCTGTGCACCTGCTACAGAAAGCACTTATTTCAGATGGTATTCTGAAATTAATCCAACACCACTGTCTTAAAAAAACCCAACAAAACAAAACCAAAACAACCCCCACCAATGAGAGTGTACCTCAACAAGAAAATACAAGCTGCCAGCAATACTCAGAATTACGGCACAATGTAAGGAGGGAGTTCTCCATTAATGTGCCTACTTTACAGTATATCCTGACAAAGGGAAAGTAAGCTTTTAATGTTTACAGAATTCACCTAATGCATACCAAAGCTTTTTATAACTTGAAAATCATATAGCTGATGTTCAAGTCGTGAAAAGCTTTTTATGTGTTATGTGTTGTTCATAACATTACAAAAGCAAAGTACTAATTTCACTTGTTCAGTGTGTTATGTGTTACTTGTTTGTGGGTGGGTTTTTTAGGGGGGGTTGTCCTTTCTGTATGTGTCTGTATATTCTGTATTAATATGCTTAGCTCTTTTATACTCTATTTTATTTCTGGTAGAAGGTACTTAGTCATCCAACACAAAAGAGAAATTATCTTTCAACGCTAAGAAGAAAGACTACTTTATTTTTGGTTGGTCAGCTTTCTTTTGTTAATGATTGCAGATGATTTAAAAGCTAGATTAAATTGCTATCTAGTGCAACAGCAAAACAATTAGTGTAAAACCATATCCGTTAATTATTTCTGTGAATGAATGAATGACTCAATACTTCAAAGTCCTACAAGTAACTTTCTGGCACCCCAGCACTTATTGGAAACAAGAAAGGAGAAATAAACTGTTGCAGCTTCAGAAAATGAGGTCGCAGGGAAATTCATTAGATGGACAGAAATCCTCAAGGCCTCGATTCTGCAATTAGATGCAGGATATTGGAGGGCTGTGTCTCTGGAGAATCCTGCTACTTTGAAATAGAGTTTCAATTGACTGCCATGGGATGCCAAACTAGGGTGGGGGGTCTGTCTCCATCAGAAGGACTGATGAACGTGATGACATACTTGAATCACTATAATTTGCAAAGTTTTGCATCCAGTGTAAAGTCAAATAAACAGGATTTCTCTGAATGTTTGCCATAAATAAAAAGTCAGGGAACTGCTGATAGGAAAGACAAACACAGAATCCTAATTCCCTGCTCTGCAGTAGGAAGAGTTTCTTCACTTTGCACATGCTTTTTTTTTACCTTTCTGAATTAAATTGTCATTTGATGGAAGAAAAATAAAACTAAACCACAACCAGCCCTTTGTACTTTTCCTGCCCTCTACGTAACATATACTTTGAGTATCCTCACATTTGAAAGCCCAGGGGAGGATCTGTTCCTTCCCACAGTGAAGCTACTCAGCCTTAAACCCTGCTGAGGGTCATCAGACCAAGGATCACGAGAGAATTTCTGTACACTGTAGATATTGAAGTCCATTATTTGAATTGCAGCACTGAATCATGGAATCTCTGAAGTTAAAAGGGACACATAAGGATCATCAAGTCCAAACTTTCAGTCCTTGCAGGACTATCTAAAGCTAAGCCATATGATATTGTCCAGATCTTGCTTGAATTTTGCCAGGTTTGGTTCCATCACCACTTCCCTGGGGAGCCTGTTCCAGTGACAACCGCTCTGTGGGTAAAGAACCTTTTCCTAATATCCAGTTTGAACTTCTCCTGACGCAGCTTCATTCCATTTTATGGGTGTCCTATCACCGGTCACCACAGGAACAAGACAAGGTCCTTATAGTGGAAATACTTAACAGTAATGTTTTAATTTATTTTTTTTTTAAGAGCTCCTCTTTGCCCTTAGTGCAGCCACAGAACTTATTTCACTGTATGCTAAGAAGGGCTTCTGAATTTCTCAAAGGTGAAAATCTCCCATCGCATTTTAAATTTCAGACATTGGAAAAGTAAAAGGTAATGTTGCTTGCACATTTTAAGGAGGCAAGACTGGGGCCAGGAGTGTTAAGTGTTTATTGACTCTGGAACAATCAATAGCTCAAGCTGCTTAAGCTATCATTGCCAGAATTTAAAAAAAAAAAACAAAAAAAAATAGTGGCTTTTTATCCTGTTTTTTGGGCATGGACAGAGCCAGGGTCATCTGCTGAGCAAAAGCTTTGGAGTGTGCCAGCAGCCCTGGTGCAGCAGCAGAGTCTGGGCTAATAAACCTCTCCTGCAAGTGAGAGGCTGCAGCAGCCACAGCACAGCATTAACAGGACCTTTGGTGTCTGGACAGGGGTGGTGTGTGCCATCTTCGCCTGCAGGTGACACTCTGAGGACCTCCACAGAGCCTGCATGGCCTGAAAATGAGAGTTAGAGAGAGCCTACCTAGAGCACTGCTCATAACAAGGACACCCTAGTGCAGCAAGGAAACCTGCAGAGGAGAGGAAAAAAACCAACTCTACATAATTGTATCATCTTAATCATAAGACTGCCCTTTTTTCCTTCTACCATCCCTGCTCCAAATACTATCCATCTATCACTTTCTGCAAGTGAGATGACAAAGGTTAATATGAAAAAAACCCTACCCTAAAAACCAAACAGCTCCCAACAATACATAAACTAAGAAAGAAAAAAATCTGGCAGTCTTTTTTTCTTTTTTTTTTAAACAAAGGTTAGCTAACTGAAAAAATGCAATTAATCTTTCCCTAATTGTGTTGTTTTGACATTCATAGCAGGTCTTTTTTAACTGAAACCCAGCACGGATATGTCCTCTGTGGAACAACAGCTTGTTTGCAGGCATTTTCTTCTTAGAAACATTATACCATCTATGAAATTACCACAAAAAAAGCAGGAACTTTGGGCTTTTCCATTTCTCAGAGAACTGGAAGGAGATCACAAACACATTAATTTCTGATTAAGAGAATGAAGTATTATTTTTAATATAAAAGGGAATTATTCTGGACTTTGACAAATCAGCTTCATAAGGAGGTTTAAATTAAAATAAAGTAAAAAGGAGCCCTTAAATGGCATTTTGTTAAGAAAGAGGTTGACAGTGAATATGAAGAGATTAAATTCAGATTACTATAGGTCCATACACTAATTATGGAGGTCAGATTAATTATAAAATCCCCAAACATAATCAGGCTTCTTTATTTCAAAGTCATGTCCTCTAAGTTTCCTTATTCAGGTTTTATAATTAAACTCACCTTGTTAATTCTGGTAAGTGAAATGAGCTTTGTCCACTTCACTGGAAGTAACTAAGGGATCAGTCAGGATTTGTGATTGGGAATATTAGAAATTAGCCTCGAGGGGAGCAAAGAAAAGATCACAAGAAGGAGATCTTGGTCCTGCAGTGTCTCATCAATCAAGCAAGAAGGATGCCCTCCTGACAGGACTCTCTCAGGCAAAACACAGAACTGCATAAAGTGGGATCCCCTTGAAATCTGGCCTAGGGAACCTGAGTACTTCTTAAGAACTAAAAGTTCAGGTGACTAAAAGTTAATTTCTCCAGAGAGGCTAATTTTCACACTCAAGTAATGTTGGAGATATATCACATGTAAAACAAATGCTATTAAATACATATATAAAATTAAGACCCACTGAATTAAAGTAAAACAATTAAATTCCATACTCTGCTCCCAGGCTTTGAAGACTTGTTTTATGCTACTTAATACAAAGACTTTCAGGGAGTCTTATTCATTTAAGCCAAACAAGACACTTCCCTAACTAACAAGAAAGGGGTAAAAAAGATTTTGTCCTTCAAAAGATAACTAGGAGAAGCTGGGTAACATATTGGGTCACTACAGCACAGTAGATGAATATATAGTACTTTCAGTGCTCAAGAGAATAACTAAGGCAGGAGACCTTGAGAGCAGAATATTTCTACCTAATTTAGATTCCAGAGCAGAGAGTTTAAGCCACTTATCAGCCATCAGGTAAGCTTCTATCTCCCCAGAAGAATATGACCCTCTTCCCCACTATTACAGGTCATACACAATCTCAGGGTTGTTTTTTTTATCCCCAAGTTTATGAATTACTTACTCGTGAGGTGTAATACATTTCCCCCTTTCTTCCACCCATCATGAACACTAAAGATTTTAGTTACGTCTTTGAGAATTAATTTCTTGAACCTCTGCTTAGTTAAGTTCAACAATAAAAGAATACACACAACAGCAATTTCCTTCTGTGACAGTAAATTTCAGAAGCTGTTCACAAAATGAAATTTGGAGTGCCAACAGGTCTATTTTTAGTTTTACATAGGAAATAAGATTACTAGGAAAATCCCATCTTCCTTCTTGAATGAATAACTTCATATCAAGGCAGTCTCATCAGCCCAATTTGGGTTGCCAAAGGGGACACCACAGTCCACTGAAGTGCCTGGTCTTATTGCCAAACTGACCACAATAGCCTGAAGATCTGAGCATAGTGATCTTGGCTCTCTGCAATGGCGGGAGGAGCAAAACCAATCACTCATATTGTAATTTAAAGAGGAACTAGAATAACAATTTTAAAAAAATAATAATAATTTAAACAAGAAATAAATTGGCATGAATATTGAATATACATAATATTCAACTGTTCTGAACACACTAAAGGTCGTGTTTGTCCTGTGTTGAAGCAGGTTACCATACCTGATAATGGTAACTTCAGGAAGAAACTGTTGATGATTGTGTGGTCAGAATCGGCCTTCTAATTTTATTTGGCAACTGAAATACTGAGGCTCTTAGAGTTTATGAATATTTTTAAAAATAAAATGCCCGCTGAAGCAAGATGAAGATAAATGCTCTGCAAAACACAGCATTACATCTGCTATTTGGACTGTCTTATGACCCCCTGTTGTGAAACATGCGTAACGTCCTCTGCCTCTAATCACACACCAGGGTGGCACAAATCCAAAGCATCAGGAATGCTCTGCGAGATCATTATTTCTCCAAATAAAAGCAGTGTGAATATGCATCGCCATCTTCACTCAGTCTGCAGTTAGACCCTTCGATGCACCACAAACCTGACTTATGTGACGTGTACTTTGAACTGGGACAGCAAGTGCTAATGATAAATAACAGATTCCTGTAAATTCTAAGAATTCGCTACTAGTCATGAAAACTTTGATTAAAATTGTCTTAGCATTCATTAACCTGGCTTAATGAATAGAGTCAAATGCAGGGGAAGTGTTTCATTAGCTGCAGTTCAGCTTCAGGTGGTGTCATGCCCAGTTGAGCAGCTTGCCCATCTCCTCCTCTCCAAGGCCACAGCTCTCCTTCGGAGCACTTCTGAGGGGAAACCATTTCACAGACTAAGCCTACAAATTGTTTTCAAGCTGTCTGTCCTCCCTCTGGAGTCATTAATGGCTAATTAATACTTGGTCTATTTGTCATCGTCTGCTCTTCCCTCAAATAATCAATTTCTTTAAAAAGGCTGTGTCCTAGCACAGACTGGCAAACCCTGCCCTTCAGAACATGCAGCCCACCCAGAGATGGTCTCAATGTCAGTAATTGTTCTTTAAGAACGAATACTGTAGAAACTGCAGGAATTTTGGATCTGCACAGAGAAGATATGCAGCTTATTGTAAAGGAACAGCCAGCCTCTTTCTGGCAATGCTGCTATAAATTTCAGATTCATCAGTTTGCAGATGACAGTGTGGAGCCCACAGAGACATCTTTTAAACAGTTTAATATAGAAGAGAGTTGAATTATTCTCAGTATTCCTTTACAAGTGTAAAAAAATAAAATTTTAAGTTGAACTGTTGACAGGACGTTTTTCTCTGATGTCACAGCAGGATTATCAAAGAGCTGTTGAAATGCTGATATTGAAAAAAAGCCTCTGAAATGTATATATATGGGAAATCCTCACTGCCTGAGGTAATGTCAGTGCCCAGCAGGCAGCTCAGCCTTGTGCTCTTGCTCACTCACTCCCTGCAGTGGGATGGGGAAGAGAACCAGAAAGGTAAACTGAGAAAACTCGTAAGTTGAGATACTCAGGTACATTCAGGGTAACAGGTAAAGCAAAAGCCTTGTGCACAAGCAAAAGAAAGAATTAATTCACCCCTTCCCCTGAGTGGGCAGGTGTTCTGCCATCCCCAGGAAAGCTGAGCTCCTACCTGTGGAACTGTGACTTGGGAAGCACCAAATGGCATCACTACGAACATTTCCCCTTCCTCCTTATTTCCGAGTTGTTTTTATTGCTGAGCATGACACTCAATGGTCTGGGATATCCCTGGGGCAGCTGGGGTCAGGTGTCCCATCTGTGTCCCCTCTCAGCTCCTTGTGTACCCCCAGCCTCTCTGGAGTGTGGGATGAGGAGCAGGAAAGGCCTTGGCTCTGGATAAGCACTGCTCAGACACAACAGGAAACACCCCTGTATTATCAAAGTGATTTTCAGCACAAATCCAAAACACAGCCCCATACCAGCCCTTATGAAAAAATTAATTGTATCCCAGCCCAAACCAGCATAGGTAATATTGTGATAACATATGCTATTAAGTGGAGTGACTATGAGGATTACACATTACTTAAAAAAGGATAAGACATCACTCATCCAGGCTAGTAAGACATAAAATTCATGAAAACACTATTTATTCTAGAGCAAGGTAAAGATTGACTGAAGTCTTCATCAAGCCAACAGTCAGAGTGCCACACCTGCACTTAAAGAGGTAATGGTAATGCTTCCAAACTTTACAACCTTCACCTACTGCTATTGCAGAACATCTGGACACAGAGGGAAAACTTTAGCAAGTGCAAATCTTTGCAAAGCTGTTCTGTGCTAACTGTAACAACCAGAACATCCCTCTGGTGCACAAGTGGAGAAAAAGGATGGGGCTGTCTGAACCCACAGCAATTGCAAGCCTAACACTAACCCAACACTGCCTGTGAATCAGTATGATAGAGGGTAGATTTGTCTCTCTAGACTGTAGCAAGCATTTCTAGTCTAAACTTCTACAGAAGCAGATGTTAAAGGAAATGAGGAGTACTGTTGACCATTACCAGACAGGCACCCTCTATATCATTCTTACTTTCTCACTTCTCTCTGTATCCTGCCTCCTCCTCGACTGTGCAGGTCCAAGAGTAAAATGATGTTCCTTGAAAGCAGAACAGAAAGCTTTTGTCTGGTCCACTGTGCTGTGCTGCACTTTAATTCAGGCTCAGGAGGCACGACTGACAGAGCAGTGTGGGAAAGGGACCAGAGCCAGTGGGCACTGGAGCTACACTGACATAGATGCCAGCAAGGATATTTGTGAAATGATGGCTTCACTCTGGCTGCCTTTAGCAGTTAACTAATATTTATTTGAGTGGAGCAAATGAGACACAGCTGTATGCAATGCTGACATGGTAGGAAAGCAAACCAGTTGGGCAATCCAGTCATTAAATTCACTAATCATGTTCAACTGAAACATTCCCACAATGAGTTCAGAAAGTACCACACCGAAACCTGTGCTTTAGCACAAGCCTCTAGAAATGCAGCTCTACAGTCTTTCATATTCCTAGGCTGGTCCAAGCTATTCCCAATCATTTCCAGAAAGATTTCAAGTTTTGAATATTTTCTTGAAGATATCTAGATCATGTAGCTAAAATTCCTTCATAGTTTGAACTCTGCAGCTCAGCACTGGCTTTTCTTTTCAAACAGCTATAGGAGACCTAGACAAGGCTCCCTAACAGAAGCAGATGTCAGCTTGCAGCTATTAGCAACAAGGGCAGTATTAAGATGAACATATGTTCGCATATTAAAGATGTTACAGCATCCTTTTTCTTGGCAGTAAGATTATGCTTTTGCAAATGCCATTGACAGAAGAAACATCTACTGACCCAGGAAGAATCCTATGAACAATATTCCATATGCCAGTAGAATGACATCTAAATTGAGGAAAAGCTTACATATGGCCATTAAGGAAAAATTAGCTACAACCAAAGGTTAATGAAATAATACAATCATTAAATTTTACAGCTTCTCCTGTTAACAAGGCTTTATTTCAGAAGAAATAGAAAAAGAAATATATATGTTCCTCTTTTTGCCTTTCACAGTGCATTTTGGTTTGGGAAGACTGAACACCACTTACATTGATGATATTATATTAGGCACTGTTAGAGAGAGCTTGAAAAATTAGCAATAAAGTTTATGCCCTTTCCAACTTGCTCTTCTCTTTTTAAAGCAGAATGACGAGGAGAAAATGTCAGTTGGAGACCTATTTCATTTGAGTTAGCCTATGCTGAACATTTAGAAGTAGTCTGAATAACTCCAGCAAAGACCTTCATTATTTATGTGACAGCTGCAGTCAGAGCCTGAACCAGGATCACATCATGCTATGCCCTGTGCCATCATAAAGTGAGGTAGAGGTGTCTCTGGCCAGAGAGTTTATAGGCTAAATTTGGGCTATAATCTGGCACGTCTTTTGATATTTTAAAAAATAGTCTCATTTCAGTGGAACTTCTTGGGTTCCAACAGCTTGGGTACAACTCTCCCGTACCTGATAATATCAGGAGCCAAGAAAGTCTGTGCTCTGTGAAAAGTGGGTGAGCCTTCCTTACACAGCACTCAGCTCAAGCTGGTGAGGAAACTGCTCCCAAGGCCTGGCTACAGGGACAGCAGGCTGGACACGTCATCTCGACTGTGGCAGTCAGTCAAAATGATTAAGCACATATGGATAATGTGATGCCACCTTATTCCCAGGAAGCTGTGCAGTTTGTGCAGCTGACAGTCTGTGCCTGCTTGGTGGGCAGAACAGACAAGTGACTGATGAGGACAGCAGGATGGACAGTCATGGTGCCACACGTGGGCAGGAATGATTCGAATTCAGTATAGACATCATGGAGTTCAAGGAAATCATGCTTCTAGAGAAAATACATCAAATTAAGTAAGGGTTGAATTTTGAAAATCTCATCTTTTCCTTGGAAAGAAAGAAGCAGAAAAATCAATCAACATTTCTCAATAACAGTCAAAGTTCCTGGAATTTTATTCTCCGATGATCTGATTACATATGAGAGGAAATTTGTAGTCTGAGAAAAAAATCAATTACATCCTGTGTCTATATCAAACCTGAATATATCAAATGGCTTTTGTACTCAGTTATTCCCATTTTGGAATGGTTGTCCCACAGGACCCAAGATGTCAGAGGAAATATATACAATACACAGTCAGGACTCCCTACAGGTTCGAGAAATATTGACTATCACCATTAGCACCCAAAGATTACAAAGATAAAGCAAAATGCTCTTTGACATATTTCTTGGGGGTTTTAAACTTAAAATTAAAAGAGTTGAATAATAAATAGCAATACCAACACTAGAAAACCCAAAGAGTATTATTTTCCATTAAGACTACTTAATTTCTGACTCTTTTATCTTCTGCTGATAAAAGAAAGTACAATGGCTCGCCACATTCAGTGCTAAACTCAATGATTTTAAGAGGTATTAAAGTCAGCCTTATTTTTACATGCAGGCTTTTACATCTTAAAAATAACTTTTCATTTCAGTAGTAATGGATCTCTAAAAGTGTGTATGCTGCACCTCTTACAAGAAATTGTTTTCCTTCAGTGCTTACAGAAGTTGGACATGGTCAAAGAAATACTCAGACTGATTAAAAAACAAGCTGCTGAAAATTAACTATTCACAGTTGTCTCCTGCAAATCTGATTTGACTTAGATTTGTATGCCAAAATAGAAAAATTCTGGCAGGACAACTATGAATCATTTCTATTGTCATCCACTTGAAACTTCAGATAGAATTATTATATTTAATGCTCTTATAGAAAAATAGAGACTAAACAAAGTTATTATCCAATGACTGTACATACTGTAAGGATTTAGCTTTTTCCTCTACTTAGTTCAGTCTTCAGAATGATATATTCAAAAAAAAAAAAATAGCATTGGCACAACAGAAAATCCCAAAAAGCTAATCTGAGAAAGGTCAAATATTTTTTTTTTTTCCAATTCTGGTCAAGATTGAAAAGTACTTCTAATTTGGGTATGTTATTAAAGACAGTGTTGTACTACAGGATTGAGATTCCAAAAAGGAATGTTGCACACTGGGGATCTGACACTGCTTAATGATTGGGGGATTTCTCAGTGAAATTGTATTTAACCCATCTCATTGCACTAACCTGTACTCTGTACTATTATACAGGTACATCTTCACCTAGATTTTTTTTTTTTCCCAAGACTGGCATTCCCATACCTCAAACTTCACTATATCCATTTATAGTAACTCCCTCACCAGAAAACTTGTGGGATTTTAAAATTCAAACAACTAGAGCATAGAAGTTTTATTATCCCTCAAAATACAGTTGAATAGCTGCTGTGATGTGACAGATGCCTTTCCGTTTTAACTGGGTCCTAGTGCTCAGAAGAAGCCCCAGAATTGCATCAAGCTGTAAGAATCATGTTGACAGATGAATATACATTAATAGCCCAGGTAATTTACCTGTTTTCTCATTTTGTTAGAAAGAGTTCATTAAAACCTAAAGAAAAATCTGCTCTTTCTTTCTTACTCAAAAAATCCTTCAAGTTTCTACTGACAGCTCCAGAAAGGAGGACAATTATTGGATTGATATTTTGGAACTGAACTTGGAAGCGCACAAAACTTCGTTTCACACACAACAACAACCTACTATCACAGAACAAATACATTTGTTGTGATGGCAAATTATCCTGGACTTCAGCTCAGAGGCCTGAGATTGCCAGTTTGCAGTCTCCAGAAGGAGGGACATCCAACCACTGCTGTGCCATAAGGGGGCTGACAGCAGGCAGCAGCTTTACCCATTTCACAGTGAATGCTCCACCTGTTCTCAGACCTCTCTTGACAGAGACGCACCAGCAAGACTGAGGTAGGAGATTACCAGAGTCTGCAAATGAAGGAATGTCTTTTGTAATTCCAAAGAAAAGATATTTCTGTAAAATTACCTCTAAATGCACTTGAGGTAATATTTTGACCCCCATTAAAAGCAGCCACAGAATTCTGTCAGCTTGGACAGAAAGAGAACTTCAGCGACAGTAAAATCTATTACAGTTCTTCAGAGCAGATGCTTTAGTAGAAGTAACTTTTAAAACTATATCATAAGGCCTACTCTCAGCTACATATTTCATCTTCCTGACATTATTGCTCTGAGAATAGCTCCTCAAGTGCAAATTGTGAGCAATTTTAAAGCGTGGTTCTTCGTTAAGTAATAAAGTTTTAAAGCAAATTTGAGTGTTATAACAGTTATTTAAAACCCAGTATATTTTGCAGCACATTTTCACTCATAAATCAGCAGTTAAAACTTTTTTTTCCCCAACAGTGATGAATGAAACTGGTCAAAAATGCCTCAATTCGTCATAACTGCTGGTGTCTGAGGTAGCTCAGTGTCGTGACAGTGGCATTTGCTGAGCACAGCACGGAAGAGCTGACGAAGGCACAGATACAATTTGCCCTGTGTGGTGAACAGCTCCACCACATACATATGCTGCTTTTAAAATGGGATTTGGTTCCCACAGAGTTTTTAGGGAGCTCTGAGTATTACTACATTTTGTGACATAGTGCATACATCCATCTGTTCCCACTGTCCTCTGCTGCTCTGGTTCTTTCACGAGGGATCTCAGAAAGGCCATAGTTCACCTTCTAACAGGAAATTTTCTTACGCACCAGAGCTATTTGTTTGGCAGATGATGTGAAAATCAGTTTGGTTCACAGAGCTGACTGATGAAAGGAGTTGGTTAATGAAATCTGAGTTGGATACTCCTCAGATTTCAAAAGGTGGATGATAGGGAGTTAACATTATCCGCATTATCCCAAGCAGAGTCACTGTAATTAGGAACATCTTCAAGTCTCAAAATGGTGAATAGGATTGTCTTTTCATGCAAACCTTGACCTGGGATTACATTACTTTTAAAAGAGTGAAAATTACTTGACTGCATACAGTTGTGATGAAAGCTGAATTTCATTAAGCTGCTGCAGCATGAAGTTGATTTGACCTACTGTGTAGATAAAAATCTAACCCCAAGAATATAATCACAATATTGTTGGGAACAGTACATTAGAGTAGTTTTGGTGGTTTTTTTTGTTTTTGTTTTTTTTTGTGTTTGTTTTTGTTTTTTTGGTTGGTTTGTTTTTTTGTTTTGGTTTGGTTTTTTGTGTTTTTTTTTGTTTTTTTTTTTTTTTTTTTTGGGTATTCCATTGTCCAAAATCTCAGTCAGATAAAACCGTAGAGGAGTTATCAAACACCCAACCTATTTTGGTAGGAATTTTTCAAACACAAGTTATTGAACATCAGTCACTTCCAAATCCAACTAGCATCAAGAACTTTTAAAAAGTTGTAACTGTGACTAATTTAATAACTGTATGGCACTTTTCAGGAGATAAATTACCTAGATGAAAATATCCAAATATGTAATCAAAGGCAAGTTAAAGAATGTGTTCCCATGTGACTTTTGAGCATAAGACAATTAGAATAAATGACAGGAAAATGTTTGCCTCATTCATCACTGAAAACATTCTGTTGCTACAGTAAAGATGAAACTGTTCAGAAGATTATGTGAGACAAAGTCCTGTAAAACCTGGTGTAAAATTAAAAAAAAATAATTCAAAAGTCATACATGAGAATGTTTTTCAAGGTAAAGCAGTCTCTTGAGACCTTATTAAGGCTGAAAAACCCAGATATTCACATGAAGTCATAAAGCACGTTCTATTATATTTTGTCACAATCACAACAGTAAGAGCTACTGCTGAAATTTTATACAAACAACAAAATCAAGAGATGTGTCTTTAAGGGTCCAAGGGGTAAATGGAAATATAATTAATCTGAAGACTGTCACAGCCTGATGGTAAGTATCCTACAGCAAAAGTGTTTCTAGCATTTCTCTCTCAGCTGTGTTCCTAAATAATAAAATATTAAGGGTTTAATTAAATCTTAAAAAATAAAAAAAAATCACTTGGAAATTTATTATCTTTCCAACTTTATCATTTGCACACATCATGAATTAAATAAACTTGAATATGTAATAAAACAAATATTAGAACTGCTACCAATACACAGCTTCAACAGAGGAAGTGTCTGGCAGCATGCCTTTGATGGACACATTACATTTGTGCAGCAATTTGAGATGTTTTTCTCCCCCCTCCTTGATATTCACCTGTGATTTGCTAATTGAAAGTCTAAGTCTGTTCAGGTTCTCAAAGAAAGCTCGGGAAGCACATTATGTTTTCTTTTCAGAATAGGAGTGAATGGGGCTAAAAAGAATATTCATGATACAATTCACATTCTCCCTAGCCAGGTCTGCTTTTTTCTTCTAAAGCATTCAGAGCTCTGTCTGGCTTGAGGAACAGCAGCCAACGTGCTTGAACTTCAAAGAATTTTCATTTTTGCTCTATATCAGGCCCTGAGACCTTTTGGCTACATCAGCTCTAATGCAAGACTTACTGTGTATAAGGCCAAGGACAATCTCTTTAAAAAGAATTAAGTTCTGAAATCCTTTTTCCCCACAGAAAAGTAGTCATGCACAGAATAGCACCAAAAAACACCCAAACCTCCTGAAAGCAATCATACCACTTCTATCAGCTATCTATTTATGTCCCTGCACAAGCAGCTGTTATGGTTTCTTTTTTAAGTGTAATAGCATCTTCTCTAGTTGCTTAAATATTTTTGGAAATCAGCCCTTCATTGCAAAGCCAATCTATTCCCTTTTTGTTCTCCACATTCTCTCTCCTCATCTTTTCCATCTCTTGCATCAAATTTAAGTTCATCTGGACATAAAAAATAAATAATAATAATAATAATATAAATTACCATAGTGCCTCCTGAAGGACTTTTTTGAGGTACCAATAACAAAAGAATAACAGCAACAAGTCAATTCCTTCCAGCTCACAGGTAAGTTTATTAAAATTACTAGTTGGACCCTACCACTATGCACCTCTCTCTGCAGCTGCATATTTGAGACATCATCTTTCCTGGTTCTCTGCTCAGGGTGAAAGAAACCATACAGACAAATCCCAAGCTAAAATATCAGTTTTCCCTTTTTTTGCCCACAAAGCCTCAGGCTAAGATTGGTGGTGTTTAGTGCCTCATGTTGCCTCCCGGTGTGAGCACCTCCATGGGCATGTACAGAAGAGAAACAGCAAAGATGTCCATTTTTCACACGAGTCTGATCACACAGAACACGTGTAAGGAGCACTTTTCAATATGCTTGTTTTAGTCACAAGCATTTCTGAACCATAAAAATGACTTCACAGTTGGATCCAACAGGTGAGATAGACCAATTGTATTGCTACAATGGAAAGATTATTAAAAGATGCTTTTTCTTATATTTCAATTGTTTCTTGAACATTATATTATGTAGAGCATAAGAGAGATCAAAAGCCTACAAATGTCCCTAATTTTCCTTTTCTGTATGAAGTTTTTAGCTCACTTTCTCTGAGTTAGTGGTTTGTCTTGGTTTTATTGTCCAAGCAATACGAAACATTAAGAAATAAAACTACTTTTGCTTACTATCAGCATTACGTGTTGTTCAAAAAATGACTCAGAAACAGAGCTCACAGACCTTTTCTAACAGTCTCTTCTCGTGTAATGCAATAGCCAATTGCAAAAGGCTTGTTCAAAAATCTTAAAAACAGTCTTTCTTGTGTCATCAGAACTGTGACATATTTCAGAAGGAGGCACTCATGTTCATCTTTGCATATGGTTACTGTTGGTTCAATTGTCCTATCTGTAAGTCAGCAGAACAAGACTTTCAGTGTGAAGAGAGGCAAACAACATATTTTTAGGCTGTTAAAATAGTTATTCACTTCTACCACGTGTTACCAACTTATCTGAAACAACGGTAACAACAACAACAAAGAAAGAAAAAAAACCAAAACAAGACCGAACTGCCAGAACTATTTTTCTCAGAAGTGCTCAACATGCTCACAGTTTTTTCAAGCAAATCTGAAAGCTACAAGGGAGTGAGAACTGCTGCCAGAATGCGCTGCACGGAGTCTCTATTGAAATGAGCCATCAGGGGTTTTTCATTAGCAAAATTAGTCTTATCTCAAAGATTCACCTTCAGAATAGAGAGGACTATATTTAGTTCTAGTTCTCAGTCAGTGGCTGTCACTCTCATTGTATTTAGGAGACACTGAGAAGTCTGTTCTTCCTTTCTTTTGTCTTGCTCCTTGCAAAACACTGACAGGCTGAGTGGGAAGCAGCAGCTAGAAAACAAGGTGGGGTGGGGGGGAACCAAACTAAAACACAACAAAAACCCTCCACAAAAAGCCAAACTCACAGGGTAGGCAGCATTTTGGCCTGGGCTTAAAATCTTGGGTGCAATGGAACGGGTCCGCCTTGGTGAAACCTCCTCAGTGAGACCTCAGTCAAACAAGCAGCTAAGCACAGCGTGACACCGAGATGGAATTCAAGCAGAGTCCCTTCAGTTGCTTCACTGCTTGCAAAGAGCAGCCTAACAAGACCTCCAGTTCACACGTTCAGGGATTGTCTCAGGTACTGGGGCTCTGCAGTAATCAGGACTCATCTTTGCCCAGAACTCACAGGCAGAACAGAATTTGGTTTCTGTTATCGAACCGGAGCCTTAGGGAATGACAAAGGTTCTTTCCAGGTGTACTACTACTGGCTTCAGAGGAGCAGTAAAAGAGAGGATAAACCTGACTTATCGTCATCAGTTATGATGGGGATGGTGCCATTCTCATCTGCAGCACTTGAATCACAGCCCATCACATGCTCTCCATCTCCTGAGGAAGCAGGAGATGACTCTCATGACAAAGCACTGTTTCATTTCCCTCCACTGCCCATGTCCTGAGATGAAAATGATCAGTCAGGGTAACAGACCATAACCAGAAAGCAAGGAGTTCTAAACACAGCAAACAGACTGACAGGCTAATAAATAAAATAACTATATCCTAAGCCTCTTTCAACCAGAGGGATATAAAACCCCTTCTTATTTTGGTTGTCCTTGCCCTGAATTTTTTTAAATCTCTGCAACAGAAAAAAATAGACATCAACATAACCACAGCAGCAAATCTTTTCTGGGGAAGCAAAGACAAGAAGATCTTAGATTTCCTGCAAGCTTCTTGCACTGTAAATGATGCAATTGTAAATTCCCACAAGTACAGCGATGAATATGGAGATTTTGCATTTATATTTGTATACTACTCCCTATAAAGCAGATAAACATTGTGTGATCCCTCACTGCTGAGGTAGCTGGTACTGTCCCTTCCATCTGTGCCTCAACTGTTCCTTCAATAGTGAAAGATCTAGTGTGACTGTGACAAGTCCCTTATTAATTGCAAAGACATCATTCAGATTCCAAAATCAAGGAATTGCAATCCATGATCTGCTGCTGAATGACTCCTGGTGCTGCAGGATGTAGCTGAACTCTCCACTCCAAACTAGTAGCATTGTTTTGTACTCAGCTTGTGTGTCCATAAATAAGACATCATAAAGTATAATGAAATGAGAAATCTTAAAATTCACTCCCGGAAAAAAAAAAAAATAAAAAAGGTCATTTTGGGAATAGGGCAGTGATATTTAAAAATTCAGTAAGATAAGCAAACACAT